>QXTE01000086.1:3479844-3500662 GCA_003942145.1 Platysternon megacephalum
GGGGGGGGGGGGGGGGCGGGGGGGGGGGGGGGGGGGGGGGGGGGGGTTCAGGGGTGAGGGCAGAGGGCTGGGTGTGGGGGGATGTCAGGGCAGAGGGCTGGGGGTGTGTGGAGGTGCAGGGTAGAAGGCTGGGTGTGGGGGGGTTCAGGGGTGAGGGCTGGGGTGCTCGGCTTGTGGGGGTGCTCCCAGCCCCCTGCCCTGAGCGGCTCATGGCAGGGGGCTGGAAGGGATATGCCCTGTTCCACCCGCTTCCCCAAGGCCCCGTCCCTACCTCTTCTCTGTCTCCTCTACGGAGCAGGGAGCACGCTGCGGCTCGGCTCCGCCCCCTTCCCCCGGCAATCAGAAAGCACCACGCTGGGGGAAGAAGCAGGGGAGGGGGAAGCTTGGCTGCCGCAGGACCAAGCTTCTGCCTCCTGCCCCCGCAGGGGAGAGCGGTGGGGCCGAGTGGGGCTGGGACTGGCAGGCAGCGGCGTGCCACCGAAAATCGGCTCGCGTGCCATGTTTGGCACGCGTGCCGTAGGTTGCCGACCCCTGGTCTAACCTGTTCTTAAAAACCACCAGTGACAGTTATTCCACAATCTCCATTGATAGCTTGTTCTAATGCTTAACTCTCCTTAGAATTTGCACATTTTTCCCAATAGCCAGCCTAAAACTCCCTCACTGCAAACTAAACTAGTTACTTCTTGTCCTGCCCTCAGGAGACATGGAAAACAGTTGATCACCTGTCTTTTACATATCTGAAGACTGTTTATCATGTTCCCCTCTCAGTTTTTTCTTCTATAGACTAAACATGCTCAGTTCTTTCAACCTTTCCTTGTAGGTCATGTTTTCTAAACCTCTTATCAAGCTTTCCTCTGGACCTCTCCAGTAATGTCATTGAGCATATAAGAAGGAAATTTTCATCTGGGTATCTGGTCCTTGACAGCTCTTGCTCTTAATCAAGGGCAGAGCAGTGCATTATATGTGATGAATATTACACTTGTCTTAGAAGCTATATATTTCAAAATGAGGAGTCATGAACTTTGGAGTGGAAAGTAAAGTTACTGTTTGGACTTAGCTTCCTCCAGACGTCAACTAAGTCTTGTTCTCTGAGACAAGAATTGAAGGTTTTAGATGTTTTTGTTTATCTGGAAATATGAGTGGAGGAGAGACTTCTAACACAGCATTAAACATCCCTGCAGAAAGGAGAGAGTCTGTAACCACGAACCCCAATAAATATAACAGTGGTAGTATATCTAGTATTTATATTTGTAAGTGGCCTCATCCAAATAGCACCTTTTTTTTTCTGCATAACATTTTAATTGAGAAACACTTGCAATTGTACAGCCCAAAAGCCACACTCTGGATCTGAGATCTAAAAATTCCTCTTCAGTATGATTGTGGTTAGTGGAGACTATTGAAGTACTGCTGCATTCCCTGCTTACAATTTAGCATCTCCCTTAATGTAGGGGCACATGATCTTAAATCTTCCCTTCACAGTACTTTGTCCCATAAATAACTCTTCTCTCCTCAGATGAGCTGCCTTTTCCCCTACTAGTCACTTAATTCCTGTGTTTAAATTTGCATGTGTTACATCTCTTGGAGTTGAAATCAAGTACATCGACCCTGCTGTTTTAAGGGGGGTATTTAAGACTAGCTGAAGGAGTGTGGGTTTCAGTTCATTTTTCCTCTATCCTAAAGAATATACTGGTAACTGATCCTAGGAAACCAACTAGAAGTGCTAGGGGTAAATGCTTCTAGCACACAAAGACATTTACATATCAGTACTATATAGAAGAGGAGACCTACAAGGTATTGCACAAGACTCAGCTAACCACCCTTCCTTTGTCCCATCTTAGCTCTATAATTTCCCTCCATGTCAGGCTTGCACTCTTATAGTGACTATTTTCCCAGCATGCCTTTCTGGGTGTGGCCCTTTAAATTGGGCAGAGACAAGCAGCTGCAGCCCTAAAGTAGTCATTTTGCATTTGACTGCTGCTTGTTGCACTTCCTATTCCTCTAGCTGTAAGTATCTTGATTCCCTCTAGAGCATGTTTGTTTTTAGATTTCCTTTTCCTTTTTCTCCTTCAAACAGGCTATGCTTTGAAGTTTTTCAAGGTTCAATGAAAAACTACTATTGTCCAAAAGGCAAACCTTTGGGGCCATAGAGTAGCCTAGACTAAACTATAAAATAGGCTTTTTTATGGAGAGAAAACTGAATCACATTTGTAATTATGGTGCAAGGTAAAAGTTTAGAACTATGTGATCTAGTCAATCCATAGCAGAACTCCCATTGATGGGACTGATAAATATAAAGAGTAATAAATATAAGAGTAATGATATGTTTCTGCCCATTCTCTGTATCCTTCCCTATTCCCTGTGTTTGTGTATTGTCTTGCTGCAGGGAAGCAAACTACCAATTCCCCAGCTCATCTGTGGACTTCACTTCACACCTACTTTTACTGTTCAAATAAGCAATTAAGTGGTTAGAAAGAGAAGCTCATACTTCTATCAAAAAGGAATAGGAGTACTTGTGGCACCTTAGAGACTAACAAATTTATTGTAGCATAAGCTTTCGTGGGCTACATGCATCCGATGAAGTGAGCTGTAGCCCACGAAAGCTTATGCTACAATAAATTTGTTAGTCTCTAAGGTGCCACAAGTACTCCTATTCCTTTTTGCGGATACAGACTAACACGGCTATTACTCTGATACTTCTATCAGTATTTCAAGCAGTCAGCAGACAATACTGCCTGTGTGTCCATCCTCTTCATATTTGGGAGATTTTTTTTCAAACCTTTTTTAAAATGTGGGTCAGATCCAGTCTGCAAGCCGTGCATTGGACATTGCTGAACTAGACTTATTTTTTTAAAAGGTTAATTTTGGAGTTTGTGATGGCAGTCAGAATCCAGGAGTCTATAATGTCAAATACCTTGCTTTGTCCCTGTATACACCAGCATCTTCTTTCAATCATTTTCCCTTCTGGAGGCATTTCTAAGCTTGACCTAATCACTAAAAACAACAGTAAAGCTACTTCTTTTACAGCTGCTGTGTATTAGAGCTTTAGTTAAATATAAACTGCACTGTAACCTTATTGATGAACTACAGGTGGCAAATATTAATGTGAACTCTATGAAATCTGTGGCAAAATGACAATAATACATTTTCTCTTACCAGATAAAATCAAGCCAGGAGAAACACACTTACAGTATTGGAAATATTGGAAAAAATACAAACGTATTATAAAGATGCCACAATTATATTTTGCAGCTCCTTCCTACATCAATATTTCCATATAATAACTTAAGTACCAGATGCTAGAGTATTTTTTGTAATAGTGCCTTCTAACCTGGAATGAGCACCAGCATTTTGATACCAAGTATGTTCAAATAGCAACAAGTTTCTCACCAAAGCATTTTTTTCCCACTGGGTTATGTCAGCCATTACCTAAGAGATTTCACGCAAATAAATCACATTACGAAATAAGATCTTTGGTTAAGAAAGGAAAGAGATGGTCCAGGGAATCAAGGTAGCAATTATTTGATGAAAAGGGAAACAATCTGAAGACTTGATTATAATTGGGATTTTGTTAAGGGCTTAGGTTGATTGAGGTTCTTTTTTGTATTCAGTAATTTTGTATGTGATTTTAAGTGATGGCAGATTGCCTAAACTTAAGCTTTGGATAGACACCTATTTTGTTTTAGAAACTGAAATAAAGCCAATGTTTGGGGTACTACTATCTAAAACCAACATGTATAGCTCTTTGTGTCAAGGACTATGTGTGTTATGTGTTTGTACAACACATTTTGAGCACCACTCTGTTAAATAGACTGCATTTTAACATATCATCTGGAAATGTGTAGATTTCAAAAAGGTTGGAGATTTGGCTAAGAAATTAGGGCTTTGTCTACAGTACAAACTTTTCACATACTTTGGATGTTAGTGAACTATCCTGCTACCTGTCATGCTGCTGCTCATGATTTAGGTGTCTTCAGGGACCAGGACAAATTGTGTTCAGCATTATTAAACCTGAGAGTTTAATGTGTTAGTTGAGACAATGCTGAACATGACTTGTTTTTGTCTACACCAACCAACTGCTAAGTATGGTCAATATCTTGTCATCTAATTTGATTGTTCACAATTTTGTTCAACCATGGTAAATTTTGTAGTGAGTGAACTTCTATATTGAGCAACACTTTGATTGGTAAAGCACTTTACCACTTGCTTAACTTTAAGCATGTGAGTATTCTCATCAATCAGAGACCAAGCCCAAGAGCCAAATAAAAACACAACATTTGAAATGAGCACAACTGTTACATCCTTCTATAGGCAGGTGTGACGCATGACCAGAAAGGGTTAAGCATCCTGCAGGATGAATCACTCAAATGCAACCCTTAAAGACATATGGGGAGATAATGTTTGTGTTTTTACATATATATTGGTAGTGGTCAACAATGTAATCAAACAGTCCCTGTCTGTGCTGTATTCTGTTAATTCAGAGCTCAAAGGGACATAAATGTACTGTAAACATAGGATATGGCTGTATTCATTTCTCTTTGAAATGTATAGCAAATCATCTGCGAATGGTGGAAAAACAGGCAATTGCCTTATGTTAATCTGTGTGAATAATTACTGGGTATTTGTGATAAATGAAAGGGGGAGCAACAGCTGATTAAACAACATGTGCACAAACCTCTTAAGACACAAAAATCCAATTCTGTTCTTAAAAAAGGTAAATTTTATTAATAAAAAAAAAAAATACCTCTGGGAACTCAGGCTATTGCTAGATTTTAAAAGAGCAACTACAAGAATTAAGCACCAAGAATAGCTTTCTTGAGGTCCAGCTTAAAGGTTACAAGCAAAACAAAAGCACCTGTGGTTAGCACAGAGGAATCCACAAGCCAGAACGAAATAAAAGGGATAAACCTAATCGCTTCTTCCTAGACATTTCCTGATCTACTTACATATCTGGGGTTTTAAATGAGTAGTTTCTAGGTATGATACTGATGATTTTTCATACCTGGCCCAAGCTTCTTACAGCATGGCTGCAGCCCTGTCCACCTCTCTCCGGGAGAACAACAACAGACAGACAAAAGGGGAGTCTTTTTCCAATTTTAAAAAGTTCTAGCTTTCCCCTTGGCTCTTTTGGCCAGGTGCCCACTCACTTCCTTTTACCTATGCATAGCAGTAAGACTTTTTAACCCTTTCCAGGTAGAGCAATTAGAGAACAGCTACTAAGAGGGATTTTATAGCTACTGGCTGGCTGGGTGTCCATAAAAGGGATCTCTTCCCCGCCCGCCTCCCCATTTCATTTATCACAGCAATGCTTAGGAAATGAGGGCCTGTTGTTGGCCTAGGGACTCGAACCTGTCAAAGAAGGCCTGAATTGTATAAAATATGTTTGGGTTCCAATCCTTTTTATCTCAGATCTGCTTAAGCTTCATCAGGGGAAATTTGAGTCGCAAGATTGAGATCCCAGTCCTAAGTTGGAACACCCTGAATATGATATTGGACATTGGACTATAACCTATGGACTAAATTCTAAAAACTCTTTGCAACTACAAAGCTTACCATCTCTGCTATGAATCTGAACCTCAATAATTGAACTCATGCCTGTATATATATTGATCTTTTAACCATACTCTCTCTCTTTTCTTTTTAAATAAATTTTAGTTTAGTTAAGAATTGGCTGTACACGTGTATTTGAGTAAAGATCTGGAATATTCATTAACCTGGGAGGTAATGTGTCTGATCCTTTGGGATTGGTAGAACATTTTTATATGATGAATAAGATTTAATCCTTATATCTGACTTGGGTATCTGGATGGAGGCCTGAGGCTGGGTTACTTTAAGAGAACTGTGTCGTTGGCTTCTGGGCAATCAGTGAGGTAATAAAGAAGCTGTTTTATGCTGGCTTGGTAAATCTAAGTATTGGAATATCCACCAACTTTGGGGATTGTCTGCCCCATTCTTTGCAGTTCACCCTAATTGAGTGACCTCAGTTGGCTCCGGTCACAGCAGGATTCAGTTTTTATTTTCTTGCCCCTTTTCTTAATTAAATTCTGGTGGAGAACACTGTGATCACTTTGCAATTAAAGTAAGTGTTTGAAAAATATTGGAGACTTGCCTGTTCTTACCTTTAAAATTGCCAATTAAGTATGTTGGTTGAATATCCTTACATGATGTGAATCAGCTGATTTATAATACACCTCTACCCCGATATAACGCTGTCCTCGGGAGCCAAAAAATCTTACCGCGTTATAGGTGAAACTACGTTATATCGAACTTGCTTTGATCCACCAGAGTGCGCAGCCCCCCCCCCCCGGAGCACTGCTTTACCGCGTTATATCCGAATTTGTGTTTTATCGGGTCGCATTATATCGGGGTAGAGGTGTACTGCTGTTCAATTATTGTCTTTTGTAGGTGAGGAAATCTCCTTGTACTTGAATCCAAATCCATTATTCTTCTAGAACCTGATCCAAAGCCCACTGAAGATTCCATTGACTTCAGTGGACTTTGGATCAGGCGTCTATTGCCTATTGGTCAATGCTCTCTGGAACTTGACTAGTGGAGCATGCCTCTGGTTAGGAACCAGAACCTTTTCTTATCAGCAAGATATTTCCTTTAACAATTTCCTGTGGTGTTTTATTCTCATCTCAACCTTAGACTCCTGTGAAATTTTCCATTTTGTTTAGTGTTTCTTTTATTGGTATTGAGATTCCATGTGTGGGTTAAGAATCTTTCTGTTTTCTTGGCATTGTTTCTTATACTTTTCCACTTTCCCACTGAAGAAGATATTCATTTAATTACAGAGTTTGTGTTACAGGAAGAATATTTGCAGGACCTCATTGGTTAGTTTAGCTAAAGCATGTTTTTAAAAGTTAAATGCTAGATTCTTGTGTTTTTTGGTTTTCTTATTGATACAACAGAAATTCAAATGCACATTTGTTTTCCTACAGGGATATTCAAGAGTTATAGATAAACATATATATAGATAAGTGTAAATAATCTAATGTACAGTGCAAAAGGAAAAATGCTTTGCTAGACAAGTACAATATTTTTAAACATTAAAGTATTTCAAAGCTCTTAAACATTTCTACAGGCAGAGGCTTCTTTCATAAAGCATAACTTTAAGTGTAAAGCTTCTGGATTAAATTCCTCTGTTACACCAGTGTAAATCCTTAAATCATTTTCTAGTAGTTAAATTAACACATCTAAATAAGATTTGCCAAATTTTAAGCTCAAGTAAACACTGAATTCAAAATTCAAGAACAGAATTTAACATGTTCTATTTAGGCACCTGAAACTACTTATTCCACCATCTCTCTTCATTCCCCCTCCCCCAGTTCTCTCATCTCACCTTTGTATCTGGGTTCCCCTCCTCATCCTCTTTCCTCCAGTCTCTCAGGCCATGACTTCACTAGGAGGAAGGTTTTTTTTAACATAGGTTAACAGACATATTAAAATCCTAGTGAAGTCAAGACAACTGTAGTTTTAACACATCTTTGCTGGATGAGGTAAATTCTAGTGAGGAGTCTAAGATTTACTTCAAGCAGCTAAGGGCTTGTCTACACTTAAAATGCTTCAGCAGCGCAGCTTTGCCACTTCAGTGAAGACAGTACCTACGCTGACAGGAGGGCTTCTCCCACTGGCATAGGTAGTCCACCTCCCCGAAACGTGGTAGCTAGATCGATGGGAGAAGTCTCCCACCAACCTAGTGCTGTCTATGTTGGGGGTTAGGTCAGTTTAACTGCATCACTCAGAGAGGTGGATTTTCCATACTTAGTTACATAGTTATACTGACCTAATTTCCTAGTATAGACCAGTCCTAATAAATGTTAAAAATGCACTTTTTTTTTTTTTTTTTTTTTTTTAAGGCAAAGTCTGCACTACAAACTTTGTTGGTCAGAAGTGTGGTGAGTTGTGATCTGAGACTGACTGACAGACATAGGGCATGTCTACACTACAAACTTAAGTCAATATACAGCCACCGCAGTAATTACTGCATTTTTTCATGTCCACAGTGCCCTGTTGTGCAAGTCCTCACCAGGAGTGCTTGCACCAATTTAGGAAGGGTAGTGTGGGGGGCTGAGAGCAATGGCTCTCAGCTCCTGGTGGAGTCCCCAGCTTCTCGCCCAACTGCCTGCCTGGGTGGCAGCAGGGCTCCTTGCAGGGACCTGGGAGCCCAGGTGGAAGCTGGGCTCCAGCTGGAGCTCCCCACCCATGCCAGGGAAACAGCCCCCGCTGAGAGTCACATGGGGTTCACAGCAGGGAACCTACCAGCCTTTCTTGTCAATTTCACAACTCCAGGGCAGAGCTGTGAAATTGACAAGAATGACAGCCAACAGCCCATGTAAGTAACCTAGTGTTTACATGGACACTGCATCACCCTAACTACACTGACATAAGCCCTACGCCTCTCATGGAGGTGGAGTATTATGTGGGTGTAGTAGGGCACTTACATCAGCGGGAGCAAGGCTGTAGTGTGTACACTGACATAGTTAGGTCCATATAAGCTGCCTTATGTCAACCTAACTCTGTAGTGTAACCAGGCTATAGTTATACTAGCAAAACTGTGCTTTTGCTAATATAGCTTATTTTGCTGGGGGGTGGGGAGGAGGAGGAGCTGGAATAAACTATGCTGGCAAAAACTCAGCTCTGCCAGTATAAACTGCATCCTCACTAGGAGCACTCTGCTGGTATAATACACCAGTTTAGCTACACTAACAACATGCTCCTAATATGAATCTGACCTTAAAGAACACACAGTTCTCAGGGTCTTCTGATTAGAGTTTCTGTTCCCAGCCTAAGTAGTCACTGACACACCTAATCAGCTTAGTTCCTTAGAACTGTAAACCGTTCAGGGCAGCACTTGTCTCTTTTATTTGTTTGTACAGCACCCATAGAATGGGGCTCCAATCTCAATTAGGGTGGTACCATACTATAACTATTTACTACTGGTTTTGCCAATTCAGGACAGAGATGGAGTCTCACTATAGGATACAAATATTTGTGCTTTACTGGAGCAAATATGAGGGGAGTGTACATGCTAGCCTTTACAGGTTTATTAACTAGCTTGAGTTAGTTGGAAATCAAGTAACTCAAGATTAAAAAAAGGCAAGTGTAGATAATGCTCTTGAAGCAAAGCCCATTGATAATGTCAATGGTAGGGAGGCTGGTCTGGAAACAAGAAGCAAAGGCAGCAACTGTTGAAATCAGGTAGAAGACCCTGCTGCTGAAGGTGGGAGGGATGACTGCTTTTCTAAGTGTCAGGTTAATGAATAGCAGTACAAAATTTATGGGAGTTCTACACACTTACACTAGAGCTCAATTTATCTCTACCTCCAATGGGACTTCAGACATGAGATAAGCAATTTGACTGTAGTAGGGTTTGTCTACACTAGAAACACTAAGGCCTTGTCTACACTGGCAAGTTTCTGCTCAGTAAAGCAACTTTCTGCACTGTAACTCCCAAGGTGTACACTGTCAAGCCACTTAGTGCGCAGAAACTGTGCAGTTGTGGTGTGTTAAAAAAACCACCCTGATGAGAGGTGGAGAGCTTTCTGCGCTGGGGCTACAGCGCTGCGGTGCCAGTGTAGACACCATGGCAATTACAGTGCTGTGATTGGCCTCCGGGAAGTGTCCCACAATGTCTATTCCCACCTCTCTGGTCATCGGTTTGAACTCTACTGCCCTGCCCTCAGGTGACCAACCGTCATCCCCACCTCATACATTCCTTTGCAAATTTGAAAGTCCCCTTGCTGTTTGCTAGGTGATGCGGGCAGTGGTCTCAGTGCAACTTTCCAGGTGGCCATTAACAGTAACTTTCCCACGCCACTGTGCTGTCATGGGGTGGAGAGACCATTGCTGCACACAGGTGAGCCACATAGGGGCCATGGCAGAAGCTGCAGGCTTGGAGAAGATCCTCCCTTGATTCCCTGCTCACCCTCAGCAGCAAGATATCTTCCATAATGATCACATCCTGTGGAACGTGTGGGGACAGGAATGATTATCAGCCCCCCCTACAGTGCTGGCTCTCCCCAAGAGCCACGTGCCCCGTGTACAGCAGGGTCCAGGAAGAGAGATTTCCCCTGCCCCTGTGGCTACTCACAATTTTGGGAGTCGTGTGGCTCATGTGTGTTTGCCTGGGGTCAGCTAGTTAGTGACAGGTGTGAGTGTACTGGCTGTGTTTTAAATCACCAAATCAGTGTTGTGTGTGTTGCAAACAATACTGCTTCTGTAAAATGTTGCATTTAAACTTCACAGATATGACCTTGGGAGCCCAGCCTCCCTCTTTATCAGCGGCAGAACGGCTGTGCAGAATTAGAAAACAGCCAAGAAGAACTAAGGAGGACTTTCTCTGTGAGGTTATGATACACTCTGCTGCCGAGAAAAAGGAATTGAAGGAGTGGTGGGACAACGAGAAGAGGGACTGAAAGGAGAACACGGCACACCAGAAAGAAGCCACAGATTGGCTCTTAAACTTTATGGAGCGCCAAGTGGACACGCTCCAGGCGATACTAGCTCTTCAAACCAAGCAGCTCCATGCCTGCCCTCCCCTGCAGCTGCTGTCATAAAACTCTTTCCCATGCGCCCCACACACACTGCCAACACATTATCAACCTCCTAGCTCCACTCTCTCCCTGCAGCATTCCTCCCTCCTCACAGTCCAGCACTGAGGACTCCTACTACCCCCTGCACTCAACACCCATCCCTCTGCAGTTTGGCTCTGCTGAAGTACAGCATCCGCTACGTTGTACGCCAAAGGAGAAGGTTGAATATGATCCCTGAACCTACACATAGCTATAGCCATCCCAGGACCTCTCCTCCTCTGGAGACCTTCCCTTCCCCCCCTCCCCGCTGATGAATGTTTTCATTTGATTCTCTCCTAGGGTTGTCGTCTTTTAATAAAAGACTTGTGTTGGCTTGAAAGCACTCTTTATTCTATTAAGTGAAAGCAAAAAGAGCCTGCAAAGCAACATACAATTATATTAAGCCCCTTCTTGCATTATGTGCACCAATCACCTCATAGCATTACAAGCACTGAAATCCCGAGCATAGCAACAAATATTAGTGGCTTTCAGCTTCAAATTGCTGCCCCAAGGCATCTCTGATCCTTGTGCCCCTCTAATAGCCCTGGTCTCTGGCTGTTCAAACTCAGGCACTGAGCCTCTGCAGTCCAGCCCTGAGTGATGCTTTCACCCTTCCCTTCACAAATATTATGGAGCGTACAGCATGCAGCTATAAGCATAGGAATATTGGCCATGTCCAGCTTCCCAGACTGGCTGTTTAAAAGCCCGCTGGTGATGCCTTATGCACACTCAGTCATTCTGCACTTGCTCAACCTATTGTTGAACCTCTCCTTGCTGTCAAGTTGCCCCGTGTGTGGTTTCATAAGTCATGGCATTACGGGGTAGGTAGGGTCTCCCAGGATCACAAGGGGCATTTCAACTTCCCCTATAGTGATCTTCTGGTCCAGGAAGAAAGTCCCTGCTTGCAGCTTCTTGAACAGGCCAGTGTTCTGAAAGATGCGTGCGTCATGCACCTTTCTGGACCAGCTTGCATTAATGTCTGTGAAATGCCCACGGTGATCCACAAGCGCCTGGAGAACCATTGAGAAATACCCCTTGTGATTAACGTGCTAGGTGGTCCTGTGCCAGAATTGGCATGTGCGTGCCATCTATTGCCCCTCCGCAGTTAGGGAAGCCCATTTGTGCAAAGCCATCCACAATGTCACGCACATTGCCCAGAGTCATGGTATTTTGGAGCAGGATGCGATTAATGGCCCTGCACACTTCCATCAACACAAGTCCAACGGTCGACTTTCCCACTCCGAACTGGTTAGTGACCGATAGTCTGGAGTAGCCAGCTTCTACAGTGCACTCACCGTGCGCTTCTCCAGCGAGAGGGCAGCTCTCATTCTCGTGTCCTTGCGGTGCAGGGCTGGGGCGAGCTCATCACACAGTCCATGAATGTGGCTTTCCTCATGCAAAAGTTCTGCAGCCACCACTCATCATCCCAGACGTACATCACGATGTGATCCCACCACTCAGTGCTCGTTTCCTGAGCCCAAAAGCGGCGTTCCACTGTGGTCAGCACCTCTGTGAAAGCCACAAGCAATGTCGTGTCATAGCTACTATGCGTGGTGAGATCAATGCCACACTCCTCTTGCCTTTGTAGTTTAAGGAATAACTCCACTGCCACTCGTGACGTGTTGGTCAGAGCAAGCAGCATTGGTCAGCAGTTCGGGATCCATTCCTGCAGCCTCAAAGAGGCAGGGCGCGCAGTACACAAACTGTTGAAAGATGGTGCCAAATACAGATGGAAGCACAGGGATTGCTGGGATGCGAAGCAATGTATCACATGGCATTGGGACTGGACCCAGGATGCCCCACGACTCCCTCCACCATCCCACAAGTATTAGTGGCAAAAGAGAAAGAAGTGCTCTGTGGGATAGCTGCCCAGAGTGCACCGCTCCAAATAGCGCTGCAAGTGCCGCAAGTGTGAACACGCTATTGTACAGGCAGCTGTCAGTGGAAAACAGTGGTTTTCCTTCTGCACTCTGAGCGGCGCTGTAACTTTGTCAGTGTAGACATGCCCTAAGGCAGCACAGCTGTAGCACTATACTGTAGACACCACAGTGACGGCAGGGGTTCTTCCATTACTGTTGTAAATCCACTTCTCTGAGAGGCAGGAACTAAGTTGATGGAAGAATTCTTCCATCGTCCCAGCAGTTTCTACACTGGAGCTTACAGCAGCTCAACATCATCACACAGGGGGTAAAATTTTTCATTGCCCTGAGCGATGTAGTTAAGCCGACCTAACTTTGCTGTGTGGACCAGCCAATAGTCCTGGTCTACACTAGAAAATTAGGTCAGTTTAACTATGTCAGTCAAAGGTGTGAAAAATCCACACATCGAGCAGCATCATTGAACCAACCTACACAAGGACTTAAACCTAGCTAGAGCTGGTAGGGTGTTTTGCCCCTTTTCTGTACGACTTCATTCAAAAGCATGCTGCTTGTCTGGTTTCACCCACATAGTAGGTGCTGGGGCATTTGATGCACTGGATGATACACACCACAGGTTGATAAGCATGTGTAGGACCCCTGGATCAACACTACAGTCAGATGTGTTTCTTTAATAAAAAGAAACAAAATACATAAATAGGACTCATCCACTACAATTATAGAACACATTCACCTGTATGGCAGCTGTGAAACAAATACCAAATAATGGTGCAGAACAATTTCTTTAAACAGTGTCACCCTTATTTTACATATGGGGGAAGGAAAACTGGCAGTAAGCCAATCTCAGCCAAATAATGAAAATATATTTGGTACCTAAAAAGAATCAGTCATGATTTCCTTGTGCTCAATGCTGATGTTTCTTCAGACTGCAACTTTACTCTGTTCAACATAACATATGGAGGTAAAATTCCTCAATAATTTAGTCTGGTTTTTCATATATGCAGAACTTGTTCTGCGACAGTTACAGCAGCAGGGAATATCGTAGTAGTGAGCAGGCAAGTTCTTAACAAATGTTGAATCCTAAGGCTAAATTTCACCTACTTTACACTTACTACTCATTGTGCAGTTATTCAAGCTAATTAGAATTAGAGGTTTCTATACTTCACCTCCAGTGTTATAATCTGAACTACAGGTCAGACTTATTGTGCTGAAGATTTAATGCCCATCCAATAAAGTTAACAAACATCTTAAGAAATGGTTTAAAAAGGTGACTAAGAGCAGGAAGAAGACTAATTAGCTGTATTTTAAAGAAGGCTTATTTAGCGCACGGGAACAAACCATCCTGATGTGCAGAAAGAATAGTAAATATGGCAGGCGCCCAGCTTGGCTTAACGAAGAAATCTTTGGTGAGCTTAAATACAAAAAGGAAGCTTACAAGAAGTGGAAACTTGGACAGATAACTAGGGAGGAGTAAAAAAATATTGCTCGAGCATGTAGGGGTGTAATCAGGAAGGCCAAAACACAATTGGAGTTGCAGCTAGCAAGGGATGTGAAGGGTAACGAAGGGTTTCTACAAGTATGTTAGCTACAAGAAGGTGGTAAGGGAAAGTGTGGAACCCTAACTGAATGGGGGAGGCAACCTCGTGACAAATGATGTGGAAAAAGCTGAAGTACTCAATTTTTTTTTGCCTTGGTCTTCAAAGACAAGATGAGCTCCCAGACTGCTGCACTGGGCAGCACAGTATGGGAAGGAAATGAGCAGCCTTCAATTGTGAAAGAACAGGTTAAGGACTATTTAGAAAAACTGGACACGCACAAGTCCATGTNTAATTGCCTTCTATGATGAGATAACTGGCTCTGTGGATATGGGGAAAGTAGTGGACATGATATTCCTTCACTTTAGCAAAGATTTTAATATGGTTTTCCACAGTATTCTTGCCAGCAAGTTAAAGAAGTATAGATTGGATGAATGGACTATAAGGATATCAAGCTGGCTAGATCGCCGGGCTCAATGGGTAGTGATCAACGGCTGGATGTCTAGTTGGCAGCAGAGTGCCCCGGGGATCGGTCCTGGGGCCAGTTTTGTTCAACATCTTCATTAATGATCTAGATGATGGGATGGATTGCACTCTCAGCAAGTTCGCAGAGGACACTAAGCTGGGGGGAGAGGTAGATACGCTGGAGGGTAGGGATAGGATACAGAGTGACCTAGACAAATTGGAGGATTGGGCCAAAAGAAATCTGATGTGGTTCAACAAGGACAAGTGCAGTTAGGACAGAAGAATCCCATGCACTGCTACAGGCTGGGGACCGACTGGCTAAGCGGCAGTTCTGGAGAAAAAGACCTAGGGATTACAGTGGATGAGAAGCTGGGTCTGAGTCAACAGTGTGCCCTTGTTACCAAGAAGGCTAACGGCATATTGGGCTGCACTAGTCGGAGCATTGCCAGCAGATTGAGGGAAGTAGTTATTTCCCTCTATTCGGCACTGGTGAGGCCACATCTGGAGTATTGCATCCAGTTTAGGGGGCTGGGGAACATGACTTACAAGAGGCTGAGGCAAACTGGGCTTAGTCTGCTGAAGAGAAGAGTGAGGAGTAGCCTTGAACTACCTGAAGGGGGGTTCCAAATAGGATGGAGCTAGGCTGTTCAGTGGTGGCAGATGACAGAAAAGAAGCAATGGTCTCAAGTTGCAGTGTGGGAGGTCTAGGTTGGATATTAGGAAAAACTATTTCACTAGGAGGATGAAGCAGCACTGGAATGGGTTACCTAGGGAGGTGGTGGAATCTCCATCCTTAGAGGTTTTTAAGGCCCAGCTTGACAAAGCCCTGGCTGGGATGCTTTAGTTGGGGTTGGTCCTGCTTTGAGTAGAGGGTTGGACTAGATGACCTACTAAGGTCTCTCCCAACCCTAATCTTCTATGATATGAAGTAGGCAGAGCTTATTTCAAAGACATTTGTAATCAATCTTTTGTAGCTTTTCTATTTCCCTCCCAAAACAAAATATAAAGACACTTAAAAGCAACTTTTCAAAAATAGTTCTCACTCCATAAGAAATCACTTATTCAAATTGTGTTTCAGCATTTTGTCTCCCACGTCTAACTGACTGAGGGCCAGATTTTGCACTCTATTAGACTAACACTACTGAGTTGTGTAGTTTCAGGTGTCTACCACTGCCCTAGCAGAATAGAGGCCCAGTGTACTTGACTTGAGAGTAATGCAAGAAACTCATGGTCTTTCCCCAAGAATTTGGGAAAGGACAGACAGTTTCAATCACCCAGAGTCACAAAAACAAATGAGATCCAGAAATTCACTGATTTGTAACTGCAGCTTTTGAGTCTGAGCTGAAGTGATTGTCATGGGATATTTGCCTCAGTAAGGAAATCAGGAATAGCCCCTTGCCATGAATTCACACACTTGGGGAGCAGAGCCAGATCAATATAAACATGCCAAGAATTAAACAGAGCTTTCTGAAGTCAGGTAAGTTGTGTTTATTGAACACTTATTTTGTTCGTTTTAAACACCATTTCTGCTTACACTTATAACTCAATAGTTGATTACCAATTATTGCTGAAGATTAGTCTGTGGGAATTTATCCCAGCCATTAAAAATTAATCGAGCAATCACTATGCCAAATCCTTTATTGAAATTGAAGTTAACTTATTAAAATTCTGTAAAAACCATACATAGAAAATGTCTGACTTTCACTATGTGTCATTCTGTGGCCTCTAGAATATTAAAATTCTTAGTTCTTTCCCTTCCCCTCATGTCTGCTATACTAAAATTTTGCCTTACACAAGCATGCAGAATGGGGTGCTCTCCCTGTTATGAGGAAGAGCCCCATACATTTAAATATGTCCGACAACCCACAGCAGAAACTGCCCTGCCTAGAAGCCACCCTCAAAACAAGGTATTTTGAAGCAAGTATATAGTTTAGCATTCAGATTTTATTACTTAATCAGAAGCAGAATTAATAAAAAGCTATTAGATAAATTAATCTCCATATCTTGATCAAATGTTATTCTCAAATTGTTAAAGATTGAACCCAGTGGTAGGCTCTCGTGGCTCTTAGGGTCTTTAAATTTTATTAAGTCACAGATGTATTACACTCTATTCTGAAGATTTAGAAAATATTACTTATGAAAATCTAATGTACAATAAGCCAATTGTTATATTAACTTTTTAAAAAGCATAGTTTTGCATGACCAAGTGTAAAAGTGAACTGTAAAGCTATCACATTAAATGACTAGCAGAACCTGCATACCTTAGCACAAGTATTAGACTTTTTAAACTGTTAGTTTTATTTTTTCCAAGAGCTGCCTCAGGTCACCTGACCACCTACTATCAAAACTTATGGAAGTGCCACTTAAAGTACAATATGCAAGTATTACTCCCGTCTGAAAACTGGCATGTATTGAGTGTCACATGCCCTACCAAGCTAAAATGCACGTTGTGAGAAAGTGGCAGGGACAAATGAAAACATCTCCCAACAGATACTCTAAGGGCAAACCTTGCTCAACTTACTCACAATTCTAGTCACATTTACTGCAGTGGGACTCCTCAGGTGAGTAAGACAAGTAAAAAAAATTCACCCCAAAACTTACACATTCACCTCCTTACAATTTGAGAGAATGAATCAGGCCTTTATTTAAAGCCAGATTCTGATCTATTACACTGCTGTAAATCCAGAAAGACTGTATTAACTGACTCTGGGCTTACAGTTTGAAACATCAGAATCTGGTCCTACACCAATTCTGGGTCTGTGCTAAGCTAAACTCCAAATACAGCAGGGGTTCTCAATGGGGGGGAGGGGTCAGAACCCCTCAAGGGGTCATGGTTATTATGTGGGGGTTGCGAGCTGTCAGCCGCCACCCCAAACCCCACTTTGCCTCCAGCATTTATAATGGGGTTGGACTCAGAGGCTTGCTATGTGAAAGGGGTCACCAATACAAAAGTTTGAGAATCACTGAAATATAGTATGTTCTACTTGCCCTAAAAAAGTCAACTTCAGTCTATGCCTCCTCACAGCAATGAAGATTGAAAAAACAAACAACTAACATTTAGGTGTTAAAACTAGGGAGCCCTTTTTGCTGAAGGCCTGCTGCTTTTGAGCATGTACGGAACATGGAAAGATAGTAACTCCCAGTGTGTATTTTATATAGAGGCAGAAACCACTCCTAAGTTAAATAAGCAGTGGGACTTTAGCCCTTCCAATAAAAGGTGTTGTCCCATAGCCATGCTGATAAACAGCTGCACAGAGTAGTAGCCAAGCCTTCTCTTAAGAGAACTGCATAGTGTACAATTTAAAACAGCAGGCATTTCCTGAACCCCCTCAATACAGCCATAACATTGACCGCACAGGCTACCACACACTAAATGCTCTTCACTTTACTTTACTTTACTTACCCTTTGATGAAATAGGTTGGCCAAAAGAAACGATATATATTTAGAATAGCTTTTCACGTTGCAGCCCAACTGACAGTGAATTGATACTCTTGCTTTACACTTTTCAGGTATGGACTGACAGGAAGAGTTGATTTAGGTGTCTAGGGTAGTGGAAGATCATTAGTCATAAAGAAACTAATGAACAGAAAACCCCTATCAGAAAAATACTGTTACTATATATTCCATACTACAATGGAACTATTTGTTGAAGAGGCTACTGTTGCTGAAGGGCTATCTGAAGTCATTACTTAATTTGTAATAAATAAATAGTCAATGGCCAAAACACCCTCATTTGTTTTGTTTGTACTGAAACAATTGCCCCAGCTATCATAAGAATAATCTTTTGATTAAGCCCACCTTAAAGAAATTTTACATTTGTATTTGATATTGTGCAGCATTTCTGAAGGGAACAAGTGGATGTTACACTGTCACTAGTTTCAGATCTCAGCTTAAGTCAAAGGAAGGTGAGCTTGGTCACCTCATTCTGGACCTGATTGGACATCTGTCCACATTCAAAACCAACTCAGCCATTGCTGTGAGCAGCAACACCCACTAGTTTAGTCTGTGTGTCAGATTTAGTGTCTTCAGCACATCTTTCTTACTCTTAAACATTGATTTAGGCTTGTCCTTCAAAAAACTTTTCCTCAAAAGGAGGATTTCTGCAAGTACTTAAATACAAATGTTGACAGTAGTCCAACAACTTTAAAAATACAGGAACAAAGTTGAGTTGGACTCAAGTAGCCAATAGCAGTTCACATTTCTAAGTGAAGACAACTCATTGCTTTACGATGCAGCACATCACAAAATATGCAAATTGCAGACAGTGGTAACAGTTTGAGTGGAACATTTCCTAGATCTTGCTAATGAAGAGTACCAAGTCATTTCTTCAACTCTAGTTAAAACAGCTTTCAGTTAAATAATGACAATACTTAACCAAAATTCTAAGGTTTTTACACAAGTGTTCTGTAACTTTTATACAATGTCTACAGAGATTAGGCAAATAGGAATAGTGCCTAACATGTTAACATAACCACTAATTGGTAGCACTTAGCACCACATTTAGTTCCACATTTATACTTGCAGTCAAATTGGTCTCATTTAAATAACTTTCCGATACCCAGATGTTGTGCTATTTTTAATCTAAAATCTTCAGAAACTAGGAGGCCACTAGATTATAAAAGCAAAGTCTTTATTTCAAGCCCAAAGCAGAGTTACTGAAGTGAACCCTGGTCTGCTCTCCCACTCCCATTTCATTCTCTCCTCCGATCCCACCTCCTTTTGGAAAGAGATTGTAGTGACGTGTCCACCTGAGCCTTTCAGGACTGCTGCATTAACCCCTTCGCTGCTACAGCCCCCAAAGACAAAGTTCTGTAGTGCACTGACTTCTATCATAATCAGAGTCTGAGTGTCACAGAACTTTGCTTCAAGAGACTAAATCCGCCCGAGTTACAGGTCCCAAGAGTTTCTTCAAGTGGAAGGCTCCCTTTCTGGAAATGGAGAATGCAGAGAGTTAGAGGGGAGCCCCTTTGATTAATCAATTAACTCAGCATAGAATCCAAGCACCAGGACTAGGAAAAGGAACAGCCCCAAAGCTAAATGGCTGCTCCAGTCTATGCCTGTTGCAGTGGCCCCCGCCAGCAGCTGGCTTGAACAACAGACTGAAATAATTCAGCAACAGCTGGCTGTGTCACCAGTGAGTTACACTAGTCCAGCCGCTGGTGCCTTCCAGCTCGCTAGGGAGAGCCACTGATCTAGTGTCCCATGAAAGGTGACCACCCCGGGACTGCAAGCACACCACAGTGCACAGATACAAGACACACCGGGGGACTTGGGACAAGTTGGCACCTTCAACACAAGGCTAGGGGTGAAGAAGCAGGGGCCCTGTCCAGCCCTGACAGCACAAGCAAGCTATTCCCCCCATAAAACCAGTAAGAATTTCTGGGCAGTCCCCCAGCCATACACGGGGGCCAGAGACCCCCTCCCCTCGCACGGGGGCTGAGACACCCCCCAGCCAGCCACGTACCCCCTTCCCTCGCACGGGGGGCAGAGACACCCCCCCCAGCCAGCCACGTACCCCCCCCCCAGCCAGCCAGGTGCCCCCTGGGCCAAAAGAAATCTGATGTGGTTCAACAAGGACAAGTGCAGTTAGGCTCCCCTCGCACGGGGAGCAGAGACCCCCCCCCCCAGCCAGCCACGTGCCCCCTCCCCGCGCACGGGGGGCAGAGACACCCCCCCCCCCCCAGCCAGCCACGTACCCCCTCCCCGCGCACGGGGGGCTGAGACACCCCCAGGCCATGCACCGTTCCCTCTCCTTGCACGAGGGCAGAGCTATGCCCCCCGCGCAGGTCCCCTTTCCCCTCCCCCGCCCGCACCTGGAGCAGCCACAGCTCCCAACGCAACAGGTCCCGCGCAGCGCCTCGCGCTCCGGCCGCCACAGCAGCCCCGGGGCAGCCGAAGGTGCCGCGCCGGCGGCGGTCCCCCGAGGCGGTCGGGAGCAACGGAGGCTGCGGCCCGTGTCCGCGCTGCGCGGCCGGCTGCGTCCCCACAGCCCGGCGGTGCCCCAGAGTTGGCGCCGGCCAGCCGGCCGCCCCCAGCCCCGCTCCGCTCCACTCCGCTCCATCTTGACTTTTGCCGACGTGGAAATTTTAGGTTTGGAGACGAGCTGCGCTCTTATTGGCTGGCGGCGGCCGGGGTCGGAGGTCACGGCTGCTGTAGCTGCTCCGCGCCAAGCCGCCTCGCAGGCGGAGAGGGGGGAGGGGCCGCCGCGGGGCTCCGCCCATCTCGGGGCAGAGGCGGCTGGGAGCCGCTGAGCTGGCTGGGTGGGTGCGGCAGGGCGCTGATGGCTGACGGTGCCTAGCTGGGGGCTGCGCGGGGCTCTGCCTTAGTGCAGGGGGGTGCCTGGCTGGGGGGCTGCGCGGGGCTCTGCCT
>QXTE01000086.1:3501406-3537941 GCA_003942145.1 Platysternon megacephalum
CCCCCCCCCAGCCAGCCACGTACCCCCTCCCCGCGCACGGGGGGCTGAGACACCCCCAGGCCATGCACCGTTCCCTCTCCTTGCACGAGGGCAGAGCTATGCCCCCCGCGCAGGTCCCCTTTCCCCTCCCCCGCCCGCACCTGGAGCAGCCACAGCTCCCAACGCAACAGGTCCCGCGCAGCGCCTCGCGCTCCGGCCGCCACAGCAGCCCCGGGGCAGCCGAAGGTGCCGCGCCGGCGGCGGTCCCCCGAGGCGGTCGGGAGCAACGGAGGCTGCGGCCCGTGTCCGCGCTGCGCGGCCGGCTGCGTCCCCACAGCCCGGCGGTGCCCCAGAGTTGGCGCCGGCCAGCCGGCCGCCCCCAGCCCCGCTCCGCTCCACTCCGCTCCATCTTGACTTTTGCCGACGTGGAAATTTTAGGTTTGGAGACGAGCTGCGCTCTTATTGGCTGGCGGCGGCCGGGGTCGGAGGTCACGGCTGCTGTAGCTGCTCCGCGCCAAGCCGCCTCGCAGGCGGAGAGGGGGGAGGGGCCGCCGCGGGGCTCCGCCCATCTCGGGGCAGAGGCGGCTGGGAGCCGCTGAGCTGGCTGGGTGGGTGCGGCAGGGCGCTGATGGCTGACGGTGCCTAGCTGGGGGCTGCGTGGGGCTCTGCCTTAGTGCAGGGGGGTGCCTGGCTGGGGGGCTGCGCGGGGCTCTGCCTTAGTGCAGGGGGGTGCTTGGCTGGGGGGCTGCGCGGGGCTCTCCCTTAGTGCAGGGTGGGGCCTGGCTGGGGGGGCTCTGCCTTAGTGCAGGGGGGGTGCCTGGCTGGGGGGCTGCGCGGGGCTCTCCCTTAGTGCAGGGGGGGGGCCTGGCTGGGGGGCTGCGCGGGGCTCTCCCTTAGTGCAGCGGGGTGCCTGGCTGGGGGGCTGCACAAGGCTCTTCCTTAGCACAATGTTGTGCATGGCTGAAGTGCTGCATAAGGGCTTTTCTTAGTCCAATTAAGTGCACACTTGGGGTTGTATGGTTGCTCACCCTTGTGAAATGGCACATGGCTGGGGTGCTGCATAGAGGGCTCTCCCTTAGCACAGTGTGGTTCTTTATTCTACTGGAAGATCATGTTGGATCTGTCTTCTGCAGAAGCTGCTGTTTGTTTCCCTTTGTACTGTTAACAAGCTTAAGAAATACATTTTTCTTCTACATGATTTGCCCTCAAGCTTCTTCTATAGCTGTTGGTTGTGAAAAGTATGGAACACTTAGTACGTGAAGAAGGTTCCTATATTAGCTTATAAATAATGTATGTTCAAGTTTGCAAAGGATACATAAACAGAGAACAGAAATAAAGTGTTTATATTATAAAGAAACAGTGGATTCATTTCAGTCAATAGAACAATAGTAGGGTAGCTAAATGGTAACCCTGTCATGTGGCCAAACTTCCATTACTTACTCAGGCAAAACTGCTAATGAAGTTAATAGGCATTTTGTCTGGATAAGGAGGGGAAGGTTAAGTCTGTGCTTGTTTAGGCCTCAATCCTGTGAGTACTCATGCACATGCTTAACTTTAGGCAACAGTAAGTCCCATGGAACTCAATGGGACCATCAATGTGTGTGTTTTTAGATCATTGTAGGGGTAGCATCCTGTACCTGTGTGGCTCCCTAAAGACTTCTTGTAGAATCAAGGCCATAGCTGTAAATCCACATAAATTGTCACTGCCTGTAAAAGCTCCAGAGGAAAAATACTCAATGGAAACAAATTAAAGTGCTCCAATTTTAGTTTATATTATGTAATAAAACAAAAGTGGTTGTTTTTATTATATTTATAATATATTTGAATTTTGGGGGAGGAAAGGGGCCTTACCTTTAAATACCTAATTTCCTTTTCTTCCACTCCTTTGACATCAAAACCAGAAATCCTATCTCCTTCCGTCTGTCTCTTTTATCCATAAGGCACACTTCCTCTCCTGTCTTTTCATACTTGCCTTCACGTTGCTTTTCCTTGTCCATTCCTGGTTTTGCTGTTTCTTTCCCCATGCTCTTTCTTTTTTCCTTCTCATTCCCAGGCTATCCCCAGTCTCTAGGCATGGACCCACTATGTGATGCCAGTCAGCCTCAGCTGTGCTGTTGTCGATCTGCTGTGTGTATGGGAATATTGATTTTACAGCGTGTGTGCTCTGTAAAAAAAAAAAATCAATATTTCAGTAGATTGAGCAGAGCATGCAGCAGTGTAATGGAGCCCAGCCTGCTAATGTAACATGCAGGGGTCTTCATTCAGAGATTGAGGTCAGTCAGAAAATGGAAATATGTTTTCTTATTTTATTGTCTGTTTCAGATTTAATGTAGGTGTTTATATTCTAGTGTTTAACTTACAGCAGGGCATGCAGTGACTTTAAAGTCATGTCTAACAATATCACACATTTTCAAGCTATATAGACAAAAATAAACAAATAAAGCCTTGGGCATAAAATCCATTTCTTAGAGCTTAACCTCTTCTTCCTGCTATTCATTAGATATCAGTAATGTCTAATATACAATAGTCATTGAAAAAATGAACAGCTTTAGTTCCTTAAGTTTCTGGAACTGAATGACATGATATAAAAACGACACAGGGGATCTGATATAAAAGCTTTACCAAAGAGCTGAGGGTGCTTAGCATGCTATCATTACAATAATTAATTTGGTGCAACTGTCAATCTTTGTGTAGGAGATAACTAGGTCTGGAGCAGCAGTTGCCTTTCCAATGAGAACTATCTGGTTCCAATCAGAAAGCAGGTTTCCATATGCAAAATATTGTTGCCTGTGCATGTTTGCCATCCTGCAATTTCTTGAAAACCCAGACATTTTTCTTAAAGCACTGAACATTGGTTTCAAGGGCGAACATATATCTCATTAAGTTACAACAAAGCAGTTTCCACTGTTTTCAAATATGGACATTGTTTCCTGATAGAAAGCTGATAAGTTAAATGTATCTGAATTTTGTACAGAAATTGATTCAAAGAAACTAAAGTAGTTTTTATGTACATGTACCCCTTTTATTTTCTGAAATAGACCAATTTTTAGGAACCTGTGCAATCTCTGGTATAAAAACATATTTTGGTGCACAGTGTCTATGTGTTGTAAAATACCATAATTATAGGGTCACTAATAATGACACCATGATACATAATGCAAAAATATACTATGCAAACTCTGTTATTATTTTGTTCAACTATAGAGTTCTTTCCACAATATAACCACCAGTATGATATGCTACCATAAAATATTCAGATTTTAATTGTAAGGTAAAACACATGAGCTAAGATTAAGTGAAGAAGAAATGAGATTTAAATGTAACCTTAAAAAGTTAAGCTGACTAGGCAATTATTTCTGCATAAGGAGCTTCATTAAGCAGATGACTGTGCAAGATGGAACATTATTTTTTTAAATTTTAAAACAATTAGCATGTTACAAGATGTAACATTTAAATGTAATTCGAAAATCAAAGTTATTCAAGATGAGAAACCAATTCTCATTAGAGAGATGGCTTTTAGGGTATTAATGTCAATAAATAAAGACTCAACCATAGACAATCAATATTATAGTACATTTAAAAATGAATTTAAATAATTATATTACGACAATTTGCACTGTTTACTGATAAAAGAAAATGATACATAGGAACTGCGTGACACACCTTTGTAATTCTTAGTTGGATCATATTTGAGATTGTTTTATCTGGATTAAATGTGATTTTTATTGTATTTCTGTAATTCTGTACTTTGTTATAATACTATTTTTTAAAAGAACTGCATTATAATAGACTAGTTCTGAAATTGCCATTGAATAAATTAAGGTTAAGAACACTGCAGTGTAGTATTTTTAAAAATGCTATATTTTTATATTAATACTTAGCACTTATAGTACCTTGCATCTGAGGATCATAAAGTGCTTTACGAAGGTTCCATATACACCTCTACCCCAATATAATGCTGTCCTTGGGAGCCAAAAAATCTTACCGCATTATAGGCGAAACCGCGTTATATCGAACTTGCTTTGATCCGCCGGAGTGCGCAGCCCCCCGCTCCCTCCCCCGGAGCGCTGCTTTACCGCGTTATATCCGAATTCGTGTTATATCGGGGTAGAGGTGTATTTATCTTTATGTTATAGATGGGATCACTGAGCAAGTCAGTGACAGAGTAGGGAATAGAACCCCAATCTCTGGACTCCTAATCACCTGCTCTAAACCCTAAACAATGCTGATTCCTTTTACCATAATCTTAGATATTAAACAGTTATAATTTTCAAAATACAACCATATATTTAATGGAAGTTGAAAATGTCAAAAGATAAAGCAGAATTAAATAGCACCTCTAACCTCTCAATTACACGGACACGTGACCTGATCCATCTCCCATTGAAGTCAATGTGAGTCTTTCGATTGCCTTCAGTGTCAGATGGATCAAGTCCATACTGTGCAGTAAAGGCTCAATGCTGCACTTAGGCCACAGTTATGCAACCCACTTGAGCAGTTCCCTACATGAGTGAGTCTCCATGAATTCAACCTGGCCCTAAACATGCCCTTCTTTTGCTGCAACATTTTCTAAAGGAAGCAAATAAACAGAACAATACTTAGACAAGGTGGGTGAGGTAATATCTTTTATTGAACCAACTTCTGTTGGTGAAAGAGACAGAAATTGGTCCAATAAAGGAGACAAGCTTTCCAGCTTACACAGAGCTCTTCTTCAGGCTCTATGTAAGCTTCAAAGCTTGTCTCTCTCACCAACAGAAGTTGGTCCAATAAAAGATACTACCTCACCCACCTTGTCTCTCTAATACCTCGAGACCAACACAGCTACAACAACACTGCAAAGGACAATAGTTACTCAGTAGTTGGAGTTTTGTTTTCTCAGGCCTAGTGAATCAGGATTTATGACCTTCAAACTGACTGAAAAAATTCCATGCGGCAAAGCTTAATGAATACATGTCAGTAATGGAGTTGATAACCTGGGAGGAAAGAGCAGGACAAAAAGTTTACCCCACTTCTCCTAATAAGGCAGTCTATCGCAAACAGACAGGCATGTGCAAAACTCAAAGGAAGTAGGTGTGTGAGAAATAATCCCCTTTTAACAAAGACAACTTCTCAGTGGTGGATTTTACTTGGGTCTTGTTCAAAGTTTTTCCTCAGATACATATGGTAGTCCTGTGAGCATATGAGAGCAGAATACCCTAAAATAATAACTGGCACTGGCTTGCTGCATAACCAAAGAGGGAACAGAATGGTGGAATAGGACTATATTATGCAATGCTGTCCTTCCCACCCTTCTCCCAAACTGTAAATGTGCAGGAGCGAATGGATGTGAAAAGCAGTTAAAAAGTGAATGAGAGTATATTGTAGACATTAAAGATTATTCAAAATCCTGCCTGGAAAGTCTATTCTTAATTCTGTATGTTTGTTTAATTTGTTGTTTTAAAGGCTGTTTACTCCCAAGAGTAATAAAGCAAGTATCAAACTGATACCTGTTTGCTAAGGCTCCTGAGCAATAAGATCACAGAAAGGTATTACTATTTAAGCTAAAAAGTCTCAAAACAGAGATTTTTAAGAATATTTGCCTAAGTTAGGAATTGTCACACAGCAGGGGAACATTTATTTTGTGGAAAAAAAGTCCTTGTAAGTGTCTTCATTTCATTTCTGCCTTTGCACATCAAAACATTAATTATATCACTGAACGTTCATTATAACCCAGGAAACGTAGATTGAATTGAATACATGTGACAAGAAAAATCTTTGTCTCCTGCAACCGTGTTCATTGTAAGTGGAAGGCATGGAATATGGATGGAGCATATCACACAAGTGCAACCACGGTACAATAGTTGGTAAAACAGTACTCATACATTTCATTTAATTTATTGGAGGGAATGTCATGTGCAAATTGACATTACAGAAATAGCCACAAGACGAGTTATACCATATCCAGGTAAGTTTGAATGAATATCTCAGCATTTTGGGGGAAATGCCTTTTTTGGGGCCACAGTAGACGCTGATGTATTTCTAGTTGATTTTTTGGTGCGATATGCCACTTTCAGATGCCTCACCAACGTATGTATGCACAACACAAAAAATTGTACTTTTCTGAATGACCAAACAAGAGACTTTGATTTTGGTTTTGCATCCCTTCTACAAAAGATGCTGCCTGAGTAATGTATCAGTCACTTTTGAACAGCGTCTTCTGGAATTTGGCAGAAATGTTGTGTGATACTTTGTAGGAATCTTGAACCATAATTAAAGTGTGTGTCTTCCTTTAAAAAAAAAAAAAGTATAGTTATGTATAGCCTTTCTATCTGGCTACCTTTGCCTCTCATACAGTTCTTTGTATATATGTTGTCAATTTCAAAGAAAGAGATGTGATTTGCTATGCAACTGAATTTTTTTTAATCTCAATATCTGAACAGTACATTTTAAATGATTAATTATGAACTTTGAAGAGTAAATAAAGTATGGTGGGCCCACACAAGACATTCCACTAGTTTGAAAGATTCTACCAGTTCCAATGATATTCCCTGTCTTTAAAATAAAGAAATCCACTAGAACCAGTGGGACACAAGTTGTTTGTTGACTTGAAAAATATTTATGGAAATAATATGTGGTCAACTTCTTTCAAGTAAATGATTTATGATTTGTCAGACTGATTCTTCTCCCAGTGAAATCTCTGGCAAAACTTCCATTAACTTCACTGGAAGCAGGACTTTCTTTATAAAGTTTCCAGTTTAAGGTGGTCACCTTGAGTCCAATATTGTAGTGTAAAATTTGCTCTCTAGTTTGCACTGTGGATCTCTTACCTTTTCTTTCTTGCATATGCTGCAACTGTCCTTATACAGAAGCTCTGGTGCATGCAGAAGATGCAGTAGCTCTAAGGTGCGGATTAGAGGAATAATTTTGCTAATAAGTAATAAAATTGCTATTTTTACAAACCTAGGAATCTCCCCACTAATTCCCAAAGTACACTGGGGTCCTAATCATGAACCACTTGCACTCCAATAAGCTCTAATTTCATACATTGCAAGAGAGAGGTCGGAAAGAACCTCATTTGCACAACACACAAAAATGGTGTATTTTTTTCTCCGCATAATACAACAGGACATTCATCTGGCTCACCCTTAGGAAGGGCCTTCGGTAAAGAACAAGGAGTAGAGCTGGCACCAGCAAGCACACACTGATTCATGAATGAAACAACACTTTCTAAAATAAAATCATCTAGTTCAATTACAATACCTTTTGGATAGGTCTAACTTGAGTGACTAGAACTAAAAAGACAGGCAACTTAAATTGATGCTGACCTTCCTGTCGTTCCAAGGGTAATATTTTCATTATGATAAAATGTTCTTTAGCAATTTCTCCAGTGAATTAGGCACAAACCTGCTTTCCTTCTACATCAGTCCTGCCTGTCTTCCTGTTTCACCTATTTTTATACTACTAAAAAAATATTTGTTTTAGCCAATGCAAACAAAATCCCACTCTCCCACATGTTTGAGTTCCCTTGCCATCTACGAATATGCACCACAAGATCAGTGAGAGACTACAGAACTTTGTTTCAAACCAATTGGCTGGTTTTGTCTACTTTTTAGTCCCCTTTAAAGAAAAACATTTGTAAAACCAAACATTTTTTTGAATACATATTGGACACAACCCCCACAGCCAACACACACACACACAGTTGAACTTATACTCACAACAATCTGTTTTGTCCAAGCAATTACCTATTTTGTACATGCAGATTTGCCAACACAATGGGTGCATATGAAAATTTTGCAGGAGCTATTTTACCAGCCATCTCTTAAACAGTCTCCAACAATTGATGAAGAGACACTAGTTAAAAAACAAACAAAAACAGGGCAGATTCTCATCTGGCATAAATGGATATGCCTCCATTGACTACAATGGAATTATGCCAGTTTGCACTGGCTGAGCATCTGGCCCATTAAATTAATTCTTTTCATAGCATGAAATTATCTTGTGTGCCTTTTAACATCTTCCCCAAGATTGTGCAGTAGCATTAAATCAGAGGACGTATAGGCAGCAGCTACCTGGCTATTATTTATTATTTTAGAGCACCAGTGTGTCAAGCTGCTACAAAACACAGGGTCTCTGCTTGAAGGTGCATACAGACTACATGAAGATTTATGGGATTTTCTGCAACTGTGATGCTGTATGGAATATGTGGGACACTTTATGATATTGTTGATACCAAAATTATAAAATTGCAATGAATCGTGCCAGATATGCCGTGTGAGGTATCTGCGAAAATGTTATAATTTGCCAAGTATGATGATCTTGTTTATATGTTTGTATCACCTTTGTATTATGAGTTATAGATATGTAGGGTATATCTGTATTTCCAAACATGCTGTGTTTCTGGGTGACACCCCCAGACTCTGTTCGATGGCCCATCAAGGGTCATCAACTGTACAATGAACCCATTGAAAGGAACCAGGGAATACACCTTTTATGAGTCAGCAAGCCATGTGGTATGCCTGAGGACAGAGACTTTTCCACGCCATGTGCTGGGCAGCTTGTGTTTGGGACAAAGGAAGTGCAAACCACATGTCTAAAGACTATAAAAGGCAGCTGCATCTTCTTCATTTTGTCTTCATTCCTGCTTCTTACCTCTAGAGTAACTTTTCTACAAACAAAGGTCTGAACAAAGGACTGAAGGACCCATCCAAGCTGTGGATGTGTTCCAGGGGGACTTTCAAGCCAGCAAACTGCTAAGAACCTGATATATGGACTTTGAAATCTCTGTAGGTATCTGACTGCTTTATCATTTAACAACTCACTTCTTGTTCTTTCTTTTTCCTTTATAATAAACCCTTAGCTTTAGACACTAAAGGATTGGTGGCAGCGTAGTATTTTGGGTAAGATCCAACCTAATATTGACCTGGTAATGTGGCTGGCCCTTTGGGGTTCAGAAGAACATTTTGTGTAGTGAGCAGAGTTTTTTAAATAACTTCTCACTGTACTGGACCTAGGTGCTGATTGGGAGCCAGAGAACTGGAATGCAATAAACGGGGCTGTGTGATTTCTCTTTTTAACTTCTTGATCACTGGTCTACAATTTTTGAGAAGTCGTCTGCTTCAGAGATAAAATGTGATATTTATTATGTATTTTGATGTGCTGAATTCAAATATGATAATTAAAACAACTGATTGGCTACTGTTTCTAAGATATTTAAGTTTTTACATTTTATGTCTATGTATATTGTGTAGATAGTAGAGTTTTAATCATAAATTGTAAACCTAGGTCTTTTCATGTGTTTATGGTTGCTTTACATGATAATATTTCACCTGTCCTGTTTATGTAACACTTTAAAAATCAGCAAAAGTTTTTCCTCAGATACATATGGTAGTCCACAAAAGGCAAAAAACTATTATGTACATAGTTTAGTCCTATTCAGTGTCTACTCGGCGCTTCTTGGCTTGTCTCTTGTATTCATTAAATGGAGCATCTCTTGTCACTGTCCAGCAATAGTCTGCAAGCATTGATGGGCTCCATTTGCCCTGATAGCGTTTCTCCATTGTTGCAATGTCCTGGTGAAATCGCTCGCCGTGCTCGTCGCTCACTGCTCCGCAGTTCGGTGGAAAAAAATCTAGATGAGAGTGCAAAAAATGTATCTTTAGTGACATGTTGCAACCAAGGCTTTTGTATGCCTTGAGGAGGTTTTCCACCAACAACCTGTAGTTGTGTGCCTTGTTGTTTCCGAGAAAATTTATTGCCACTAACTGGAAGGCTTTCCATGCCGTCTTTTCCTTGCCACGCAGTGCATGGTCAAATGCATCATCTCGAAGAAGTTCACGAATCTGAGGACCAACAAAGACACCTTCCTTTATCTTAGCTTCACTTAACCTTGGAAATTTTCCACGGAGGTACTTGAAAGCTGCTTGTGTTTTGTCAATGGCCTTGACAAAGTTCTTCATCAGACCCAGCTTGATGTGTAAGGGTGGTAACAAAATCTTCCTTGATTCAACAAGTGGTGGATGCTGAACACTTTTCCTCCCAGGCTCCAATGACTGTCGGAGTGGCCAATCTTTCTTGATGTAGTGGGAATCTCTTGCACGACTATCCCATTCGCAGAGAAAACAGCAGTACTTTGTGTATCCAGCCTGCAGACCAAGCAAGAGAGCAACAACCTTCAAATCGCCACAAAGCTGCCACTGATGTTGGTCATAGTTTATGCACCTCAAAAGTTGTTTCATGTTGTCATAGGTTTCCTTCATATGGACTGCATGACCAACTGGAATTGATGGCAAAACATTGCCATTATGCAGTAAAACAGCTTTAAGACTCGTCTTCGATGAATCAATGAACAGTCTCCACTCATCTGGATCGTGAACGACGTTGAGGGCTGCCATCACACCATATATGTTGTTGCAGGCTACAAGTTCACCTTCCATGAAGAAGAATGGGACAAGATCCTTTTGACGGTCACGGAACATGGAAACCCTAACATCACCTGCCAGGAGATTCCACTGCTGTAGTCTGGAGCCCAACAGCTCTGCCTTACTCTTGGGTAGTTCCAAATCCCTGACAAGGTCATTCAGTTCACCTTGTGTTATGAGGTGTGGTTCAGAGGAGGAGGATGGGAGAAAATGTGGGTCCTGTGACATTGATGGTTCAGGACCAGAAGTTTCATCCTCTTCCTCTTCCTCGTCTGACTCAAGTGAGAATGATTCTGGTGCATCAGGAACCGGCAGTCCTTCTCCGTGGGGTACTGGGCGTATAGCTGATGGAATGTTTGGATAATGCACAGTCCACTTTTTCTTCTTTGACACACCTTTCCCAACTGGAGGCACCATGCAGAAGTAACAATTGCTGGTATGATCTGTTGGCTCTCTCCAAATCATTGGCACTGCAAAAGGCATAGATTTCCTTTTCCTGTTCAACCACTGGCGAAGATTTGTTGCACAAGTGTTGCAGCATATGTGTGGGGCCCACCTCTTGTCCTGATCTCCAATTTTGCAGCCAAAATAAAGGTGATAGGCTTTCTTAACCATAGTGGTTATACTGCGCTTTTGTGATGCAAAAGTCACTTCACCACAAACATAGCAGAAGTTATCTGCACTGTTCACACAAGTACGAGGCATCTCTGCTCACTTTGGCTAAACAGAAATGTGTCCCTTTGCAAAATCAAACACTGACAAATAAGAGAGCACGACACTGTATGTTTTCTAGAGCTGATATAGGGCAATTTGTTCAGCAGAGTGATGTAAGCTTCGTTATGATTGCATTATCCATGACTTCTAGGAATAACATGATGCAATTCATATCCTGTATGACGCAATACCAGCTTCAGATTGCATCATTCATTGTTTTGCCTAAAAAGCAAGTACTGTCCAAACCCAGTCATAGATTTATTCATAGATCCAGTCAAAGATGTATTTTAGTCATTTCTGGTTTAAATTGAGATCCCTTCCCTTTATAACTCACTTATCCTCCACCATTCCCAAGTCAAGGGTCGTATATACTGACCCAATAGCATATCTTGAAAACTAGAGCCAATCAACAATTTTAAGCATCATTTTCGTTCTCAGTGACCCAGAATTAGTAACGTTCGACTACATTTATTTCGGAAGCATTTTGGCTGTAGAGCAGTGTAACCAGTGTGGGAGATCAGAAATACAGTCTGTGACTGGTTGGTGAGTTTAACTTCAGTGTTAACCACCAGTTTTGGAAGTATCTGTTCTCCCTTTTGCAGCCTGCCCTGCCATTTTCAGTGAGGGCTACCCAGGCACCCTGAGTCACAGGCACAATGACTGGGTGGCACTTTGTTTGACACATGAAAATGATTCTGTTCTTTAGATTATGTTCTCATGCTTCAGGCAATAACACTTTCTGCCCTTCATATGGCCACCATGTAGGGTGACCAGAAAGCAAATGTGAAAAATCAGGACAGGGGGTTGGAGGTAATAGGAGTCTATATAAGAAAAAGACCCCAAAATCGGGACTGTCCCTATAAAATCAGGACATCTGGTCACCCTACCACCATATGCCAATACACAGTACACTGAGTTAAATGTAAAATAACCGCAAGAGTTCCTGAGCTAATCATTACAAAGCTGCCTTAGATATGGATTGGATATCGTCATCTGTGCTGTGCAATCAGAAAACAGCTCATGTTGTACCACTCTTCTACTTCTATAGTGAGCTTAATGCAAAACTACCACACACAGCTGATGTTTATGAGATGTTTTTACACTGCTCAGAGCTGGAAAGGGCATGTACAGAACTCAGTTCTAATTGGATATTAGCTTGAATAATAGTATATTGAAAAAAATAGGCATTTGTGTGTAATGCCACAAAATAGGCATACATGCACTGACATGTATCCTGTATTCTGCTCTGTTTGGGCAGATCTGTGGATGTGGATCTGGTTGTGGGCAGAGTTCTCATATCCATATTTTCAGCAAAAATGATCATTTAACCCACACCCATAGCCATGTATAATAGAAACTGCTATTTCTTAGTGCTCACTTAGCAGCGTTTTGTGCTGGGAATATATTGCTCCAGAAATTGCACTGGCTTCTAATTTGTTTGCAGGGGCAATTCAAGGTTTGGATCTTTGAAACATTTTATGAGTTTGTCCTTGTCCCAAGTATCTTAGAAACCTCTCTTTGTGCTTTGACCCAACAGTTGAGTTAGGTTGGGATGCCCAAGCTGATGGTTCCTAGACTGGTATATCTTGAGGGCTAGGACATAGCATTCGTAGTAGAAGGCCCTTGACTATGGATTTCTCTTCCTTGTTTGGTCCAATAGTGCCTTAATTTGTTATCCTTCCAGCCACATTGCAAGCCTTGGGAATTTTTGAGAAGGTGGGTTCAGAAGGAAGGTTTTGGTCAGATGGAGATCTTTTCTTCTGCTTTTCCTTGTTAACATTAAGAAATACAAACTGCAATAATCTAAATTATTGTGTGTGCGTAGTGTGACTGTGATAGGCCCAGTGTATTAACTGAAAACAAATAAATACAATTGTGTTTACATTTTTGTCTACTTATCATATACTGCATTCTGGCTGTCCAATCCAGAATAGACTTCCTAGTCATTTCTTTCCTGATAACATATAGAACAGCATGAATGTAGATTAGCATTATATGAGGACTAAACCATCTTTATCTGAAACTGTAGAATCCAAATAGCAGAGCCAGCATGCCTACGATCAAGAAAATACAAGTTTCTGTAAGAGCTGGTTAGAAAACAAAAAAGCATTATGAATGTTTTTACAATATTCCCTCCTTACCTTAATTTGTTGATCAGCTTTAATATCTTACTGATGTATAGCACTATCTGTATCTATACAGTACTTGCCATAATTTCTCATGTCTTTGTGACTTGAATTAACAAAAGACCAAAAACACACGTGTATCTTTACGTATGTGATTAGTTCCACTGAGTACTTCATTGGTGCTTCTTCATAGCCGTAAAGTTAAGCATGTGAGTAAATGTTTATAGGATCAGGACCATACTGTATACCCTAGTAATTCTATAGAACTGATCAGTATATGTTGCCATGTTTTGCAGTGAGGGATGTGAAATTTTTTTACATGAGGCATATTTCTCAGAGAAGTGCAAGCATATTAATAGCTGCCTTTCCAGTTGTGACATGCCACCTACACTGCAGTATGCCTCCTTTGAAAAACCAGTGATGTGACACTTCATTGAGAGGCATGTCACATGTCAGGAAATGCAGCAGTCGATCTCACATTTTGAATGAGCAATTTTTATTTTATTGTATTCTTTATACATGGTGCCGTGAAACAGTTAAATAAAACATATTTCTTACTTATATCAGTAATTTGCATTGAATTATACTTGTATTAATTACTCGATTAAATATATTAGCCATATTATTTCTATCAAAAGGGTTTTTTTTAAATCTATGGGCAATCTAGTCATTGGTTCTTGACTGAGATATCCCCAGGGAGTATCAGAGATCCCTGACTGCTAGATTTTGTATGGATCTCTGATTTAGCCAATAGGTTTGTAAAGTCACATACAGGCAAGCTGCTCCAGACCAGCTTGATCGTGACTGACTGTTTTTTCCATCTGGAGTTTGTTCAGTGGTTTATGTGAAATACAGTAAGTTGCAGCTTCAGTCCAGTTCCTAGCTGACAAGGGAGTATCCACATCACAAAACTACCATCATCATGTTCCCACGTAGTCAGAGGTGAAAGTAAGCTGGTATGACCCGGTACGGTGTACCGAACCGGTGTCTCCAGGTGGCAATTTAAAGGGCCTGGGGCTCCCAGCAGCGGCTGGAGCCCCAGGCCCTTTAAATTGCCACAGAGTCCCACTGCCGGAGCCCCTGGGTAGCGGAGATAGCCAGGACCCCCAGGGCTCTGGCAGTGATTTAAAGGGCCCAGGGCTCCGCTGCGGTAGCAGCGGCTGGAGCCCCAGGCCCTTTAAATCACTGCTGGAGCCCCGCCACCACTACCCCAGGGCTCCGGCAGCAGGGCTCAGATGACGTTTTAAAGGGCCCGGGGCTCTGGCCACCGCTACCGCCCCGGGCTCTTTAAATCTCCGCCAGCTCCGGCAGCGGGGCTCTGGCAGCAATTTAAAGGGCCCGGGGTGGTAGCGGTAGCCAGAGCCCCGGGCCCTTTAAATTGCCACCGGAGCTCTGCTGCCGGAGCCCTGGGTAGCAGTGGCAGCCGGGACCCCCAGGGCTCCATCGGCAATTTAAAGGGCCCGGGGCTCCACTGCGGTAGCGGCAGCTGGGAGCCCCTGACCCTTTAAATCACCGCTGGAGCCCCCGGCCACCACTGCTACCCTGGGGCTCCGGCAGCAGGACTCAGGCAGCAATTTAAAGGGCCTGGGGCTCCACTGCGGTAGTGGCGGCGGGAGCCCCGGGCCCTTTAAATGGCCCCCAAGCCCCGGGGCTCCCAGCTGCCTCTGCAGCTGGTAGCTCTGGCAGTGATTTAAAGGCCCCGGGGCTCCCAACTGCCACTACCTCAGCCAGAGCCCGGGCCCCTTTAAATCTGGATTTAAAGGTCCCGGGGCTCTAAAGGCCCCGCCTCTTCTGGTTGAGGCCACACCCCTTCTGGTTGAGGCCCCGCCCCCTGCTCAGGACTCTGGCGTACCGGTAAGTCCTTTAAGTTACTTTCACCCCATCACGTAGTAGTAAGTATCCCCTTTGTTAACATCCACAGCAGGGGAGCTGTCAGTAGAGAGTGGAGCACTGAATGGCCATTGAGCATGAACTATTTTCATTCTGTTTTAGGTACTTATATGGCCATCATAGTATCTGAGCGCCTCATAGTCTTTACCACACCCCTGTGAGAGAGGGAAGTATTAACACTCCCCTTTTACAGATGCGGAACTAGTCACATGGAGAATAAGGGACTTGCCCCAGACCACACAGGAAGTCTATGGAGGGGACTGAATGCAGCAGGGGATTGAATGCAGCTCTCTCTAGTCCCAGGTTAGCACCCTAACTAAGGTGTTCAGTGATTGCTCAGGGCGTAAGGTGCTTGCAAGAGACCTGTTTTATTTTGTGCCTGGTTCCCTCCAACTGGTTTTGCATAACAACAACAAGAGCTTCACAGTGCCCCGCCCAGATGGCTGTGTCTACACTGCCACTTTCCATGCTAAAACTTTAGTCATTCAGGGATGTGAAAAAACACACCCCTGAGCGACAAAAGTTTTAGCGCTGAAAAGCGCCAGTATAGACAGCACTTTATTGCCAGGAGCTGCGCTCCCTGAGACAAAGCTACCACTGCTCGTTCAGGGTGGGGTTTTTTTTATCACCAGGAGAGCTCTCCCCCGGCGATAAAGCGTGTCTACACTGCCCACGTCACAGCGCTGCCGCAGCCGCGCTGTAATATGGGCAGTGTAGACATACCTGGGAAGCTCAGCCCTTAACAATACAGCCTCCAATACCACACTAACCACTCATGAGCAGGTCATCCCGCTGATCAGGGCTTAGTTTGCATTCAGACTGTAAGCTTTTGGGGGGACTATCTCCTACTATGTGTCTGTACAGTGCCTCGTGCAGTGGGGTCCAAATCTCAGCTGGGGCCTCTAACCAACATCGTAATACAAAGAACAACAAAGGAGTTGAGGCACGCTGATGGGGAGGTGTGTAACACATGGGCCCTACCAGCACAAACTTCAGCTTTCATTCAAATAGGTGGAGGACCTGAGATTTCAGTATTAGCAATAAAGCATATTTCATGAGTACTATTGTGGCAACAGGTGCTAATGTCATCCACATTCAGTCACTGATGTGTTAGCATCCAGGAGGAAACTCTCCATAGAAAGAGCTAACCATGCAGTAGCTGCCTCTAGCCAGTTGTTAGGGGGATTGTGTGGATTAATGAATGCTCTGGATGGGTAGTCAAAGCCTTTCGAAAGTGTCTTTGTGTTGCAGTGCAACTGCACAAAAGCATATAATGCCCAAACCGCCTTTGAAGACCATGTGATCAATAGAAGAGCTAATAGGAGAGAGGGCAACTACCCCTTCAGCCTCCCCCTCCCCTTTGCATTTAGGTGTCTATGTAATGCCTTTACACATAGGGCTCTCACAGCGGTGGCAACTCCTGTCCTGCAGGGCTGCACCTGACTCCTTGCTCCAGGCATTGTGCCATGGCTCAGTGTTGCCAACTCTCATGATTTTGTCATGAGTCTCACGATAAGTATTGTTTTCCTTAAAGCCCCAGCTCCTGGAATCAAGTGGATATGTGATGATTTCAGTCTTCTTTCTTAAAGAAAAAGTAAGTTTCTAGCCCTCGTGGCTGTGGAGAAAGCTTCAAAACGTTACCCCCGTGCACCCTAAAGGCTCAAAAAGCAGAAGTAAAAAAAAAAAAAGATTATTTTTTACATAATCTCATGAGTTTAAAGCCAAGCTCATGATGATCCTGACCCATGATTTTTTAACATTTGAGGTTGACAATACTGGTGACCCCAGGCACCAGGTCACAACAGCACTCACTCAGATTTGGCCCAGCCACCCCTCTGGCATGACAGAGGGGCAGCCAGGCCAAACCTGAGCAGCACTGCAACCCCATGAGCCAGGTTGCAGCAGCTGGAGTGGAGAGCTGGGACCAGCCTCATGGGACAGGAGCTGCTGCCAGGTGAACGCAGAGTGGACTCATTCTTCAGCCCCCTGTCTCCTCTTGGGGACTCCCCTCCACACCAGGCTGGAGGTAGGGTTGCAGTGCTTGGAGTGGAAGGTGCTGCTGTGGGTGGTCAGTGTCCTGTTGGTGGGGTGGGGAGGAGAAGGAAGTGGTAGAGGAGGAATGCACCCATGACTGAGGCACCACCAATGACCCATCACCACTCTGGTTGCAAAACCTGGCTCCACCGCTGCATGTGAGTACAGGTGTGGAGCCTTGAACCAGGGTTTCCCATGTGTAAAGCCCAGGGGCTGAGACAGGAACAAGGATCTGTGGGTGAAATTCTGGCCTCAGTGAAGCCAAAGGCAAAACTTCCATTGACTTCAGTAGAACTGGGATTTCACCCTCTGTTTTTAGAAGTTAGATTCCAGAAAAGGCCAGGAAAAACAGAGATTTTTCTTGGTGAAAGGGTTTTCCCTGAGGTTTCTGCAAGGGAGTTGCCTGCGTGCTGTTTGCGACTACCTCTGCTCACGGAATCGGGATTTGTGTCCATTTTGAAAATAAACAAATTACATTAAAAATACCTGCTTCTGCATCACTTATTTCTCTTCCAAAAGGAAAGACCCAAAATTTGGCTGCTGTTTACTAAAAGGCCAACAATACAACGTTCACTTAAAACAATAGTTCTATTGTAACAAATATCCATTGAATTCTTCTTTGACCAGTGGTGCATTTAATCCAGCATTTTGTTTCTAAGAATGACAAATACCATTTGTTCTAGAGAAAGGTGCTAGAATCCCCTTAAGTGCCCCCAGCTGGCCCCAGGACCAGGAGATGGTAAAGATTACTTCAAACCACCTTTGCTTCCTCCTCCCCTTCACTTGGCACTGGTCACAGCTTGGCCAGACACAGAATCTGGCTCTTTATTAGAAAATCTCACCAGGTAAAAAACATTACAATTATTCCCCACACACACACACACACCTCCATCGTGTTATAGCAGCAGATGCCCTCAACCTAGGGTGACCAGACAGCAAATGTGAAAAATCAGGACAGGGGGTGGAGGGTAATACCCTATATAAGAAAAAGACCCCAAAATCGGGACTGTCCCTATAAAATCGGGACATCTGGTCACCCTAGCTCAACCAAAGGGTTTATGAATCCACAAAGCGACACCCAATCTCAAGAAGCAAGGAGGAGGATCATGGTGTCCCAAAACAACACCTTAATCTCTGGTTTCATGTTCTGTGACAGTAGGCACAATGGTGGGCTTTACAGCAGAGGGTGATGATGACACAAGCTACAGTTATCAGTGTGCTGAGATGGTGGAAACATCCTCTATTAATAGTTACATGAGAGTTCAGGTCATTTGAAATCTCTCCCTGTTTCAAGGGGAAAGTGGCTAAAGGAATGCAGGAATTAATGGAATGCAGGGACACAGCCGGGATTTACAAGACTCAGTGGATCTTCCTAAGCTGCCCAATTTGTTGCTTTCTTCCAGCTCCCACTTTGCCCATTGCCATTTTTTTCAAGAGAGCCCCCTGACCCTATCCTCTGATGTTTTTTGTTTTGTTCGTACCATTACTTTGTGGCTGAAGTAGTAAAATGATGAGTCCTGCAGCATGGCCCTTGAGCAAGGGTGTTTTGGTTTGGTTTGGGGTTTTTTTTTGGGGGGGGGGAGATGGAACAGTTCACTTATCACCACTAGCTAGCTAAGTTAGGCCCTAGTTCCCTGCCATTCCCATCTGCTTGTGTTCATACTCCTTCTTGAACACGTTACGTTATGTCACTCCTGGAAAATGTTGTATAGTTCTATGGATCAGCCCCCGGCTACTTCTCCCATGTATAAGTGAGTCTAATCAGCCTCTTCACTGATTGGAGAGATGCACTCATCCTTGAGGCCCCTTCCAAGCACTGGGACGAAGTCTGTACATACCGTCACTTCCACACTGGTGGCACTGCTCATCTGTCCTGGGCTAAACTGGTCTCAGTCTAGACTCGGAGTTGGTATGCTCCTAGTTCAGTTCTCCCAAGAATAGGATGATGATGAGATGCCTAGGGACAGGGATCCCTTTACGTTTCTTTGACAATGACACCCTTTTGTAAACGGTGACTTTTGTGACATACAGAATGGTGGACGAGGAGATTTACAAAGTACGGGTAGCCAGACATCTCCCTAGTGAATATAGATATATGGAGGCTAGACATAACAGGCCTACAAAAGTCATTTAAATATTCACCTGTTTTGGATAGTTTAATGCAATTTAATGTTGGCTGTTGGCAAATATCAACCACTTTGGGTCAAACCACTTCCTGTTTTATGAACCTCCCACATCACAAACACAGATGACATGGGCATCTGAATAGTCACCTGTTTCCAGGGATGACATCATACCACTGAAATCAAAATGAGATGCAGAAGCCACTCTTCAGCTTCAAACATACACACCACCAAATTCCAGAGATCTGAACGCATGTATCTAATGGCATCTTATGGCCTGCCCTTGGTTTGACTTTTGACTATGATTAGTATTCACATCACAAGCAGGGAAGACTCTAGATAAGCAAGCCAGCCATCTCTGTTCTACTATCTCTTATGCATAAGGCCCAACCAAATTCACAGCCATGAAAAATGCGTCACAGACCCAGGAGCGCCGCCAGCTTTTTCGGCGCCCTAGGCGGTGGAAGGTCCCGCCCCCGACAGCGGCAGCGGAAGGTCCCGCCCCCAAAATTCCGCTGACGACCGGGGCGCCAGCGCCCCCCAAATAGTAGTGCCCTAGGCGACCGCCTAGGTCGCCTAATGGGTTGCGCCGGCCCTGCACAGACCGTGAAATCTGGTCTTTAGTGTGCTTTTACCTTATACTATACAGATTTCATGTGGGAGACCAGCATTTCTCAAATTGGGGGTCCTGACCCAAAAGGGAGTTTCAGGGGAGTCACAAGGTTATTTTAGGGGGATCACGGTATTGCCACCCTTACTTCTGCGCTGCCTTCAGAGCTGGGCGGCCGGAGAGCGGCAGCTGTTGGCCAAGTGCCCAGGTCTAAAGGCAGCACACAGCCAGCAGCAACACAGAAGGGTGGCAATACAATATCATGTCACCCTTACGTCTGCATTGCTGCCTTCAGAGTTCGGTGACCGGAGAGCAGCGGCTGCTGACTGAGGGCCCAGCTCTGCAGGCAGCAGCGCAGAAGTAAGGGTGGCAATACCATACCAGGCCATCCTTACTTCTGCACTGCTGCTGGCAGCGGCTCTGCCTTCAGAGCTGGGCTCCCAGCCAGCAGCCACCACTCTCCAGCTGCCCAGCTCTGAAGACAGCCCTGCCGCCAGCAGCAGCACAGAAGTTAGGGTAGCAGTACTGCAACCCCCCCTACAATAATCTTGTGACCCACCCCCACAACTCCTTTTTGGGTCAGGTCCCCTACAATTACAACACCGTGAAATTTCAGATTTAAATAGCTGAAATCATGAAATTTATGATTTTTTAAATCCTTTTACTGAAATTGACCAAAATGGACCGTGAATTTGGTAGGGCCCTCCTTATGCATTTCACCATTAGGTGGCAGGATGGAGGCATGCACACACATAGAGATAGACACATACATTGTCCTCCATTTTAAGTATATTCTACACAGAGCCCAATAAATATTAATATCAAAAATACATGAAGAGACTTAGAAGAAACTTAAAGCATTCTAACTATTTAGCAAAGAAAACTAGGCAAACAATGGGAAAATATATTCAAACCATGACCATTTCAGTGAATCAAAAACCAAATTTCAGTTTGCCATATTTGCATTGCTCTTGTGCACAAATACACCCAGACCATAATTATAATGATAACTGGAGGGAATAGTGATCAGCTACAGAGAAAGGGAGACCAGTAAATGAAATAACATTGTTGTGTGTTTGGTATGTACAGTACACAAAAGATACTTCCAATATTAATACATTCAATCTATTGAGCATCCCATATGTATGCAGAACTTTCAGCTGCATCTTGTAGTACCTAGAAATGATTATTTAAAAGAGGGTCATGTTTCCTTACCAACTCTATCAAAGCATTGCACTTTCATCCTGTTGGTTAAGTTCTCCCCATGAACCATACACATAACTTGGACTAACTTTAATGAGTGAAATGTATGCATATGAAAACAAGAATAGACTTATAATTCTTCAAGCTAATCATGATCCAATCCTGCCAAGTATAAAATGAAGTTTGTTTTAATCAGAGTGGTTAAACAGTGAGTTACCTCAAAGGTACGTCTTTGTTCTAAATAATCAAAGGGCATTATTGTGTCTCTTTACAATTTGGTATAATGATAGTCACTTACATTTATATAGCAGCTTTCATCGAGAAGGATCCCAAAACGGTTTTTGAGTCTAGCAGCTGACTGACAAACTATCCAGGAATCATTTTGCCTAGTGCTGGTGTGTAGCCACCCCTGGGGTGGAGCACAGTAGCTGTTCGCATCAGTACACCGCAACAACAGTTTAGGGTAGGAAGTGAAGATTATATTATCCAAGTGAAATTAGGGTTGCAATATTAGGTAGTCAGAATATAGTTACCCTAGGTGGAAACTGACTAGGACATTATCTATTCTTGCATGAAGATCCATGGCATATTTAATGGCAACCAAGTGGTCAAGACCTCTGCTGTCTATTACATCCTAAACATGGCACCTCCTGCAGCACATCATTTCCTGAACAGCATTTTGGGACATTGGTTTGGTACTAATGCAGTGGGCAGAATGCTACCTATTGAATCACCAATGCTTTCTTTCTGTAGCAAATGAGCCAATACTGGTGGTCTCCCATCCAAATACTGACCAGGCCCCCCATGGTAATGTATTAAATCAGACAAGGTCACAGCCCAGGATGCTATGGCCACATGGCATACTGTTGTCTACAGATTAGGATTATTTCAGCAATAAAATAGACTAGTGCTTTTATGAAATGAAGACCTATTTTTCATGTCTCCAGTCAGAGAACCCTCATTAACATGATAACACCAGTGAACTATCACGGGAAAGGCTGCAGAGTTACAGGAAAATTTCCCTAAGATAGCAGGAGAAGGAGGTCCACTGGACTTGAGCTAAGAAGAGATGGAACATCTGAGCTATAAACTATTACAATATGAGAAAAAGCAGCAATACCTTAACAGTATACTGAAATACTAAGGGACTGATCCAAAGCCCATTATAGTCAATGAAAAGATTTCCATTGATTTCAATGGGCTTTGGATCAGGCCCACTTTTGGGAGTGAGGAAGAATCAAAGCTGAGGAGTGAGCATGAAACTTGTTCAGGAAACAGCCATTTGCAGGCAATGCTATTACTCATTACTAAAATTTTTCAGAGCTAGATGCTGTATAAACTGGATGCAGCTCCTTATCAGTACATAGGTAACTTATACAAAAGATCCACAACATGCACCCTTTCTAAAGAATACTTGAACTAGGTAAACCTCCTTTACAATCTGATCAAAAGCATCTCTCCGTTCTACAATTTATGATGTTTCTAAGGAGGTTTATTTTTAGAAAACTTACAAATGAAAATTTAATTGCGGCATTCTTGTAGATTTAGTCTTAACCAAGACTAACATACAGTCTTTCTGTATCTAAAACAATGTGTTAAAGAAGAATAAGTGAAATAATTATCATACAAGTTGCTTCACCAAACATATGGCAATTGGGAAGAAATCTGGACTAACTTTCCAGGCTGTATCCTTTCCTTTACATTATAGTTGCCAGTAGCAGGGTGTTTCTGGAAATGCTGTCATTTTTGATCATGGCACACAATATGTGTCAAGTTTGTTAAGATAACCCATTGAATGACAAGAAAAGAGGTAGTAATTTAAGACTATATTTGAAACATCTGAGGCTCACAAAAATGATTAATAATTTTAAAAAATGACATATGAGTTACAGTTTCCATAAACTAGCACCTATTAAATTGATGGGCCAAATTTTTCCATGGTATAATGCCAATGAGTTCAACAGGAATTCATCCGGCCCATTGTTTTAATGCTCCTTCAGGACATGAATCTAACTGAAAATGAACATTCAGAGGTTAAATAGGCAAAACCAAGGTGTGTTTCTCGTGAAAATACACTAGCAGCCAGTTCACAGGTCAGATCAAGGACTTTTCTCCAAATCCAATATAGTTTTTTGTGACCCAGAGGCCCATGGGTGGTTCACTACTCTTGTGTCAGCAACTCTTGTCAGATCTGACATGCTCATAGACAGGGGCGGCTCTAGCTTTTTTGCCGTCCCAAGCACGGCAGGCAGGCTGCCTTCAGCGGCATGCCTGCGGGAGGTCCGCCGGTCCCGCGGATTCGGCGGCATGCCTGTGGGAGGTCCACCGGTCCCGCGGCTTCAGTGTACCTGCCGCCGAATTGCCACTGAAATCACAGGACTGGTGGACCTCCCACAGGCATGCCGCTGAAGGCTGCCTAACTGCTGCCCTCGCAGGCTTGCCACCCTAGGCACGCGCTTAGACTCATAGACTTAAGGCCAGAAGGGACCATCATGATCATCTACTCTGACCTCCTGCACTTTGCAGGCCACAGAACCTCACCCATCCACTCCTGCTCACTACACCTAACACATTGTCATGATATATGCCTGAAATTGGCATGTACTATATCATTAGAAAACTAATAACTCACTGATCATTAATATTCGTGTGTGATGTATGTACAAGGTGTGTATAAAGAGTTATGGATATGTGCTAGAATTAAGTTCTGAAAAAGTGTTTGGCAAGCAATGCATAATCCCAGACTGCCCTGGACAAAGCAATGTGTATTTGCTTGTCATCAGGCACAGATAATGAAGGCATATTTACATAAAAGGTAAACAAAGCCATCAATCTAGTGAGTGCGAGAGTATCTTGCGAGGGTCTGAACCTCAAATGATAATTAACTGAATCAACTGATTGTATACAATATTACCATACGATAAAAGTGTATCAAGTAAGGTCTTTTCTGAAATCTAACGGCACCCGGGTGATTGAAATCATTGTGAAATGTATGTATTCATACTAAATCTGGAAATATGGATATTTAATTATATTATGCTTTATAGTCTCTGAATAAACACAGGGAAAAACAGGTTTCTCCCAGACATGAGGGAAGAGAGCTATCTACCCATCTCCAATGAAATTAAGCAAAAAGTGTGACCAAAAACAATGGAAGCCCCATTTATATACAGATCAACAAGGGGATGGGAAATCCACAGGAAGGGAAGAACAGCATGAGCTCATCCTGAGTCTGGGGACAAAAGAGTGAGCTTGGGAAGATATAAGGAGAGAGAAGAAGCCATCTTGGCATCCATCACTGGACAGACACAAGGGGCCAGAGCTCTTGCAAGCCGAGAAAGATGGGTCCTTCAACCAAGGGGGCTGAAGTCTTTGGGAACTGAATATAGTGAGAAACCTGGTTAGGCAAAGATCTTTCACCTAGGAAGACAAGGGAACCCAGGATCTTGTGCTTCTGTGGAAGGTCCTGACTGAGAGAAAGTCAGCTATGGCTGGAAAAAAAAAGATTAGTAAGAAATCTACCTTGAACCAAGTCTGTAAGTCTTAGCCCCTAGAAAGCATATTCTACTTTTATTTGCTTGTAGCCATTTTGTCTGTATCCCTTATACTTGAACTCACTTAAAACCTCTCTCTTTTTTATTAAATAACTTGTTTCACTTTTATTCTAAATAAACCCAGTGCTGTGTTTGAATGGAAGTGATTATTAACTCCAGCAAAAGCAACAAGCTACTGTACTTTTGAGCAACGGACCTTATGACTCCTCTGAATGTTTCAGGAGCGGGCCGGACATTTTAGGGCAGATAGTATTGGGGATATTCAGAAATGGGGGGTGGGGGTGCTGGGGTCACTTGACTAAGAGTAACCTGGGCTGTTGGAGACCAGAGTGTGGCTGTGGTGTAACAAGCAGGCTGCTGGAGTTGGTATTGCTGAACCAGGGCTGAGACAGACAGACATGGCTTGTCTACACCACACAGCTTTTAGCGACAAGGCTGTGTCGACACAGCCTTGTCGCTAAAAGTCAGCGTGTGTAAATGCTCTTTTTCGGTACTTTGTCGGCTTCCAGCCCCGCGAGCAGCGTTAGCTTTGTCGGCTGGAGAGCGCTCCTGCTGACAAAGCCATGTTCACACTGCCACTTGCGTCGGCAAAACTTTTGTCTTTCGCGGGGGTGCTTTTTTAAGTACCCGTGAAAGACTAAAGTTTTGTCGACAACTTCACAGTGTAGACAAGCCCACACTCAACACATGCTTATATGCTGGCTGGGAGCGTCCAGACAGGAAGCTAGAGCAGCAGAGCATTTTAAGGCACTCAGGGCTACAGGACATTGAGGACAAGCAGTGACACAACCTCTCACTGGTCTGAATTGCACCCCAAACCATGACAGTTTTTCACTCATCTGATCAAATGTGTATACTGATCAATGTTCTTGAAATTAAGTGGCAGATTTTATTTATCATTTAAATAATGGTAATAATAATGGCCAACATTTAATAAAACCATACTAAAGCAACTAAATGGGTGGCATGATTTTCAACGGTGCTCAGTACTCAAAGCTCTCATTGATGAGCAGATAAACTGCAGGTGCTCAGCACCTCTGAATATCTGGATTTAGGTGCCTATCCTTAGCCCCAGGTGGATTCTACAGAGTAGTCCTCCATGGTAGCTGTCTCTGTGACTTTTGGGGTGAGACAGAGGGTAGGCTGGGGGAGGAATGAGATCATGACCGGTGAGTCTGCAACAACATAGAACCACTAGCTAAGCCCCCTCTCATCCCAGGAAGGCAAGTGCAGGGCCATGAACACCGCTGTTGCCCTGATATTTCAGTAGCAGCTGTGGAGTAACTCCACAGGGAGGGGGGGTTACATAGACAAAATATGGACAAAGGGCGCTGTGACGTTGTGCAGTCTATATGGTTTTATAAAAACATGATAATAAGTGAATATAATGTAACTGGAATAGTTTTATAAAAACATAAGTTAATATAATGTAACTGGAATATGCTTCATGCAAAAGGTCTCTTGTAAGGTATCATTACAAAGCTTATAATCTTCTGAGTGATCATCCTATTTGTATAAATGTACCACTCTTGTATCTAAAACTAGAAATATAAAATATAACTCTGAGGGCCTATTGTAATTATGCAAAGGGTGGGCCATTAATGGTGGTTTGGAATCTTGATGACTCCCATTAACCAGAGCCATTGTCTGCAGATGGCTGTATTTACCTGTGAGTCTTCCTGTATATGTGTGTGCTGGCAAGTGAGTAATGAAGCCTTGCAGTGACATGTGATCATGTCACCTGAACTGGAATCCATCTTTAACCTGGTGCTTTTCCAGTGAGGGGTGGGGGAACCCAGAGGGACAAAGGATTCCCGCCTTATGCAAAAGATATATAAAGGGGTGGAAGAGAACAGAGAGGGAGAGGAGCCATCATGAAGAATCCCCTAGCTATCACCTGAGCTGGAACAAGAGCTGTACCAGGGGAAAGAATTGTGCCCAGGCCTGGAAGGTGTCCAGTCTGAGAAAAAACTTACTGAAGCATCTCTGAGGGTGAGATTATCTGTATTCAGTTTGATTAGACATAGATTTGCGCATTTTATTTTATTTTGCTGGGTAACTTACTTTGTTCTGTCTGTTACTACTTGGAATCACTTAAATCCTACTTTCTGTATTTAATAAAATCACTTTCTACTTATTAATTAACTCAGAGTATGTATTAATACCTGGGGGAGCAAACAGCTGTGCATATCTCTCTATCAGTGTTATAGAGGGCGAACAATTTATGAGTTTACCCTGTATAAGCTTTATACAGGGTAAAACGGATGTATTTGGGTTTAGACCCCATCGGGAATTGGGCATCTGAGTGCTAAGGGCAAGCACACTTCTGTGAGCTGTTTTCAGGTAAACCTGCAGCTTTGGGGGCAGGTAATTCAGGCCCTGAGTCTGTGCTGGAGCAGACGGGTGTGTCTGGCTTCACCAAGACAGGGAGCTGAAGCCACTGAGCTGGCAGGGAAGACAGGAACAGAGGTAGCCTTTGCACATCGGGCGGCAGCTCCCAAGGGGGTTTCTGTGACCACAACCCGTCACAGGGCAATATGAAAAACAAGGTGACTGAATGGTCACTTTTCCTTCCTTTTTAGCAATTTTGTTTCCTTTGTCTTACATTTTTACTCTACTTTTTATTTATTTATAATGTAAACTACAGACACTGCCATTTCCTGACTTAGTTTTAGTGGGGGGGAAAAGTAACACATTCCCTAACACATCTGACTAGTTTGCTTTTCCAACTGCTCTGCTCAGGTGCATTTAAATCCGTGTATGTTATCTTATACCCCCATAAAATTAGTTCAGTTTTTGCTTTCACCTATCGGGTGTGAAACTCAATACTAAAAAGTCAAAACATCCACAACACTGCTTTTCTTATCTCTATGGGCAATTAGTAGACACCTCCAGAGAAGGGTAGGTTTTATTATAGTTATCAGTGCAAACCACACAATTCAGGGGCACTTTGCTATAGAGTTTATATTCCCAAGGGACAACTATGTTGCCATAGAAAGCAAGATCCTTTGCAGTCAAGCATGCCTGACATTGTTTAAGTTAATTTTTGCCATTTGCTCTCTTCATAAATCTGCAGTTCAGATTCTAAATCAAGCAATCTGGATTAAATCGATAACTGCTTTATTTCTCAAGTTGAAATAAGACTCACCACAGTAGCAATCTCTATTGTAACTTCATAGCTGATTACCATCATTCATATTCACACTGAAGTTAGATATTCCCAGTTTGCATTTATGACCAAGCACGCTTCAGAGTAAAGTATATAAATTGAGTTTTATTGATCATAGAACATCTGCTGGCACTTAAATATGTGGACATATACGCATGAACATAAGCTTTGCAAGTTTGCATTTTCTGATGCTCATAAAATTATAATTTATAATCTAGTACACTGTGTTATGTTTTCTTTATCACCTTCATAAAGATAAAGTAATGTAAGCAGCGGTTTGGGATTACAAAACCATTACAAGATTGCAGTCTTAAGGTTTTTATGATTTATGGAAGAAAAACTTCATTATTTTTCCCTTACATCTGACACCATTTAATTGCATTTTGCCTGCTGTGGTAGAAGAGATCTGCCAAACCGTAACTATTGAAATCAGACCTGGAAATGTTATGAAAAACTATTTTCTTACAGTACATTTATTGTTAAAGTTAGTGAGCAAACCGATTTTTGAAGATTTCAGAATCTGGTCAAATAGTTTTGGCCCCAGATTTCAAACAGACTGATTAGTTGATTTTGACTACAAGCACCTAGCCAGGATCGTAGGTGGAGGTGTGGAGCCATGTATAGTCACATGCACTTTGGCACTCATCTGACATGGGCAACTAACCCCTTCAGTGAAGACATGCAGCTCAGGGAGTTGCTCACACCTACAGCATGAGCAAAAATAGTTACCCTGACTTGCACATGCACATCAAAGGAGGCAACATGCATAAGGTGAATGCTCATAATAAGGCCTGAGCAATTATGCACCTGCTTGAAAATTTGGGTGTAAGTAACAAAAAAATGTACCTGGAGATGAAAGGCCTTGTATCTAATTACCATTCTCCAGAGCTATCAAGTTCCCTCTCATCCACCTCCAAAATTATAAAATTATCTCCCTTTCATTGCACGGTCAACACTGAGCTAAGACAATTACCCTGGCTGAATGTCAAGTTCTCTAAGGCAGTGATTTGAGCACCTCCAGGTTTAGGGGCCAGACCTTTAGCTGGTGTAAATCAGCATATCTCCATTGATTTCCACAAGTCTACTAGTGTAAACATATTAATAATACCTAGTTCTTTTAATCAATAGATCTCAAAGCACTTTACAAAGGAGGTTGATATCATTGTTCCTGCTTTATAGATGGAGAAACTGAGGCACAAAGCAGTGAAATGACTTGCCCTGGGTCACCCAGCAGACAGAGCCAAGAATTGAGCCCAGCACTCCTGAATACCAGTCTAGTGCTGGACCCGCTACTTTGATTAAGCATGTGCTTAAGTGTCATGTTAAATCAGGACCACAAAGAGTCCTGAAAGATAGTGACAACTTTGCAGTAAGGCCCTGAAAAACACACCAGTTATGTGCAGCCTTGGGGGACTGGAAGTAAAGAAGGCAGAGGAGGTGTAGGGAAGGAGGATCAGTAAATAAATGTAGGAAGCTGGAAGAGGACAGTTCACTGAAATGAAAATTAAACCTAAACACTGGGGGGAGGACGACACACCTGATCTCCAATAGTGAGCACAGCTCTATCCTTGATTTGCAGACGTACAATAATTATGAAAATCTAGCCTATGCTGGTGCCCCAAAGTATTAAAGAACTGAGTTTTTACTTTCAGTCAATAACATGACTATGCTGACAAATCCCTTCCCTTGCTCTCCCGCCTTTCATCCAGAGCCTAGCTACTATTTACTGGGAATTAAAGACTGCACCTTTATTTACAATAAAACAAGCTAGACAAGTTAAAAAGCATACAAGTGTGGACTCATGCACCAAGGTTACAGAGTGCATCACTAAATTATCAGAGGGCAGCCTTATTGACTTTTGGGAATAATATTTCCCAAAGAAGATTGCCTCATTCCTCAATGGGGAGTGGTGGTGAGATGTAGGGTATAGTCTTCTGAAATTGCTCTCAATATTTCCCCAATCCCCATTAATAATAATACCACCTCGCTTTACAAGGGAGGTCTCTATCATCATCCTCATTTTATAGCTGGGGAAACTGAGGCACAGAGCAGGGAAGTAACACTTGCCCAAGGTCAACTGGCAGCAGAGCTAGTAATTGAACCTAGGTCTCTTGAATCTCAGTCCAGTGACCTATTCACTAGGTACTCTTGGATTACTAGGGCTTGGCTCCAAGCAAAAACTGAAGTAGTGACTGAAGCCTTTGGATCAGCTGACCCTGCACATGTGTAGACCCTGAACCTATGGTGGAGTTAGAGAAATCTCAGTCTCCTCTGGAAAATATAAAGGTGTGAACATGATCATAAACAGGAGTCAGAATCAAAACTTCGCTTCCTTTGTTTCTCTTTCTGACCATATCAGAAAACATCCCAGCAATTTACAATATTTATTTCATGTACATATTTTGTTGTATTCTGAGTTATTAGCCATAAAATAACTTTTTAAATAGTTATAAGCACTCAGATGTTCCACAAATCCTTCCATTTTTTTTCTGCAGCTCCTAAAATAAATAATAATCTCACGTGTCTTCAGGTTCTATCATCTCCAGGTTCATAAATGCCTTGCATGTCCTGTTAAGCCAAAAATGTGCTAAATTTCTTACAGAGAAACAAGAGAGCAAGATCCCAAGAACTTCCAATCGAAATAAATTCCTTAAATTCCATATGCTCATCATGTAATTTTTTGTAAGGCCAAAAATACTCTTTCACCGTTTTGTAGGGCTGTGAGTTGAGATACAGTTTCTATCCACATATAAATGTCCTATTTACATGGCAGTTTATTGCACTGGCATACAAACAGGGTTTAGGCACACATTTTGAACAGACAAGTCCTATCTTTCATGTCTATCAAAACTAGTGCTTGAAAACATAAACAGGTTCAGAACCAAATACCACTTGGATGTTTGTAAAGTACATTCCTCTGACTGTGGCTGCTAAACCTTTTGGGTGATGTAAGCATTGACATGTTAAATAGTTCTGACTTTACAAGGCAACTGTATTAAGTCTGGTGTAATATCCCAAAGCTGTATTTATGCTCTCAAAATTCCCATTGTCTTCAAAGGGAATGATGGCTATACAAAGAATGCAGGGCTGAGCCCCTGACAGGTCAGTGTTCAGCTGAAAATCTTGTTGATGAAACAGAACTATCTGTAGACGTTAATGGTATGTGCTGTTCAGTAACAGCTAATAGAATTCAGTGGGAATAATTCACCATCAATTTATTCAGTGCATCAGGGGGAGTTTTATGCTTGCATAATGTCTGCATGCAGATTGTGATTTCACCAGATATATTCATTACCTATATTTACTCACTGAATGTTTGTTTTTGAGGGTTTTGTTCCTTTTTGAACTGATTTGGAGAAGTTTACTGCAAGCATTTAAGAGTATATATATTTGAAATTCAAACTGTGCTGATTAACTTGTGATTGGGCAGAAAAGTAACATGGTATTATTTCTGTTCCCTGATTGTAGGAACATAACTTGTAGGCAAGAGGATGGCCTGAAGAAGCCATTAAGGCTTCGAATCTCTCATCAAGAGGGAGCAGTTTATAGAGCAGTAGCAAATAAAACATGATCAGGGAGCTTTAGAAAACTATATGCTTTCCNTCCCCCCCCCCCCCCCCCCCCCCCCCCCCCCCGCTTTCTGGGTCCATAGGCCTTCTTCAAAGCATCATCCTTAGTGAAATCAGGCAACCCCAAGTTTTGTTGGCTGGAAAAAAAGACAAATTCCATTTTTACTCCTTTTTTGCAGTCACATAAAATAACTGAGAGTCTGATTCTGAGGGGTAGATTCAGACCCTTATCTGGTTCATTCAGCTGCTTCTGTGATAGGGCACTGGCAATGGGTTTTGAAAACCTTGTACCTGTGCTTATGTCAAGCAGTGTTCCATCCCCAGGCCAGGTGGAGTCACAGGGGAAGGGTTAAGATTATGGAATGTACAATGTGATATTTTACATGTGTGTTTTTATGAGACTATAAAATTGAGGGCATTTGAATACTGTAATCATTAATTTTCATATTTTAAATGCTTAGGTTCTTGCTAACTGTAACATTCCTTTGGTAATACATCTATTTCAGACTTAGAAACTGTAACTTAAAGGAAATGGAGATTTTTGTTTAATTTCCTTGGCTTTTAAGAAGATGGGGCTAATGTGGAATTTAGGGCTTAGCAACGTCTCTACTCCATCTACCACCTGTAGCAGGTGTAATAGCCTGTGGGGCATAAAACACACAGATTTAGGAAATCGGCAGGCTTTGTATCCCCCTTCCCAGCTGCTCAACAATGTGAAGTTTAGAACTTTCATGTGGGCTCTGGTAGAACTAGCTGAACTGAGTAATGGGTTTACAGATTTGGGGATTTATTTTTTTTTCAAATAATTATTTTTGTCTACATTGTTTTCATTATTTGACCAGCTTTAGTCTAACCCTAGCTCATGTTGTTTTATGAGGGTTTGGAATTCTAGAGAGAATGTCAAAGATTTCTCCATGCCAGGGGAATCCCCACCTGACAGTTTACGGCATCTTCAGAGCCTCTTTATGTCACCAGAGCAATCCAAAGCGGCCATTGCATGGATTAGGATAATTTTAGATTCCAGTTGAATTTCCCAAATATGTCATTTTTCAAGACCTTAATTTAGAAATTATTTGCCTTTGATCTTTCAAAATAAGTATTCCAATGTACCTGGAACCTGTTCACTTTTTAACTGAAAATACTTTTCAAAGTTACAAGGGATATGAAAATAGACTTTCGTTGGAATTCTGTCTGTAAGCTCTATTCTAGGCCTGCTGATTAATTGCTTCATAATCAGGGTAATTTATTGACCTGTAACTCAAAAACAGTTTGATCTGTTTTCTTAAAGAAGTATACATATGAGCAAAATTAAATATGGAACACAATTTTCCTAAATCACTTTAGTGCCAGATTATTAAAGATATTTAAGCACCTACAATCAATTATTTAGGCACCTAAATACCTTTACAAATCTGGCCTTTAGCACTCTAGGGCTCAATGAAGCTCAATGGAACTTAGGCTTCTAAATCACTTTAGTGCTTTTGAAAATTTGCCCCATATGCATGTGCCCGAAGCAAGTCAGTGAAAATGGGAAACAACTCAGGAGTCTTGACCACTAGGCCCTGGTCAGGAAAGCACTTAATGTGCTTAAACATTTTCCTGAATAGGGACCTTAGTCCCATGCTTGAAGCACTAGGCAACACCACCTCCCATTCTTACTAAGAAAAAAGAATTGTTATTATCTAAGGCCTGGTCTACACTACGATTTTAGGTCGAATTTAGCAGCGTTACCTCCATTTAAGCCTGGACCCGTCCACACGACGAAGCCCTTTTTTTCGACTTAAAGGGCTCTTTAAATCGATTTCTTTACACCACCTCCGACGAGGGGATTAGTGCTGAAATCGGCTTTGCCAGGTCGAATTTGGGGTATTGTGGACGCAATTCGACGGTATTGGCCTCCGGGAGCTATCCCAGAGTGCACCATTGTGACCACTCTGGACATCAATCTGAACTCGGATGCACTGGCCAGGTACACAGGAAAAGCCCCGCGAACGTTTGAATTTCATTTCCTGTTTGCCCAGCATGGAGAGCACAGGTGACCACGCAGAGCTCATCAGCACAGGTAACCACGATGGAGTCCCAGGATCGCAAAAGAGCTCCAGCATGGACCGAACGGGAGGTACGGGATCTGCTCGCCATATGGGGAGATGAATCCGTGCTAGCGGAACTCCGTTGCAGTAAACGAAATGCAAAAACATTAGAAAAAGTCTCAAAGAGCATGAAGGACAGAGGCCATAACAGGGACGCACAGCAGTGCCGCATGAAAATTAAGGAGCTAAGGCAAGCCTACCACAAAACCAGAGAGGTAAATGGAACGTCCGGGGCAGAGCCGCAGACATGCCGCTTCTACGCCGAGCTGCATGCCATGCTAGGGGGTGCAGCCACCACTATCCCAACCCTGTGCTATGACTCTGTCAATGGAGACTCACGCAACACAGAAGCGGGTTCTGGGGACGAGGAAGACGATGATGATGAAGAGATTGAAGATGTCTCACAGCAAGGAGGCAGAGAAACCGTTTTCCCCAACAGCCAGGATATGTTTATCACCCTGGACCTGGAGGCAGTAAACCCCGAACCCACCCAAACCCAAAGCCTGCTCGCAGACCCTGAGGGCGGACAAGGGACCTCTGGTGAGTGTACCTTTGTAAATATTACACATGGTTTAAAAGCAAGCGTGTTTAATGATTAATTTGCCCTGGCATTCGCGGCCAGGACAGCTACTGGAAAAGTCTGTTAACGTGTATGGGGATGGAGCGGAAATCCTCCAGGGACATCTCCAGAAAGCTCTCCTGGATGTACTCCCAAAGCCTTTGCAAAAGGTTTCTGGGGAGGGCTGCCTTATTCCGTCCGCCATGGTAGGACACTTTACCACGCCAGGCCAGTAGCACGTAGTCTGGAATCATTGCATAACAAAGCATGGCAGCGTATGGTCCCGGTGTTTGCTGGCATTCAGACAACATCCATTCCTTATCTCTCTGTGTTATCCTCAGGAGAGTGATATCATTCATGGTCACCTGGTTGAAATAGGGTGCTTTTATTAAGGGGACATTCAGAGTGCCCGTTCCTGCTCGGCTGAACAGAAATGTTCCCCGCTGTTAGCCACGCGGTGGGGGGAGGGGTGAAGTGATCATCCCAGGGAATTGGGTGTGTGTGTGGGGGGGGGGGGGGGGTTAGTTGGGTTTGTGCTGCACGTTAACCCGGAAACCGCATCCCCTCCTTTTAAATTGCCATACCATTTTAAATGGCCAACCCAACGGCCGCTTGGTATGGAAAATGAGGGCGCTGCTGTTTGAAACCATTCCCACATGTTATTAAGGTTAAAGAAGCCAAAAGACTGTGGCTTACCATGGCTGCCTGCAAGCCGAATTCTGTTGCCTGGCACTGCATGAGTGATCTCTCACACCAAACCGGCAGGCCCTCAATATAAATAGAGGCAAAATACGACCTTGTAACGAAAGCATTTGTGCTATGTAATGTGAACAGCAAGGTTTAACGGGAAAGAGTGATCCTATTGTTCTCTAAAATGTGTCTTTTTAACTACCAATCTCCCTTTTCCCCCACCAGCTGCAAATGTTTCTCCTTCGCAGAGGCTAGCGAAGATTAGAAGGAGAAAAAAGAGGACTCGGGATGAGATGTTCTCGGCGCTCCAGACGTCCTCCCACGCTGACAGAGCACAGCAGAATGCTTGGAGGCAGACAATGTCCGAGTGCAGAAAAGCACAATTTGAACACGAGGAGAGGTGGTGGGCTGAATTGCGGGCTGAAGAGGAGAGGTGGCGTCAGATTGAACACAGAAGGCATGAGTCGATGCTCCGACTGCTGGAGCATCAAAGTGATATGCTCCAGCGTATGGTTGAGCTGCAGGAAAGGCAGCAGGAGCACAGACTGCCGCTACAGCCCCTGTGTAACCAACAGCCCTCCTCCCCAAGTTCCATAGCCTCCTCACCCAGACGCCCAAGAACGCGGTGGGGGGGCCTCCGGCCACCCAGCCACTCCACCCCAGAGGATGGCCCAAGCAACAGAAGGCTGGCCTTCAATAAGTTTTAAAGTTTTTAATTTTTAAAGTTTTAAAGTGCAGTGTGTCCTTGTCCTTCCCTCCTCCCACAGCCCACCCAGCGCTTCCCTCCTCCTCCACCCCTCCCGGGCTACCTTGGCAGTTATCCCCCTATTTGTGTGAATTAATAAAGAATGCATGAATGTGAAGTAACAATGACTTTATTGCCTCTGCAAGCGGTGATCGAAGGGGGGAGGGGAGGGTGGCTAGCTTACAGGGAAGTCGAGTGAACCGCGGGGAGCGGGGGGGTGTTCATCAAGGAGAAACAAACAGAACTTTCACACCGTAGCCTGGCCAGTCANACAGCAGTGCCGCATGAAAATTAAGGAGCTAAGGCAAGCCTACCACAAAACCAGAGAGGTAAATGGAACGTCCGGGGCAGAGCCGCAGACATGCCGCTTCTACGCCGAGCTGCATGCCATGCTAGGGGGTGCAGCCACCACTATCCCAACCCTGTGCTATGACTCTGTCAATGGAGACTCACGCAACACAGAAGCGGGTTCTGGGGACGAGGAAGACGATGATGATGAAGAGATTGAAGATGTCTCACAGCAAGGAGGCAGAGAAACCGTTTTCCCCAACAGCCAGGATATGTTTATCACCCTGGACCTGGAGGCAGTAAACCCCGAACCCACCCAAACCCAAAGCCTGCTCGCAGACCCTGAGGGCGGACAAGGGACCTCTGGTGAGTGTACCTTTGTAAATATTACACATGGTTTAAAAGCAAGCGTGTTTAATGATTAATTTGCCCTGGCATTCGCGGCCAGGACAGCTACTGGAAAAGTCTGTTAACGTGTATGGGGATGGAGCGGAAATCCTCCAGGGACATCTCCAGAAAGCTCTCCTGGATGTACTCCCAAAGCCTTTGCAAAAGGTTTCTGGGGAGGGCTGCCTTATTCCGTCCGCCATGGTAGGACACTTTACCACGCCAGGCCAGTAGCACGTAGTCTGGAATCATTGCATAGCAAAGCATGGCAGCGTATGGTCCCGGTGTTTGCTGGCATTCAGACAACATCCATTCCTTATCTCTCTGTGTTATCCTCAGGAGAGTGATATCATTCATGGTCACCTGGTTGAAATAGGGTGCTTTTATTAAGGGGACATTCAGAGT
>QXTE01000086.1:3538764-3836264 GCA_003942145.1 Platysternon megacephalum
TCCCTCCTTTTAAATTGCCATACCATTTTAAATGGCCAACCCAACGGCTGCTTGGTATGGAAAATGAGGGTGCTGCTGTTTGAAACCATTCCCACATGTTATTAAGGTTAAAGAAGCCAAAAGACTGTGGCTTACCATGGCTGCCTGCAAGCCGAATTCTGTTGCCTGGCCCTGCGTGAGTGATCTCTCACACCAAATCGGCAGACCCTCAATATAAATAGAGGCAAAATACGACCTTGTAACGAAAGCATTTGTGCTATGTAATGTGAACAGCAAGGTTTAACGGGAAAGAGTGATCCTATTGTTCTCTAAAATGTGTCTTTTTAACTACCTATCTCCCTTTTCCCCCACCAGCTGCAAATGTTTCTCCTTCGCAGAGGCTAGTGAAGATTAGAAGGAGGAAGAAGAGAACTCGGGATGAAATGTTCTCGGAGCTCCAGACGGCCTCCCACGCTGACAGGGTTCAGCAGAATGCTTGGAGGCAGACAATGTCTGACTGCAGAAAAGCACAGTTTGAACGCGAGGAGAGGTGGCGGGCTGAATCGCGTGCTGAATCGGAGAGGTTGCGTGCTGAATCGCGGGCTGAATCTGAGAGGTGGCGTCAGATTGAGAACAGAAGGCAGGAGTCCATGCTCCGACTGCTGGAGCATCAAAGTGAGATGCTCCAGCGTATGGTTGAGCTGCAAGAAAGGCAGCAGGAGCACAGACCGCCACTACAGCCCCTGTGTAACCAACAGCCCTCCTCCCCAAGTTCCATGGCGTCCTCACCCAGACGCCCAAGAACGCGGTGGGGGGGCCTCCGGCCACCCAGCCACTCCACCCCAGAGGATTGCTCAAGCAGCAGAAGGCTGGCCTTCAATAAGTTTTGAAGTTTCTAATTTTTAAAGTTTTAAAGTTTTATAGTGCACGGTGTCCTTGTCCTTCCCTCCTCCCCCACCCCACCCAGCGCTTCCCTCCTCCCCCATCCCTCCTGGGCTACCTTGGCAGTTATCCTCCTATTTGTGTGAATTAATAAAGAATGCATGAATTTGAAGTAACAATGACTTTATTGCCTCTGCAAGCGGTGATCGAAGGGGGGAGGGGAGGGTGTCTAGCTTACAGTGAAGTAGAGTGAACCGGGCGGGGGCGGGGGGGAGGTTCATCAAGGAGAAACAAACAGAACTTTCACACCGTAGCCTGGCCAGTCATGAAACTGGTTTTCAAAGCTTCTCTGATGCGCACCGCACCCTGCTGTACTCTTCTAATCGCCCTGGTGTCTGGCTGCGCGTAATTAGCGGCCAGGCGATTTGCCTCAGCCTCCCACCCCGCCATAAACGTCTGACAGATATTGTGGAGCGCATTGTGGAGCGCACAGCAAGCAGTAATAACAATGGGAATATTGGTTTCGCTGAGGTCTAACCGAGTCAGTAAACTGCGCCAGCGCGCTTTTAAACATCCAAATGCACATTCTACCACCATTCTGCACTTGCTCAGCCTGTAGTTGAACAGGTCCTGACTACTGTCCAGGCTGCCTGTGTATGGCTTCATGAGCCATGGCATTAAGGGGTAGGCTGGGTCCCCAAGGATAACTATAGGCATTTCAACATCCCCAACGGTTATTTTCTGGTCTGGGAAGAAAGTCCCTTCCTGCAGCTTTTGAAACAGACCAGAGTTCCTGAAGACGCGAGCGTCATGTACCTTTCCTGGCCATCCCACGTTGATGTTGGTAAAACGTCCCTTGTGATCCACCAGTGCTTGCAGCAGCATTGAAAAGTACCCCTTTCGGTTTATGTACTCGCTGGCTTGGTGCTCCGGTGCCAAGATAGGGATATGGGTTCCATCTATCGCCCCACCACAGTTAGGGAATCCCATTGCAGCAAAGCCATCCACTATGACCTGCACATTTCCCAGAGTCACTACCCTTGATATCAGCAGCTCTTTGATTGCGTGGGCTACTTGGATCACAGCAGCCCCCACAGTAGATTTGCCCACTCCAAATTGATGTCCAACAGACCGGTAGCTGTCTGGCATTGCAAGCTTCCACAGGGCTATGGCCACTCGCTTCTCAACTGTGAGGGCTGCTCTCATCTTGGTATTCTGACGCTTCAGGGCAGGGGAAAGCAAGTCACAAAGTTCCATGAAAGTGCCCTTACGCATGCGAAAGTTTCGCAGCCACTGGGAATCGTCCCACACCTGCAACACTATGCGGTCCCACCAGTTTGTGCTTGTTTCCCGGGCCCAGAATCGGTGTTCCACGGCATGAACCTGCCCCATTAACACCATGATTTGCACATTGCTGGGGCCCGTACTTTGTGAGAAGTCTATGTCCATGTCTATTTCCTCATCACTCTCGTCACTGCGCTGCCGTCGCCTCCTCGCCTGGTTTTGCTTTGCCAGGTTCCGGCTCTGCATATACTCCAGGATAATGCGCGTGGTGGTCATAGTGCTCATAATTGCCGCGGTGATCTGAGTGGGCTCCATGATCCCAGTGCTATGGCGTCTGGGCTGAAAAAAGGCGCGAAACGATTGTCTGCTGTTGCTTTCACGGAGGGAGGGAGGGAGTGAGTGGGGGCCTGACGACATGTACCCAGAATCACACGCGACACTGTTTTTGCCCCATCGGGCATTGGGATCTCAACCCAGAATTCCAATGGGCGGCGGACACTGCGGGAACTGTGGGATAGCTACCCACAGTGCAACGCTCTGGAAGTTGACGCTAGCCTTGGTACTGTGGACGAAGTCCGCCGACTTAATGCACTTAGAGCATTTTGTGTGGGAACACACACAATCGACTGTATAAAAACAATTTCTATAAAACCAACTTCTATAAATTCGACCTAATTTCGTAGTGTAGACATACCCTTAAGTATGTTGCATTAGCTGAGAACAAAAGGTGGAGTTTATCTAAATCATATGGGCACATTTTATTGCATTATATACAACTGAGGCCACTACAAATGCTTGCTGTGCTTCTTTGCATATTTTAGTTTCCCGAAGCAATTTCCTCCGCTTAAGTTTTTGTTAAACTTCCACAAAAATGCTTTGTTAATTATAGAAGTGGGTTTTATGCAGTAAGATGTTTTTCCTCTGCACTCTCATTTCTTAACAAATGTCTGCTGTGAAATGTCTGTATTATATCTATGAGCCATTTGAAATATAATCTTTTAATTAATCATTCATTAAGGCCCCATTCTGCAAATCACATGCTTAACTTTCAGCTCGTAAGTAATCTCATCCCTATTCGGCAAAACACTTCAGCACGTGCTTATGTCCCTTTCATTTTAACAGGAGTACTTAAAGTTAAGCATGGGCTAAGGTACTTGTGACAGGGTGCTGGGCAAAGGGTTGCTGATTCAGCCCTCTGTCACCAGGGGTGGCAGGTTTGTATAATTTTTGGTGGTGCCCAGAATGGGTCCAAGTTCCCCCCCACCCCACCCCTACCTGCCTAAGGCTCTGGGAGAGAGTTTGGGTGCGGGAGGGGTCAAACTCTGGGAGGGAGTTTGGGTAGGGGGTGCGGGCTCTGGGCTGGGGGTTGGGGTGCAGGAGGGGGGGCGGGGGCAGGCTCTGGAAGGGAGTTGGGGTGCGGGGGCTGGGCTGGGGCAGGCAGTTTGGGTGCAGGAGGGGGTGTGGCATGTAGTGCTTACCTTGGGCAGCTCCCGAAAGTGACCCGCACCCCCCTCTGGCAGCAGCACCTAGGTGGGGGCCTGGAGGGGTATCCGCACACCGCTGCCCGCAGGCACACCCCCGCAGCTCCCATTGGGCGCAGTTGGCAGAGTCAGCGCTGGGGGCGGGAGCAGCACGCAGAGACACCGCCCCCCCAGGAGCCGCAGGGACGTGCCGGCAGCTTCCGGAAGCAGAGCAGGCTGGCAGAAAGCCACCTTAGCCCCGCTGCGCTGCCAGTGGTGGCGGTGGGGGCCCTGGGCCCTTTTAAATCGCCTGGGGGCAGCAGGCGGGGTCAGGGAGACGCTCCAGGGGAGGCGCGTGGGGGCGGCAGGTGGGGCTGGGGGAGAGACACGGTCCCGAACTTTGGTGGAGCCGGGCCTCAGTGCTCTCATATTGGTGGAGCACAGACACCACGGGCCCATACAACTCGCCGCCCCTGTCTGTCATGCCAGTTCCCATTTAGGGGGATAGATTAGAGCTGGCTGGAGATAACCTGGCCCTAAGTGGGGAAGCTGAGACAGCTGCCGCCTAATTAGCCTGGGGCCTCAGGGGAAGCCTCAGGGGAAGGAAGCCAAAGGGGGAGCAGAAAGAAAGGGAAAAGGCTGGGACTGGAAGCAGGGAGGTAGCGCTTCCCTCCCACCGACAGTGAAGGGCCAACTGTACATGGTGAAACGGTGGTTGGAACAAACCTATGAATAAACTGCACCAGTGGTTACTAACCCCAGGGTCTCAGAGTTACTTTGTGGATTTAGCAGAGGCAGGAGCCAAGGGGGCCCTGTCGTGCTCTATTGCAGTACGGTATCAAGCTCAAAAGCCAAATCTTCATGCCATGGAAATCAACAGTAAATCTCCCAAGCATTAGGATCTAATCAATCTCCATGTCTATTTGCAACCAGCACTGATTGTGGTGGGTTTTGTAATTTGGACACACATCCATTAGGAACTGAATAGAGACTCCCAAACTAATTTCACAGAGAACACTGAACCACCATCCCATGGTAATCATTTTAAATCAACTGCCTGCCGGAATTGGATTTGAACAGGTAACACAGAAATGAAAGGCTATACAATCTATTACCAATTCCCTGATTATTACAATCCCCCAAACCTGATTTTTGAGATGTTGAATTGTGCTGCTGCTTATATGTCTATGCTATACTCCAGTGAGAAATTAGCTGCATACAGTGGTACAGGTAGGAAAGTATGAGATCATGAATAGAAGACCAGTGGTCAAATCCAGAGCCAGGAGGTGCAATGGCTTGAATGCACTGATCCCAGGTCTAGCCCCTCGGATCAGATGGGATGAAACTTTTTTCTCACTCTTATAAAATATTTACCAACTCCCTTCCTTTGCTGAACAGTCATTTATCCACAAATATCAGCTTAAAACTAAAACTAGGAAAAGAGCCTGTGGTTAACGAGAGAGGCTGCAATTCCTCGGTATCTCACTCAGGGCAAGCTGAAGGGAAACTAAACTGGGAACACTCTAATTAGAGGATTGCAGTCCAGATTCTCCTTTACTCTGCACTGTATGTGGTCATTTACACCAGTGCACTAGAGTTCTCATCTAGCTGAGTTTTGCACTGGCATAAAAGATTACACAAAGCCTGGGGCCAGAGAATCTGGCCCAAGAGACTTTTAAAACCTGGTTTTAAAAAAAACAACACATGAGAATTACTCCATGACATAACTTTATTTTTCTAGTCCAGTTCATTATACACCTGGCTAGAATAGAGCCACTGTCATAAATTGTATTTGTTACCAAATAAAAGTTAATACCTGCCATATATTTGAAATCAATCCCCTATTATCATGATAGATTATTTATATAATGCTATAAGCATACGTGTTGATATATTAGGGTTGCCAACCCTCCAGGATTGTCCTGGAGTCTCCAGGAATTAAAGATTAATCTTAAATTAAAGATTATGTCATGTGATGAAATCTCCAGGAATTTGTCCAACCAAAGTTAGCCTACATATAGGGTTGCTAACGATATCAAACAAAGTGCCAGTCCTAAAGAGCTTACAGTCTAAAGGCACAAATGGGTACACTACAACAGAGGACAAATACAAAGAGGGTGTGGTCATTATTGCTAGAATCCAGACCTGGACTGGCAGATAAAGAGGCCCAGGCAACATATTTTGATGAGCCTACACAGAATCGTCCCAATCAAGTTTTCTGATCACTCTTTGTCCAGTCTGAACCAGGAATCCAGTGCTGCCTCCTGAGTCTTAATCATCCTTTCCTCTGCCCCCAGCCCAACCTCCCTTCTTTTCAGGCACCATCTTTTGTGCCATTCACAAAATTCTACCCAGAATCCCTACATCTAGCAGAACATTGGGGATAATATACAAGGGCAAAAAAAAGGGAAAAGTTACCCTGAAAGTGAGACATTTCAGAGACTCCATGAAGTCGACAAGGACTTCACTGTTGCTATCATGGAAGGCACTCAGGTGATGGGCAGCAGTATACACTCTAAGACAGACAATTCTACACCAATGGCGGTGGTAAACTAAGGGGAGTTATGGCAGAATGTTGTGGGCCACTCAGAAGATTGATGTACACACGTACAAACATTTGCTATGTACACATGTACAAACATTTGCTTTTTGTTGCAACATTTTGGCATCTGACTTTACTAAATGAGAATATCAAATCATTTTCCCCAGTATCCCTTGCTTTTCTTCCTCCTCCTTTCTCTTTTCTGTTCTTTTCCACCAGTCTTCCTTCCTTCCTACTATAAGTGGTGTTGCTTTTCCTTCACTAGTTTCCATGTTCACTCCCCTCCTGCCTCTTCTTCATTATCCCCAGTCTCTTTCCCTGTCTCCCCCTGTACCTCTCCTTCTTGCTCAAACTCTAACACTGTCCCACCAATCATCCCCATCCCCACACACCGGCACTGTGAGCTCACATTCTCAGTATCACACCCTCTGTTACCCACACACTGGTAACTCCCAAACTTCTCGCCCATACTTACACTGGTGCCCACATACGCCACCCATCACTCACCGGCCTAGGGACCTTCTCACCCCTCCTCAGCCCTGGATGGTCATTTCCTCCCCCCTCAGGCCACCATATGTCAGGAAGGAGCTCTGACCTGGGCTCCACTTATTCTGCTTGATCTGAGATCAGAGCAATCAGGGCTCAGATCAAAGCTCCCACACTCTATCAGTGCAACTGGCCCTGTAGATCATGAATGAGCCTGGCCCATTAGGCGAATACCTGATTGCCCAGCAACCCAGTCGAGGCCTGCTGGGATGCTTCATGAAACAAGAGTGCTTACAGATGGTTTTAGGGAGAGGATTGGCAGCTGGCACCTGTTAGCCAGGAGGTCATGGGCGGCCACCGGCCGCCCGGGTGCAGGTTGGCAGGGGGGAAGTTTTTGCTTTATTATGCTCCATGCAGGTTCCAGGGTGTCTGAGAAGGTGGTATGTGCTATTCAGCTTCCTGGGTTTATCGGTAATCTCCCTGGACTCCAGAGAGATTACTGATGAACCCAGGAAGCTGAGTAACACATACCACCTCCTCAGCTGCCCTGGAACCTGCATAGGGCATATCAGAGGCTCAGGTTCTTCTTTAGGAAGAGACGCTGTCAGACTGTGGCTTTTCCCAGGTGGCGTGGGGTCTGGGGAGGGGAGGTGCAGCACAGCTGTGGGTGGCCCAGGGCTCCTCCAGGCAGGTGCAGGGGGGCTCCTCCGGCTGAAGGGGGGCACTCGGGGCTCTGGCCTTGGGGGACACAGGCAGAAGGGGCAAAGCCGGAGGCTGGCCTCCCCGAAGGGGGGCTCCACCTGCCATCCATGCAGGAGGTGATTTCAAGCAGAAAGGTTGGCGTGAAAGAAGCATGCAGCCAGGAGTGGGCAAAGGAAACAAAGGGCACAGTCATGGAAGATTTGGGGCAGAGCACAGGGAGTGGAAGGGATGAAGGCAGAGAGGAGGGCAGAAACGTAGGCAGGTGATGAGGCAGAGAGAACTTGGAAAGTGACACATGCCAGTTCTCTTGTTTTTCATTATATTCTTTGTGTTGTACATTACCAACGCAGCGTGTTGAGAATGTAATTGTTACATTTCCTAAGAGGCGAGCACAAATGTCAAACTCTGATTGCCAGTGTTGAAACACTACAAATTGCATGCATCTGGAGGCATGTCAAACCAGATTTGTTTTGTATCCACCAACTTCCCAACTCACTTCCCTCTCCTGCACTTAGTCCAGGGAGTTCTTACCAAGATATCTAGTCGCGATTTTCAAAGCAGCATAGGAAGACATGTATCTATATCCCCGAGACTGCTTTGAAAAATGTCAACCATCTATAGATCATCTCAGGCATTTTAATGTGCCCATCACAGTATCTAGGTGCCAGCCCAGTAAAAAGCACTAGAAGATCATGACTGGAATGAGGAAATCTGGGTTAGAAGGACACTGATTTAGCATCCCATCCCAACCCCATGACAGTCTGTACTCTGGAGGAGTTAACACTCAGAGATGGAAAAGCCTTGTGGGTTGCAGGCATTAAATGACCAGGCCAAGCATTACACTTTCCTTTTGAAATTCCTCTGTCTGTGAAGCATTCCAGCAGACCTGGACTGGAGACTGCTACAAACAGCTTTTAAACCTGTAGTAGAGTTCATTTGGGCCAGAGGCCATAATCAGCTCTTATTTACATCATGGTAAATCTGGATTAATTCCAGTAAACTCAAATGCGTTATTCCTTATGTACAACACGGTAACTGAGAGCAGAATCAGGACTCAAGGGAGCAGCCATGAACAGCTGTTTCTCCCTGCTAAGGCTTATCTCCATAATAAAGCAAATTTAGTCTGAAGCACTAGAGTAGATGCACCCAGAGCTGGTCCTGAGCCCAGTCAACATGTGCATTGCCTTGTCCTCTTCATGACTTCCCATAAAGAAATTGCTCACTACTTTGCCAACAAACTGGTGACCTTTAGGCACTTTTCACAGATCCTCAGAAAAGTTGACAAACCAGCTTTGGTTGAAACTATGTATGCAGCATAATCCCTACTCACTGCAGCACAGAGGCTGGAAGAGGTAAAAGGCTTGTGTATTTTTGGCTCACAAAGCAAAGAGGAAAAAACTTTGTGTACCTGCAAACATGCCCAAACCTTGTTCCCAGAGCTCAATCACCACACTTGCTAGGATGTAGCTCTCAAGTGAAAACATGTAAATGTTTCTCAGAGCTTGAATGAAAACTGCAACATGGCTAAAACACTGCATTCTGCTCATACAGACAATTGGGTACTCTAACTACCACTGAAACACCACTCCTGGAACACACAAGTAACTACAGGAAGCTGCTACTCAATGGCATCTTTTTTGTAGTTGTCGGTGCTAAGTAGGCAGGTTATTTGTCTTTCATTAGAGAACATAAACTAGATCTAATCTGTCTGATCAGTCATGATCAGCATTGGGTTCTTTAACTCATGAATTTCATGTTCTGACATGATACAATGTTGTAGTGAAGACAAGTTCTAAGGCTCAGAGCCTGAAAGGGATTTAGCTGCCTAATTCCCACTGATTTCAATGGACAGGAGGTACCTAAATCCTTTGAGGGTTTGGGCCTAAATCACTTGCCCAAGATCACAGAATGAGTCATTTGGAGAGCAGGGATTAGAACTCAGAATTAGCCCCTGGGACCAAAAATTCCTGTACACAGAGAAGCCTCACAGTCAGACATCAAGTAATCAATATTTCCATCAGAGTCTTTATTCTGTGATTCATTCTGTGTTTATGTGACCCAAGAACCTCTTAATGCCATCTGAAAAGGGAGTGCAGAGGGATACAGGTATCTCCTGATTCTGGTATGTACGCTCTGGTTCTCCAAGGAATGTCATGTGAGGTCTCAAATGAAAGCTGGTGTTACACTGGTCATCAGTATCATTGTGAAATGTATGTACATGTATTATGCAAGGAGTTGCGTATCTGTACCAGAAAATTATGTTCTTAAGCATGTAAGGAAAAAGCAAGTCACCAAAAGGTGACCCATTCCTCCAAACAGGAGGTGAGAATCGTATCGCTCTGTCAGGATGTAAATTAAGCATTGTACTTTAACACAATGTTAACAAACAGATGTGATGTCAACAGGAAAGGAGCACACAGGAAAAAACAAGCCACAGGGGGTTATCCTGTCTAGGAGTAAAGACAATGATTTTGGGGGGTATTTCTAGAAGGCAAAGACAACACCCTGTCACCTGCACTTAGGTAGTAAACAGACAGTGTGTCCATTCATGAAAATGGAGTCTCAGGCAACCTTGGTTGAAAATGCTGAAGAGGACTTTGGGTGAGATAAAATCTTTAACCTGTTAGTTAAGTTTAGCCTCTAGAAAGCACGTTATGATTTTATTTTATATGTAACCATTTGTTTCCAATATTCTTACTCACTATCTCCTGAATCTCTAGTCTTAGATAATAAACTTATTCTTGTTTTCACCATAAATATATCTCAGTGCTGTGGGATTGAGAAAAATGATAATCCTGGCTTGAGTTTTACAAGATGCTGTATACTGTGCCTTTGGGAACAGCAGGCCTGGCAATTCTGTGAGTGTTCAGTGGCTAAGGAGCTGGACACTGCAGGGAACACTCCAAGGATTTGGGGTTGGCGTGTAACTATCACTATCTGAACAGAGAAAGGGAGGCCTGTGCAGGCCTGGAAGGCAGCGCTTGTGCTGCCAGAGGCCTGTAGTTTCAGGGAGCTGATCACAGCAGGCACAGAGAAGACAAATTCACACTAAGGGCAGGTAGTGGTGAGGTGCCTCACAATTCTGGGTACTGTCTCAGGTTAATATTTTTATTCTACTAGTCAGTATTTATTTATGTTATTCTGGAGAGATTTTCAACTAAGAAATAATTTAAACCGAAAAAATATTTTGGATGCCTCCATTTTTCAGCATCTAAATTGATACGCTTTAAAGGGGCCTGATTTTCAAAAAGACCTGAGCACCCACCTTCTGAAAATCAGGCCCTTTAAAAACCTGAGTCACCCAAAATCACAAGTCCCTTTTGAAAATCTTGGCCTGAATTCTTAACGTAAAAAAACACCTTCTAAAAAAGTCCTTCAGGCTGTCTTTCTGATAAAAAGCAAAAAAGGGAACAAATACTTTTTTTTTCCCCTTTGGAGATCACCTGTCTGAGGGTTTTCCCCTCCTTAGCATGGCGTGCAGCAGCAGAGCTGCTAGTTTCCGAGATGTTTATTTTTGGAACAGCAGCAGTTTCTCTGAGTTTTATTCTGCACATTTTAGTTTCATTGGCTATATAATCTGAATAAATTAATCAACCAAAGAAACAAAAAACAGTCAATGTTTAAAAAAAGAAAACCATAATAATTTAGAAGGTTCCTATTTTCTTTTACATTTTTACTATTAAAAAGTTTTTAATTTTTCACCAGCATTTTTCTTCTTGCAGTCTGTTGAAAACAGCAGTGAGCTATGAACAGACTCATATACTGCTGCTCCCATGTGCAATGTTCACTGATTCCGCTGCTTCAGAGGAGATCCGAGGTTGTGGAAGAGAAGCTCAAATTTATACACACACACACACACCCCTCCTTACTAAATCACTTAGGAACAACATCTGTTCTAGTATCACCACTGTTTGTTACAAGCCATAAATAATATGTTTAAATAAAGCTAAAATCTGCTTCTTTCACCCCATTTTTCCTATCTAAGCCCACCTGTTTCCTTGCACCTGTTTTTGTTTTGAATAGTTTGCACACCAGTCATCCATTACTTGAAGAAACCTCTCCCCTTTGAAGAAAAAAAAATGTAATCATTTTGACAACCTGTGTTCACAGGCTGATATCTCACATTCAATAGTGTTTTATTGGTATCTCCAGCAAAAGTTACAGAGAACATGGCAGGTACTAAGAAACAAGATGTAGTCTTTTCTCAAATGTCCCTTCACTTTAGAGGGCACAGGAGTGTTTTCTGACCTGTTGATTACTTTAACTAAACTAAAATGTCATAGTATGTCCAATGACTACAAAGTGTTTTCACACATTTTGCTTTTCTATTAGGGATTAATATATCCCATTCCTCTCAGTGTACATATGATTGTGTTTGCAACTTGTGGCACTCTGCCAAGACATTGGTCTGAACCTGTAATTACAGGGTTTGTTCCAGGCTAGAAGAGAAAAACAAAACTTCAAAGTATAGAGCCTACCCCAGAGTCATTCAGACTCTGTGATCCAGACAGGTTGGGCAGGTCTGTTGCTGCCTGATAAAACTGTCCAGATCCAAGTCCAACATACAGTGCCAAGACTGAAACTGGATCTGGAGATTTGCACAAACCAGTGAAAGATCTGTCACAGTTGGGAGCACAGATTCTGAACAGATCCCAGAATGGTAAAATAGGCTGGGAAGCTATTAACTATTAACAGAACCTCAACTCCAGTAGTACAATTTGGCATTACACAGATGAGAACCATTAATACATCTGCAAACAATACCAATGAAAGAATTCTACCACTGCTGAGCTTTCAGTGATAATCATTTTCATGCAGAAACATGGCCTAACATCAGGGATAGATTGTGTTAAGAAGACTCAGGACTAGAAAAAAGGAGTAAGATTCAGGGAAAAAATGAAACAAAAATATGGGTGAGCACAAGAAACTGAATGAGACAGAATAAAAGAAAAAGGAGCAAAATGCAAAGGCTTGGATTCTCCATTACTTTACACCACGTGGACTCATTTGCACCCATGCAAACTGAGTACCAAGTGGGCGCAAAACATTCCCATTCTGATTTAGTGGCATCTTACTCTCACTTTGAGTAGGTCTAAATGCCTACCCATGGGAAAAGGCGGAGGAGAATAGGACACAACATGTGGCACAAGAACCTAATGAAACACAGCATATGCAAAAAGCTAGAAGGTGATACAGACAGTACATGTGGAGAGAGTCTGGAGAACAACAAAGGGAAGAAAAAGAATGACAAACAGTGGGAAAAGGGAAACTGAAGTGAAAAACTGCAAATAAATAAGACAGGAAATCGTTGAAATCAATGCAAGTTCTCTTTGAGGATCTGGGCCCCACTCACTGCAGAAAAATGTGTGGATGCAATTTTGCCCCGTAACAATGGAAAATTATGTCTCTTTCACTGGGTTTTAATTTGTTAATTAATTACAAATTAGAGATTACAAATTACCCAATGATCCAGTTACTGGGTCATAACAATTGTCTGCCTGTACCTCAAATAAAAAAAATCATGCTAGATTATTTTAATTCTTCTTTAAAACTGAACCATGGGTAACTGGATGGTTCAGGAGCAATGGGATCTATGGCTGAATGAACTTTCACTTCTAGGACACACTCAAACAGGGCCCAGTTCCATAGTGACCTAAGTTCCTTCCATTAGAAGTCTCTTTATTAAATGAGCTGATGGTCACAATCCAGTTTCATGATGGTCACCTCCTAAAACCTAAAAAAAATTGCTATTAGCAATCTCCGCAGAGTTACAGAGGATTGTCAAGGCAGAGACTAAATTAACTAATTACCTCTAGACTTCGTCCCTCCAGAACAGGACTGAGCAGGGCCGGCTCCAGGCACCAGCGCAGCAAGCTGGTGCTTGGGGCGGCCCAATGGAAGGGGGCGGCATGTCCGGGTCTTCAGCGGTGGGTCCCTCAGTCCCTCTCGGAGGGAAGGACCAGCCGCCGAAGAATGAAGCGGCGCGGGAGAGCAGCCGCCGATCGCAGCTTTTTTTCTTCTTCTTCTTCTTTTTTTTCTCTTCGCCGCTTGGGGCGGCAAAAAAGCTGGAGCCGGCCCTGGGACTGAGGCACCCTAACAGGGCAAATGGGGGATCCTTCCACTGTTGATGCCTGGTCTTTACTATTCTGGATAGTGGATAGAGGACTTCAGTCTTCCAGGCTATCAGTCTGGTGCCCATTGCTATTAGATCTGTCCATGGAGGAATTGTGTACACAAGTGTTCCTAATAAGCTGTTTTGCATTCACATTTGTACCACAAGTGTGATAATTGCTGTCAGACTCACAATGGCTCTTGCCTTTTGCAGATGCAATTGTTCACCCAACTTGTTTGACAATCTGGTCCTAAATTACTATAGCAAAAATTCCATTCTACACGTAAAAAAGGAAGACTTTTAGATGTCTACTCTTCTCCATTACACCATGAGATTCTCATGATATATTGTGACAAATATGGCAATGCTGTCAGGAGAGAAAGCAGCAGAACATGTTAAACCCTGTAATTAAAACATGTTAGTTAAAAACAAGTTAGCTGACACCTATTTAGACATGCCCTATGTCCTAGACCAGACATATCTTAAGGTTATAGGAGAGGAGACACAGGGCCATCAGCAACGGGAATATGAATAACATGGCTACAAACCTTAGGTAAGGGACCAGGTGCCCAGTGGATAGCGTAGCACAGCCATGCAGCTGCCCTGCCCCAACGCCTGGCCTACACACATATTTCATACCTACTAGTGTAACCAGTTCAGTTCCAGGTTGTATTTTTTTATCATAATAGTTAAAAAGCTACAACCTCTAGTGTGGCCACAGTTAATGCTGGTATAAAGGTTTGCCACAGGGTGGCTGGTCCCTGTAAATGAAGCAGCACTGGTGCCCTTGTGCTAGAACAGGAGGTCCCAATTTGGCCAGTTAAGAGGGTGAGACAACGCCTGGGACTATAAAGGATTGGATAGGTGGGGGAGGGGGAGAAACTACAGAGAGAGTAAAAGGAACAGGAGTACTTGTGGCACCTTAGAGAGTAACAAATTTATTTGAGCATTTGTTAGTCTCTAGGGTGCCACAAGTACTCCTGTTCTTTTTGTGGATACAGACTAACACGGCTGCTACTCTGAAACCTGTCATTATACAGAGAGTGCAATTGATCTGAGTTAGGGCTGAGATGGTCTCTGGGGAAAGCTGCAGAGAGCCCTCTGCAGGCTTTGCCTGGAAGGAGGGAGGAATGATGAGGAAGCCAGCGGAGGGGCTAGCCTGCTGCCTTTCCTGAGTAAAGCCAGGGAAGCTTAAAAGGGCTGAGGGAGGGCTACGAAGCCAGGGAAAGGGCTGGTCAGCTGTCCTTCCTGAGACAGAGATCCACGGCTGGAGAGGGCTGAAGGCTAAGAGCTGCAGAGGGAGATACTTGCTAGTTCTTGGAGCTGGAGCATGATGACCAGCACCACTGGGCTGCTCTGAAGAGCTGGGATGGGGTGAGGGAGGCTGGGGTTTTACCTGCTGTACTGTCTAGACTATGGCTGTGGGACTTTGTTGGGACTCATTCTTATGGTTTATGTGTATGAGACTTTTATAATACATAAATGAACCCCACAAGGGCTATATTTATACTCAGGGAGACTGTTTGGGCTATTTCTGGGGACTCTGAAAGGGGAACCTGGGGCAGGTGCACCTGATATGCCGTGGCCTGCTGCAGGAGGGTGCTCCAGGTGGAACTGCCTCATCACAGGTGCCTCATGCTGGTGTAGCTTATTCTCCTTCCCATATGGGAATGAGCTACACTGGTATAGCTGAGTCAACACTAAAGAGTTGGTACCACTTAACTATACTTGAATTGATGAAGCAGTACAACTTGGGAGAGAGTTCTGTTCTGCCCTAATCCCAGTTATGTCTACTCAAGCTTTGCAATGGAGAGGAGAATTCACCCCAAAGGCTCTGATTCAGGAAGATACTTATCCAACATGCTTTACTTTAAGCACATGAGTATGCCTATGGAGGTTAATGGGAGTGCTTATGTATGTACCTCCTTGAACATGGCCTTAGTTATTTCATACATACATGGCCTTAGTTATTATGTCTTTTAAGTGAGCTGTAGCAGAAAAAGGCTAGAAGTCACTGGAAAAACTATAGTGTTTCATTTTTCTTTGCACAGTTATACAATCTATTTATACAGCTCCTATATTTTCAATTGATAGATGTGCTAACTTTAGAGGTGATAATAAAATAAAATTGGGATTGTGCTGAGTTTTGCTCCTTTAGGATATAGGCAGAAGGCCTGAAAGGTTTGGTTTTACATTTTTCAGGAGAGGGTTTTTACTGCTTGTCTTTTACATTGAAAAATTCAAACTGGTTGAGTGCATTATAGTAAAAGGGAAGTTTTCCTTCCCTTGGAGCATCATATATTGATTACTGCAGGAGGCAGGACACAAGATGTAGGTGTACCAAGTAGTTCGATTCCAGGTGATGGCTGTTGGGTTTTTAATACTTAGGCTGATCTTCTAAATAAGTGAGTTCCCCCATAAGGTGAACAGTGACTACACAAGGAGAACACTCACTGGAAGAAAACAATGTTTTATTGTTATATGTGAAGGAAGCTAAGAAGCTGCCTATAAAGAAATGCCTACCACATGGATATAAGATTTTTAAAAGGATGCATAATTAAAGGATTACAGTTCTTGACATGCATCTTTTTCTTAGATTTCTTGTAAATCAGAAGTGCATTTAGTGGCTTTAGCTGTTAAGTGAGTGTGAATTAACTATTCATTTCTGCATCTAGATAAATCTTTCTTTGCATATCACAACACATTTATGGCAGGCAATCTTCTCCCATTTACTGAGTGTTTCTCTGTTTATACAGATTACATGGGTGGATTTCAAATGGTGTTATCAGTGTGTTTAGGCTAGAACTGAACTGAATCTGAAATTTGAGAAGGAACCTACTGCAGAGCTTGGGTGTGGATCATTTTTCTCCACTTCTCTTCCATTTTATATAGCACATTGCTGCAGGCAGCTATATGCTGTCCAAGTTTTATATGCTAGTGTTGTTAATTATTTATATAGCACTAGAGGTGAATAAATCCCTTTCCAAAGATGTAACAAGCGAGATCCCTGCCTCAGGGAGACTATAATTTAATACAGACAAAACTGATGGAAACAAAAGGCTCAGGCACAAGGAGGAATGAAGACAGGGCCAGAGGGTAGATTAAACTGTGCCGGCTACATGGAAGAAATATGTTTTTCAGGAAGGATTTGAAGACCGAGAAGGAATTAGTTTGGTGAAAAGGCAGAGGATGGCTGTTCCTACCTTTTCTCAGGGTACCGTTTGCTCTTGGAATTCAGACAGGATGCAAAACATAAGAGTTGTTAATCAGATGGTACCAAGAGTGGAAGAAGGAGACAAAGAGAGCACTAAGGTGAGAGAACTGGGTGGAGTGGAAGGCCTAGTATACAGGTCTGTCTCATCTTACGCTGGGGTTACGTTCTGCGGTCAGCGCGTAAAGCGAAAACCGCGTATAAGTCAAAATTACATTGAGTGTAATGGCGGGCGGAATCGCCCGCACTACAGAAACAGTATTTAAATTGTTATTTTTCTCTTTTTTTTGTTTTTTTTCTTGTTTTTGCCGACCGTGTAAAGCTGAAATCGCACATGTTAAATGCGCCTAAGATGCGACAGACCTGTACACTAAAAAAGGGTTCCAGTTATGGCTTTACTGGTATGCCAGCTATATTAGATACAGCTTATACGGGCCCCCAAAAAAGTGCTTTTTCTGGCATAGTTTATACCAGTTCAACAAGTGAAAAACTATATCAGCAAAGTCATTTTTATGCTGGTATAACTCCAGCTACACTCAGGCTTTTGCTGGTATAGAAATGTTGCTCATGCTGCCCCAATAACACACACCACCCACACGCCTCTAACTGACCTTGCTGTACCAGAAAAATCTTCTAGTGTAGACCTGGCCTAAGTCAAGCCAGGAAAAAGATCCTCGGTTGCTGTAAACTGTCATAGCTCCACTGGAGGTATTCTATCTTACACCAGCTACGGATCTGCCCCACAGGGTAGAGATATAGGCAGGCGGAGAGCAGGGCAGAAAGGATCAGTTGTTTGAATTTAATATAGAAGAAGAGAGGAAACCAGTAAACGAGAGAATGATGTTATCAGAAGGGCAACTGAAGAAGGATGAGTATGTTGTAAAGTTCATGCTCCATACTGTTTTTGTTACACTCCAGCTAGCATTAGACACACGTTTCATGATTTAACCTACTCAGAAAGGTACTTAATTCCTATAGTTCAGCACAACTTCAGGTAAGAAAGGAATGTATGGGTGAGAGGGCAGCTTTAGGTCTCGCACTCAGTCGGTAGCCTATTAATATCCCTTTTGTTTATAAAACTAAATTACAAGTTGCCATTTTTATACATTCCTTTTTGTAACACTCCTAGACAGAGTCTCAGCTTTGTTACTGTTCTCAAAAGACGTTAACTCACGTTGATGTCCACACCTGAGTGATAGGGTGATAACTCTGGGTACCCTTGGGGAACGTCAGGTACCGCATCACTACCTGCCCTTAGTGTGAAGCAGTCTTGTCTATACCTGTGTGGATCAGCTCCCTGAAACACCAATCTCTGGCAGCACAACCACTGCCTTCTGGGCCTGCTGGCCTCCCTCTCTCCGTACAGGTAGCAATAGGTATATACCAATCCTCAGAGTGCTCCCTGCAGTTTCCAGCCCCTTATCCTCGGAACGCTCACAGAATTACCAGGCCAGCTGTTCCCAAAGGAACAGTACACACCAGCTTGCAAGATTCAATACGGGACCATCACTTTGCTTAATCCTACAGCACTGAGATATTTATAGTGAAAACAAGAATAAGCTGATTATCAAAAAGCAGAGATTCAAGTGACTGTGAGCAGGAAACAAATGGTTACATATAAAACAAAATCATAACCCACTTTCTAGAAGAGACTAGACTAACCTCACAGCTTAACCTCCTATCTAAAGTTTTCTCACCCAAAGTTCTCTTCAGCATTTTCAACCAAGCTGTGCTGAGACCCCTTTTTCCCTTTCTCAATGAAGGGGTCCCAGGTGTCTTCCCTGCCTCCCAAATATAGTCAAGCAAACCTTTGAACTGCAGCCACCAGATAGGGTTCCCTCCCCCTGCTGCTTCTCTTGTTCTGTTAGCTTCTTTCGGAAGCACCCACCGTCCTTCAGTTGCATTCAGTTCAGAGTGGTGATGGAGACCTATTATGAACAAGATCATACTCAATGGACATGTAAACAAGTAGATGGATGTGCATTTCTCATCTGATAGAAACCTGTTTTTTCACCTTCGCTGGTGACCAAGCTCCCAGACCGACTTTAATAAAATTTTCAGCATGTATACACATAACTCCTTACAGAGTGTCTGTACGTATATTGATGCCAAGTGCATCACCAGCTTTCATTCAACAGCTCATATAACATTCTTTGGTAACCTGGAATGTATGTATCAGACCCAAGAGATCCCAGCAGCCCCTCTGCACTCTCTTGCCAGTTGACATTAAGAGGTTTTTGGATCACTGACACTACATGTTCAGCCCTCCCCTCTGCCCATCTCCCTGTCAATAAAAACTCTTTGTGACTTTATCCAACCTTTGCAAAAAATTCAAAAATATCCAGCCCCTCGCCTCAGTTTCCTTTCCTGAGTCCCCAAATAAACTCCACTTGTTTTTTTCTTTGGGAGGGGGGGGGAGTTCCAGTCAATCACAACAGCCCTCCTTAGGGTCCAATTCATTAACTTAAAGTTCAAAACTAAAAGTCTTTCCTCTAGTCTTCAGCTGGGCACAGCCCAGATTCCCCTAGTTTGGTCAGAGTCCTTCATGGTTTAGCAGGCTACTCCCAGCCCTTCCTAACTGAAGCAATTCCCCTGGTCTCAGGGTCTTCCCTGCAGGAACCTCACTCACTCACTGCAGTTTTACTACAACTTCCTGCACACTCCCACACCTTACTGCAGCTGTCTTCTGTTCTTTGTAGGAAACTACCTAATTCCCCTTAGTGGGGCTCATTCTTTAACCAGGGTTGGCTTATCCCCAGGCTCTCTAGCCCAAGGGCAAGCCACCCTATTACATACCCTCTTCCTTTAGCAAAGGAAGCATCTGATTTGGAAACGTATCTAGAAAATAAGTCAACAGCAGTGCTTTTCATACCATAAAGTTTTCATACTATCTGGTGCATTTACGATATTCCTGTATTTTAATCTGCTGGATCTAAGGATTTAATAAAATAATAATCTAATAATATTTATTAATTATTATTATTTGTATTGCTTTACCCCCTAGGCACATCAATCAAGATACTACACAGTTTAGAATCTGAACAGAATAGAATCAAGGCTCAGGGCCACACTGTGTGAGGCACCACACACAGACGTTCAGTCAAAAGATAGTCCTTGTCTCAAACAGCTCATAATCTAGATTGTGCATTTAATAGTAGTCATGTATTGTAGATTATGATGGATGTCCAGGAAACCACTTCACACGTGAGTCTTCCTGCAAGCTATCATCAAATATCAGCATTATCATTTATTTATACAGGTCTCAAAAGTATGTTAGGCATTTGAGTGCACAATGTGCAAAAACAGACAGGATACAAAAGAGATTTCAAATCTGACATTACCAGGAACCATCCGTTAATTTTATCATGAGCCACAATTTCTCTTTGTCTCTTGGCCGTGAAAACTGCAAGATCTTGCCAGATACTACTTTGAAGGTAGTGAGTAAGAAAAAATAAGTCAATTCAAAAGCATTCGCCACCTCTTCTATAGGGGCTTTCTCAGTTTTTCAACTGAGACAAACATGAATGAGTCCAAAAGATTCCATTTGCTGTAGAAAAATTAGAAATGGTTGTGTTCATAGATCATCGTTCTGCAAATCCATCCACCAAGGCTGCATTTTTCTGCCACAACATTAAGATATTTTATCAAGGTTTTTGGTTGGTTGTAAAACAAGCGAGGGCAACAGAAGTCTTTCATCTTTAAGCCAAGGCATCCCGCTGATACTGTAATTGATTGTATTTGTTCACTCACCTATATCATTTGTTTTTATTCATGTAGCAGCCAAGCACAGCTTACAGAAAGTTTATTACTGACACTAAGACACATCAGCTGGTTTAAAAGATTTTATTTGTTACAGTGTGTCACTTCACTACTTTTGCTGAATTTGAATTACTGTATTATAAAAAACTTGACTGACTCACCAATCACAGCCCACACACAAACATACCCCGGGGGTAAATTAAAACTTAATTGGCTAAAATATTTTGTGATGTGATTCAGCTGCCATCAGTGGAGTTAAACCAGAGATTATTTATTTTAATTTTATAAATTCCTAATACAGGTGTATCATGATCAGCGAAATCAAAGTCAGAGGGCCAATGTTTCCTGGGGGGACAGCAGTGAAACAAGGAGCTAGGCTGGAAGTAGCTCAGTAACTTGGACAGAGCAATCCGCAGGGCCAGGCAGGGTTGCCAGGTGTCTGGTTTTTGACCGGAGTTCCCAGTCAAAAAGGGACCCTGGCAGCTCTTGTCAGCACCACTGACTGGGCCATTAAAAGTCCAGTCAACAGCGCAGCAGGGCTTAAGCAGGCTCCCTGCCTGCCCTGGCTCTGTGCGGCTCCCGGAAGCAGCCGGCATGTCCCTGCAGCCCCTAGGGATTGTCTGGAGCCCCTAGGGTTCTGGAGAAATTAAACAGAATTCTATATGCTTGACTTTAAAAGAGCTATACAACTTAATACAGAATTGTCTCCATGCTATAAAATGTTATAGTCTGGTTTAAACATTCTATAGGAAGGATAACCAGGAGCGCCGCCAGCTTTTTTGCCGCCCTAGGCGGTGGAAGGTCCCACCCCCAAAATTCCAACGACGACCGGGGCGCCGGCGCCCCCCAAATATTAGCGCCCTAGGCGACCGCCTAGGTTGCCTAATGGGTTGCGCCGGCCCTGAGGATAACCCACCAAACCTTAATCATTTAAGAATTCTGGGATTACAAGTAACAGGAGCAAGAGGCTGTGTGGCAGGTCAAACAGACAGAAAGGGCTAGACCCTTGGAATTTTGGAAGATGGAGAAAAAAAGCTAGGTTTTTATCTGCGCCACATTGACAGTGTTGGCCATATATTGTTCTTTGAGGTGAAGAAAAACACTTCTCCATGGATCAGCCAGCAAAGAGCTCTTGTGTAGCGAGAAACAATCTGATTGGTTCAGTCCCTTGCCAAAAGGGTTTGCCTCAAAGTAAATACAAAAAAAAAGTGAGCTGTTTGCTCAAACTCTGGCGACACCCCTTAACACAACTGGCTCCTTCCAAGTCTCTCCCCAGTCTTTTGGGAAGGCTCCATATACATCCACCCCAATTTTCTGGCAGAACTTGCCAGAATCCCATGCTACCGGCCCAGCTACCCTGGGAACTGCAATTCCTGGTAGCCTCTGAGCTAATTTTCTTCCTCACTGCTAAGGGGTAGGGCCCTACCAAATTCACGGCCATGAAAAACACGTCACGGACAGTGAAATCTGGTCTCCCCGTATGAAATTTGGTCTTTTGTGTGCATTTATCCTATACTACACAGATTTCATGGGGGAGACCAGTGTTTCTCAAATTCGGGGTCCTGACCCAAAAGGGAGTTGCAGGGGGGTTGCAAGGTTGTTTTAGGGGGATCACGGTATTGCCACCCTTACTTCTGTGCTGCCTTCAGAGCTGGGCAGCCGGAGAGCGGCAGCTGTTGGCCAGGTGCCCAGGTCTACAGGCAGCACCCAGCCAGCAGCAACACAGAAGGGTGGCAATACCATACCATGCCTTACTTCTGTGCTGCTGCCTTCAGAGCTGGGCGACCAGAGAGTGGTGGCTGCTGACTGATGGCCCAGTTCTGCAGGCAGCAGCACAGAAGTAAGGGTGGCAATACCATACCAGGCCATCCTTACTTCTGCACTGCTGCTGGCGGTGGCTCTGCCTTCAGAGCTGGGCTCCCAGCCAGCAGCCACCACTCTCCAGCTGCCCAGCTCTGAAGGCAGGGCCACTGCCAGCACCAGTGCAGAAGTAAGGGTAGCAGTACTGCAACCCCCCCCCCTACAATAACCTTGTGACCCCCCACAACTCCTTTTTGGGTCAGGACCCCTATAATTACAAAACCTGTGACATTTCAGATTTAAATAGCTGAAATTGTGACATTAACGATTTTTAAAATCCTATGACCAAAAAATTGACCAAAATGGACCGTGAATTTGGTAGGGCCCTACTGAGGGGAAAGGGAAGTTCAGCCACCCTGCTCATGCAGTTCCAGTTTCAGGGCCTTAAAGTAGTTAGGAACATGGGGCTTTCCCACACTGCCTTTCCAACATCACTTCTTCTCCCTGGAGACCACATCCTCTATTTTAGAGGTATTATTCCTGTAACTGGGTGGTACTGTTCCAGGAGAGTTCTCCTAGTCTTCAAAGGGTCGGAACACCTTGCTACAGAGGCCGATTTTTTTTTAATTGACTGTTTGAAAAATTGCCCTATAGAAAGTGGGTCTGTCCTATACCAAGTAGCAGTCATAGACTCATAACATCCCAGTACGGTGATAAGGCAAATACGCAGATGGCATAATGGGGGTGGGGAAGATTTCTTGGGCTCCATTCCCTCCCTTGAGCACCAGGCCCACTGTTGGTAAATCACTTCCAGATCTGTTGGAATGAAAGGCACTAAATAACATGTTGGTTTTTTATTTTCTCTCTGTGTTAGCATTTTCAAAGGCCTAGAGAATGCCAGTGTCACAGAAGAAATAATGAAAACACAAAAGCAAGTAAGATTTGTCTCAGGGTCAACATGACCTGCTTACAAAACAAGCATCATCCCATCCAGTGTAGATTAGCAAGGTATTTATACCCATATCTCATTTGGCTATACTGCTAGCATGCTTGTGTGATCAATGGGAGATATAAGAAGTACTTCATGCTCTCCAGAAGGGCCCAGGGTTTCCCCACAGTGACTTCATGCAAAGTGTCTTCATGTCCTTGTTTATGTTGTGCAGGAGAAGTTTTCTTAACATTTGACCGATTGTAGTTCTAACAATCTGGCCAAAATGAACTGAAGGAAGGCAGAGCTTGGTGCTTTGCTATAGTGTAGGGTTATCAGAACATCTTCATTTACATAACAGAAATGTTGCTATTCTTATGCATATTTTTCCACCTATTGTGGATTGTTATGCTCTTATCTAACTAATAAAACAGAGCAGAACTTCATTAATCCATACTCCAATGAACTGCATATTTTGTAACCTGCACAAAAATGTGGCAGTCCCTCCCTCTCCCTCTAGAAAGATTTAATAGCAGACACTATTCTAAAGTCTCATCACTAAAATTTAATTATTTTACAAAATATATTATGTGGTACCATATTTACCAGTATATAGTGGTCACCACTAAAATGTTGACACTCGTCTGAAAGTAATTAGAGCTACTGCAGTATTACAGGAATTCCCTATACCACTGTGCAAAGGCTACTTACTTTACATTTGCAACCACACTGTACTCTGAAGTTTTATGAATAATTAAATCCAAAGTACAGTTGGCAAAATAAATGAACAAATAATGTTTTGTGATGCATTATCCTTGGGGGGGGGGGGGTTGTGTTTCTTTTTTTAAACCCTGTTTGTTCATTTCCGGCTAATTCACAAAATTCAGTAATTTGTAATAGGTTGTCATTAGGGTAAATTAGTAAAATCATGCCGGAGTCATTAATCTGAGGGAAAAAATGCATAAATGCAAGCTAAGCTGACTCGTTTTGATTTGGCTCTTACAAACTGCACTGAATTGGGGAACTATATGTTCAAAGTTCTTGGAAGTCTGAAGACACTTTTAGATACCATGGTGGTGGGTGCTGTGTAATAGTCAAGATTGGGGGACCTGCAGTGTTAAGTGCAGTCGCTGACCCAGTTTACAATCTAATCTAAAACAAGGCTCAACAAGTGGCTGTAACAGACAAAAAGGGGAACAGTGACACTAACTAGATAGATGCACAACAAAGGAATATAGAGCCTCACATCTAAATTGTAGCTTCAAATCCATCTCAGATCAGTAAAGTCCAAAAGCTCTGATCAACCGATTATCATTAACTAGCCTATCTGATGTGACTCAGATGCTCCCACTGCTGCTGTAGTTTTAGTTCTTTCCTCCTGAACCACAGGATATAGGTTGACAACATACAGTTTGCTAAACACAAGAGACCAAATTGTGCTCTATTACGCTGATACAATCCCACTGAAATAGAAGGGGTTACAGCAAAAGAATTTGGCCATGGTATTGCCAAACAATCCTTAGAAATGTGTATCTATCATAGTGTCGTTATTTCAGATGCACACTAGTTTGGGCTCCAAAATGTTTGCAAGTGTTATTTATCCCATCACAGAATGTTGAGTGTACAAACTGCTTGGGTGGCACCAAAAATTTAATGCAAATTGAGGAGTTGGGGTGAGCAAATCAGGGAGACTTGCTCACAGTTCATTAGAAATGAAGGTTAGGATAGTCACGGTTCAGATGGCTGGGATTCTACTGTATTTTGGGCTATGGAATCACCCAATTCTCCATTTCTGCAACAAAAACTTCTGTGCTTTCTCCCAAGCTGCCCTTCATGTTCACAATTTGGAAAAGCTCTCAGTCAAAATCTGTAAGTCACCATCCTGTCTTCCTTCAAGTCTTTCCTCAAAACTCACCTCTTCTGGAATGCATGGAATGGAGTACAACCTGATAATGGCTAGGCAGGTGAAGAGCAGTGGTCATTACTACTGGACAGCTGAGACTTGTGTACATCCAATTATTTGTCACCTCATCTCTCCCACCCCCGCTTCTTGTGTCTTCTGTTATGTTTTGTCTCTTAGACTGTATGTTGTTTGGGGAAAGGACTGTCATTTATTATATGTTTGTACAGTGCCTAGCATAATGGGTCCAAATGAGGTTGAGGCCTTAAGGTGCTATTCCAACACAAATGTAGTTAATAATAAATAATAATACTAATTATTAATAATATATCATTAATTATTAATAGGTGAATGCCCATCTTGAAAGAGTGTACATTTAAAATAGCAGAAAGTAAATGAATTAAAATGGACACGACTCATTTTGTCAGGGATCTAGATTGTCTTTTTCGGGAGAACATATTACAGATGTGGTGTCCAGGCTAGAAGTGGGCAGAATTTTTTGAACAAAAATTTTTTTCACTGAAAAATGCACACTTGGGTCAACTGAAACATTTTGCTAATTCCTGTAGAATCCGCTCAATTCTTTCAGCTGAAAAAAAATTCAGAACATGACAAGCATTTCATTTTGACATTGTTGAAATGAAATGTTTTGTTTTCAGTTCAAAATGACTTTTCATTTCAAATTGTGCTTCACTTTTATTTTTTTTAAAGGTTAAAGAAAACCAAAAAACACCTTAAATGAAACAAAATATTTTGTTTTGGGTCAAATGAAATTGTTTTTAGACCAAAATAAATTTTCTTTGACTTTTTCATTTTGCTGAAATATTTTGGGGGAAAAAAATGTAATTTGGTGTCAACCTGAATTTTTTTTTTTTTTAATTCAGCCACTGAACCAGAAAATTGGCTATTAACATAGCTCTTCTCTAAGAACTTGACAGCTATTTTCAGGACACATGCAATCAGTCATTGATTGTTGTTCGTATTATTATAGTACCTAGGAGCCCCAATCAGAGACCAGGACCCCATTGTGGTAGGCAGCGTACCAACACAGAACAAAAAGATCAATCCTGCCCCAAAGAGTTTACAATCTAAGTATAAGACTAGAGACAATGGATGGGTACAGACAGACCAGGGAGAAAAAGAAAACAATGAGATAATATTGGTCAGCATGATGAGAGGCAGTGATCTCGACACTCCAGCAGCCTAACCATTGTCAAGGTTTTTATAGGCATCATGTCAATGGAAAGTTTTGAGGAGGGATTTGAAGGTGGCTAATGGGTAAATTAGTGGATGTTTTTAGGGAGTAACTCCCAAGCATGAGGGGCAGTATGGGAAAATGCAAAAAGGTATTTGTTTGAAAATTTAACAAGTAGGCAATGGAGGCTGACTTCATGGGCCAAACAGAGGTCAGTGTCAATGGGTCAATAGCAAATGAAAGGGGGGATCGACCGTGAAGGACCTTGGAAGTAAAGACAAGCAGATTATATTTGATGTAATAAAGGGGGAGTCAGTGAAGGGATGCAAATAGGGTGACCAGATCACCACACTAAAATATTGGGGTGACATCAGCCCCGCCCACAGTCCACCCCCGCTCCTCCCAGGTTCCCCCCAGGGGAGGAGGAGCGGGGATGCAGCGTGCTGGGGGGGAGGGGGAGAGAAGGAGGCAAGGAGGGGGGAGCTTGGCTGCAATTTTTCCCCGTGGGTGCTCCAACCCTGGAGCACCCATGGAGTCGGCGCCTCCCTCCCGCTCGCCTCCTTACCTGAATATCGGGACAAATGGCCTCCCGATTGTACATTGATCGGGACGCGGGACAAAGGGTTAAATATCGGGACAGTCCCAATTTTATCGGGACATCTGGTCACCCTAGATGCAAAGAAAGGACTGACATGGTCAAAACAACAGGCTAGGAAATGACCTTGGCAGAGCATTCTGAAGGGATATGAGTGGGACAAGACTGCATTTGTCAAGTCCAGCGAGAAGGATGTTGCAGTAAGTGAGACATGAAATGATGAGAGTTTGGGTCACTGGAGAAAATAAAGATTTTCTTAAAGTCTCTAAAGCAGGGATCAGCAACCTTTGGCCCGCGGCCCACCAGGGTAAGCCCCCTGGCGGGCCGGCTGGTTTGTTTACATGCCGTGTCCACAGGTTCGGCCAATCGCAGCTCCCACTGGCCGCAGTTCACCGCTCCAGGCCAATGGGGGCTGCTCTAAAGCAACGTGGAATTTTTTTTCTAGCAAAGAGATCTCTTGCCATTCTTTTTATATCTGAATATTTCAGATAAATAACCTGTTGCTCATAAGATAGCTCTTGATCACTTAAGTTATCCCTTTTACACTTTTCATTATATTTTGCATTTCAATGGGACTTGCCACTTTAGGGGGCCAGTTCTGCCAGTGAGACTATTTACAGAGTAAAATACTACTTAATGCACCAGGTTTTAATGGGACCATGTGATGGGGTTTACAGACCCCAGGCTCAGATAAAAGGAGTGATGGAACAGTATTGGGCCAAGAAGGCTCCAATCTTCAGCAGCTGCCGGGCATGCTCTCTATGGAGGACCTGCTTAAAAGGGAGTTCTGGCAGTCCAGCATGGGGGAGCATGGAGGAGAGCCTGGCTTCAAGAAAGCAGACAGGCTGTAGCCACTGAGGCAGAGCAATTTACAGGGGAAGGACTGGGACTGTGAGTAAGACTAGGCTGGGATCCCCCTCCCCCTGACTAAGTGGGGGACAACTGGACTTGGAGAGTGAGCTAAGAAGCATCCCCACCATCCCCTTCAGCTGAAGCCCTGAACTACTGAGACAGTAAGCAGAAGGCTGGACCATGCCCCAAACTGAAGGGAAACAGGGAAGGTAGGAAGCAGCTCAGGGGAGGCTTAGAGAGGCAGCCAGAAGGAACCTCTCTTCCCTTGGGCCCCCTACCCTTCCCTCTTCCCCCTACTTTCTGAGAGATCCTGGACCAGGAGGACTCTGGGGGGTGGGAGTGATGAACTGTGGGGTGGCTGCCAGGCCCCCAGACTGCCTGGAAGAGCCACTTCAAGGCTGCAGCCTGACCAGAAGGCCTGCTGGCCCATAAGCAAAGCCTGCTACGAAGTGGTGATGAATGTGGGCACTGTATAAAAGATGAGTAAAAGATGGATTTGGACAAGCCATTGAAATGGGTTATGGAACAACAGCAGCAGCAGCAGCAGATCCAGTTACAGTTGCCCAGCAACACCAGCAGCAACAACTCATCAAGGAATTAACAGCCCAGCAAAGAGACCAACAGCAACATCTTGTGCAGCAGATGGCCACACGGTTTCACTTGCAGGGTGTGCTGGGGAGTTCGGCAGCAGGCAGCTCTGGCCCAGGCCTGGACCTGAGTCCTCCGCTGAAGCTAACAAAAATGGCATCAGGGAACAACCTGGAGGTGTTCTTGGTAACCTTTGAAAGTGTGGCCACACTGGCTTGCTGACCTGCAGAGAACTGGGCCACTCTGCTAGTGCCCTGCTTGACAGAAGTGGCCCAGGCTGTGTACTGGGGTGTCGATGTGATAGCTGCACCCTCGACTGAAGGTGGCCATCCTAGACAGGTTTTGATATTTCCACCAAGACTTACCACAAGCGATTGGGGGGTGGGGGGGAGAGGTTCATACCCAGGACATGACCACAGGTTGTGGCCCAGTGCCTAAGAGAACATTGCTTGCAGTGGCTCCAGCCTAGCAAAAGTTGGGAGCCCAAGTAGCCAAAAGAATTGTCCTAGAACAGTTCACACAGATTCTCTCTGTGTGATGGGAATGGGTGACATGCCACTGTCCTGAAATCCTCTCTGAGGTCATAACCTTGGTGGAGAATTACCAGTTCCTCACAAGGCCCAGAGCAGAAACCTCTTGGGCCAGTCCAGTCCCGCCTCAACTGATCCAGGCAACAGAAAGGACAGCAAGAAAAGGGTGGGACAGAAGGACCAGGCTATCTCAGCCTAGCAAGGATGGGGGGAGGCAGATCAAGAATGGCAGGTGGGCATGTGAAGTTCCAGGTGGCACTCCGGGGGGAACCCATCAAAGGGCCCCCCTCAGCACAGGGGTTTGTTTCACATGTGGGGAGCCTGGACATTTCCATTGCAACTGCCCGTACATGCACTGCCTCTATGGCCAGGTATGAGGCCGAATCCAAGGCCCATAAGAGGCGGCCAAGGCCAACAAAACTAGTAGTGACCATACAGGTCAATGGCAATGGCATGGATGTGCAAGGTCTAATTGACTCAGGGTGCTGCCAGACTCTGGTGAGAGCGAGTCTAGCAGGGCCTGAAACAGTTCCCACAGGCACTGTCTATTTGCAATGCATTCATGCGGATGTGCTGTGCTCCCTTACTCCACGGAGAAGGTGCCTCTGAGCATGCAGAACCATCAGATCTGTGTGGGGGTAGCCCTGAACCTGGCATATCTGGTAATAATCGGGCAAGACTGGAGGTTTTTTTAGAGACATGATGCAGTCTGAGAATGGGGAGCCCCTGCGTGGGACTGACAGTGACACCGGAGACAAGGAGACAGCGGAGCCACAAGCCTTAGCAGGCGAAGGCAAGGAGGAAGACCCAGGACAAGGAGCATGGGCCCCCGCAGATGGCATCTTGGCTGGAGTGGGACGGACTTTCCCCAAGGGGGACAAACAGAAGAAATTAAGTGAGCCGGCAGTGACCAACATATTTTTGGACAAAATGGATTTTGTTGAAGAACAAAGAAACGACTCAACATTGGGATGAACCTATGAACAGCTCACCTGGGTCAATGGTGAGGTGGTAGAACGTCAATTCCAGAAACAATGGCCTCACTTCAAGCTAGAGAAAATATAGAGAACAGAGAAGGACCACCAGACAGGAGATGTTAAAATGCAATTGCTTGTCCCAAAGAAGTACCTCAGGGAAATACTATGTCTGCCACATGCCACACCCTGTGGGGGACACCTTGGTCAGAAGAAAACTCTCAACCAGGTGACACTTTGTCTACCAGGAGGTACAAGAGTACTGTGCCTCCTGCCCAGAATGCCAGTGGGCAAGTCAAGGGAAGGTAACCTGGATCCCGCTGATACCCCTCCCTGTGGTAAGGGACCACATTTGAGGGGATCAGCCTGGACCTAGTGGGCCCATTGGAAAAGAGTGCAGCTGGATTCCAGCACAGACTAGTCCTATTAGTCTATGCCACACAGTACCCCTAGGTGATTCCACTACACTCCACAAAGGTAAAAACCCTTGCCCTGGAGCCCCTGAAAGTGTTCGCCCAGGTGGGGATCCCTTGGGAAATAATCATAGATCAGGGCACCAACTTTATGTCCCAACTTATGAGGGAACTGTGTAGCTTGTTGATGCTAAAAGCAGTAAGAACATCAGTGTACCACTCCCAATTCTATGGTCTGGTAGAGAGATTAAAGTAGGCTGCAGAATTTTGTAGCCTTGGAACCCTGCCCCTGGGACCAATTACTTACACCACTCCTGTTCCCCATCCATGAAGTCTGTCAGGCATCGACAGGGTTCTCCCCATTCAAATTACTATACAGGAGACAGCTGAGGGGAGTACTAGACCTCCTTTGGGAAACATGGGGGGAACTAAGTTCCACAGCTACGAACTCAGTACACTATGTGCTATAACTAAGAGAGAAGTCAAAGGCAATAGGAGAGTTTGTGAGAGAAAATCTACCCAAGGCACAACGGGGCAAGTGCAAGTGTACAATAAGGGAACCCATGTCCAGGAGTTCCAACCGAGGGACTGGATGTTACTCCTGCTCCCCACCTTGGAATCCAAATTTTGGCTAGATGGCAAGGCCCCTTTGGAGTGATCAGATGAATTGGGGCAGTAAATTATGAGGTTCATCAACCCAGAAAAAGGAAAGACATTAAGATGTACCATGTCAACCTGCTAAAGGCCTAGAAATATTGAGATGAGCTCCCGGTAATGCCATATCCTCCAGAACTCAGGCTCCAGGCTCCCATAGCCCCCAGCTCTGACTAAGTCCTGGTCAGAGAAGACCTGCAGATGTAGCAAAAGTGGCAGATCCAAAAACTTGCCCAGTCCTTCTTGGCAGTCTTTTCCACAGTTGCAGAACAAACTCATCTAGTGTTCCATCACAGAAAGACTGAAACAGGGAAAAAGGGAAGCGAGAACTTTTGGCCATTGCCGAGGCACACATGGGAAATGGTATAGAATGAACTGCAAGCTATATTAGACCTTAGGGTAGTCGAAGAGTCATATGGTGAGTGGTGAAGCCCTATAGTGTTGGTATCTAAATAGGATGGGTTGACCAGATTCTTCAGAGACTTCCGGAAGGTCAAGGGGGTACCCAGATTGGAGGCCTACCTGATGCTGAGGGTTGACAAATTGTTAGAGAGGTTAGGGGCCGCCAAGTATATCTCCACCCTTGACCTAACCAGGGGTCATTGGCAGATCCCTTGATTCTGGAGTCCTGAGAAAAGACAGCCTTCCACACGCTGTTTGGCCTGTACCAATTTCAGACAATACTGTTTGCCCTACATGGAGCAACAGCAACCTTCCAAAGGCTGATGGGCAAGGTGCTTCAGCCTCATGATCACGATGCAGCTGTGTGCATCGATGATATCGTCATCTATAGCAAGTCCTGGAATGAGCATTTAAAACATATTGCAACAGTCTTGCAGGCCCTCCAGAATTGCTGGATTTACAGCTAATCCTGCCAAGTGCCGCATGGCTAATTGAGAGGTGATGTACCTGGGGCATACAGTGGGGAGGGGGTGCCTGTGCCCCTTGGTGGTAGGACAGGTCCAAGCTCTGGTGGAATGTCCTGCACCCACCACAAAGAGGTAGGTATGATGCTTCCTGGGACTGGTGGGCTATTATAGGCAGTTTATCCTGGATTTCACCACAATTGTGGCTCTGCTAATGGACCTGGTGAAAAACACAGCCCCCAGGACAATCCAGTGGTCTCTGGATTGCACCACGGCCTTCAAAAACTTGAAAGCTCAACTGACTTGGGAGCCTATCCTGTTCCACCCTGATTTTCTAAACCTTTCACCCTGCAGACAGATGCCGCCGATATCAGCCTGGGAGCCATGTTGTCCCAAGAGGTGGAGGGAGAACACCACCCAATCCTTTACCTCAGCTGGAAATTGTTCCCTTGAGAAGTGGCATACTCAGTGATAGAGAAGGATTCCTTGGCAGTAAAATGGGCCATTGAAGCACTCTGCTCTTACTTATGGGGCCAGCCATTCCATCTCATGACGGATCATGCAGCTCTCCAGTAGCAGAACACCACAAAAGACCATAACTTGAGGATTATACGCTGGTACCTCTCACTGTACCTGAACAAGTTTGGGGTACTGCATTGAGTGGCATGTGACCACAAGAACGTGGACTTCTTTTTGCAGGACAGAGGAGACCTATCCATACAGATTGACCCTGCAGCACTCAGCCTGAGGGGATGGGTGTGTGATGGGGCTTACAGACCCCACACTATGGAAAAAAGAAGTGGTGGAACAGTATAGGGCCAAAAAGGCCCTGTCTCTGAGCTGGGCATGCTCCCTATGGAGGGCCTGCTTAAAAGGGAGCTCTGGTTGTCTGGCAGGGGGAGCATGAAGGAGAGAGTGGCTGCAAGTAAGCAGACAGGCTGCAGCCACTGAGGCAGAGCAATCTATAGGGGACGTACCGTGATTGTGAGTAATACTTGGCTGGGATCCCCCTTCCCTCTAAGGGATGAGGGGGGACAACTGGACTCTGAGGATGAGCTGGGAAACAGCCCCACCATCCCCTGCATCTGAAGCCCTGAACTTTCTAGGCTGTAAGCAGAAGGCTGGGGGCCAGGCCCCAAACTGAAAGGAAACAGGGGAGGTAGGAAGAGGCTCACGGGGAGGTTGATCTAGTGTGGCAGCCTAAAAGGGCTGAGTCACCCCTCACCTCTCTCCCTTTGGGCCCTGGGCCAGGAGTCAGTGGAGAGGGAAGGCCCGGGTCCCCCTATCCTTCCCTCTTCCCCCATACTCCTGAGAGATCCTGGAGGATTCCAAGGGGGTATGACGAACTGTGGCTTGGCCACTAGAGCCACAGACTGTCTGGAAGAGCCATCTCAAGGTTTGGGGAGATTATTTGGCTGTGGCCTCACCAGAAGGCCTGCTGGCCCCCAACCAAAGTCCACTACAGACCACTTGTGGAGGAAGGTGCTACCTATGGTGAGTGAAGACATCCAAATTGACCCAATGTGAGCAAGGGTGGCAAAATCTGGCCCTGGGTGTGCAAATTGGTTTAGAATTCCCAACAAGTATTTTCCTCCACACCTTAAAATGGGCTTGCTCTGAGTGTTATGATTTTTAACACCATGTCTGTTCAGACTTTAGGTGTTGCATTAAAGCCTCTACAGAATTACATACAAATGCAGTTCATAAATAGAAATGTTTAGGGAAGTGGCTTGATTCTTCAATTAAGGTAGGGCATATGCACTAGTGTGGTGATAAATTCAGTACATGCACATTCAGGCTCTCTGGTTAGGCCCAATGTTTGCCTGATTCAGCATAGCATGCTTTAATAATGTAATTCAATTCTTCCTCATTTTTAATATTATTTGAGCCCTTTAATATAATTTGGTGAGCTATTACAGTTGTTACAGCTGCTAGTTTTGCCCTTAATACTGATTTAACTTATGACCTCAGAACAAGATTTAAAGTTTGGGATGATGTAAGTGAATAAAGATTATTAGATTTATTCCTATGGCAATTTAAATAAGAAACTGCCTGGCTTAAAATAAATGATAAATGAAAAATGCATGTGAGTTATAGACCCATCCATTCTAAAGATTTATAAGTGGAGGAGGATGATTAAGTAAGAGACAGACCTGATTACATGAAATATGTAATTTGGATAATGCAATATTGGAAGCAAGCTGCTAAACAGCACCAGCATAACAATGATTGGCTAAACAGTTTATTACAATATTACTGTACAGCTGGTATGCAGTCATGTAAGCAGTGGACATGCAAACTGCTGAGCATTTTTATTCCTTTTACCTCACAACTGGGGGATAATATGTTTGATGAAAAGGCTCTTCCTTTCGGTCACTGCAATGGAGTCTCTCTTAGAGCATGCTATGAAATTTGTGTCCCTTTTAAGCTTTGTTTATTCCATCCCCATTTCAGAGCCCCGATGAATCTTCTCTCTTTTTCCACGAACAGAAATGCAGGCATCCTCAAGGCCACACGCTCTGATTCCTGCCCTGTCCTCTGCAGCCCACCAACTTTCCAGAATCAGCCGCAGAAGGGGATTGCTGCAGGGCCCTGTATGGCATTCACTCCTTCACAGGGGTGGAGCATGCTCAGACGCACTGTTGCAGAAACTAGAGGACCAAAAATAATTGTTCAGCTTTTCTACTAGTTATCAGATAAGAGCAAATTAGTTTGTTCCCTGCATTAAGCTTATATTATATTGCATGTCATAGACTTTAAGGACAGAAAGGACCTTTATGATCATCTAGGCCAGGGGTCGGCAACCTTTCAGAAGTGGTGTGCCAAGTCTTCATTTATTCACTCTAATGTAAGGTTTCGCGTGCCAGTAATACATTTTAACGTTTTTAGAAGGTCTCTTTCTATAAGTCTATAATATATAACTAAACTACAGTTGTATGTAAAGTAAATAAGGTTTTTAAAATGTTTAAGAAGCTTCATTTAAAATTAAATTAAAATGCAGAGCCCCCCCCCCGGACCAATGGCCAGGACCCAGGCACTGTGAGTGCCACTGAAAACCAGTTTGCGTTCCGCCTTTGGTACGCATGCCATAGGTTGCCTACCCCTGAACTAGTCTGACCTTCTGCATAACACAGGCCACAGAATTTTACTGAGTGCTTCCTGAATTTTATTTTAGCACTGAATAGGTGCCACTGAAGGTCAAAATTTCTTTCTGTGAATACTTGCTCCTGATTAATGTACTATAAGGCCTCATGGATTACATAGATTAATAGTACTTTAGAGATGTCAAACCCTAGAGCCCTGTTGTGAACTGCAGCTTGAAGAAGTGTTTGCAATCTGATCACAAACAAATAAAAAATAATGCACTGTCTGATGATTGTGACTAGGCAATGCATACTCACCTGCAGCTTTGGTTAAGGGTACCAGCCTATGCCACAGTAGAGGAATTAATAAACTTTTTATGGGGAAAAGTAACACATGCATTCAAAATGAGGGGGTCTTCAATAACATAATTTGCATGAAACAGAGTTGACCCAGAAAATTCTAATCTAAATCCCAACCTGATTTGTATAGAGTAATTTAATTTCCTCCCTACTAGTTATATGGATTTTATCAATTATACCAATTAAATTGTCAAGCAGATTTATTGACCAGTCATCCTCATGACACTTTCTTTGATGTACTATTCTGGTATCATCAACTGGTCATGCATGTCTAATTTCAGGTTTTGGTGTCATTATGTGCATTTGAAAACCAATCAGAATTCTCAAAAGGAAGGCTTGTAATAAATTACTGCTATGACCCAAATTTTCAAAAGGGGTCGCTACATTTTTCACCTACAATTTTGTGCCTGCAATTAATGGAAGGTGCAATCAATTTAGATGCCTGACAATCTGATTTGTGGGATATATGACAATTCTGACTACAAATCAGGCAGTTAGAGATATGTATGTCAACAGCTACATTCCAAAATAGATTGCATTCTGGCAAAAGCACATGCAATTTATTGTGAATGCAAAATTTCAGGTACAAAATTAGAGCCCCTTTTAAATTTGCCAACCTCTGTTTCTTTTTACACTGAATTCTTTCTATTCCTTGGTGTGCTGGTCAGTTGATAATATTTTCTGAAATAACCTTGTTATCCACTGTGATTAATTTGACTAATAAAATAAATTTGAATTTGACAGAATGAATTAGTAGAATCAGACACCTCATTTCCATGAAATTAGTTGCAAAAAATATATTTTTATGTGTTGCAACTCTGGATTTCTTTTTAATCTATTCTAAAACATTACACACAGGCTTGCCAAGACAAGAGAAAAATGCCAGGAAAGTCAGCCACTATCTGCTAGTTGCAGTCAAAGAGAAATAAAGGTGCAAAATGGAGACCATCACCCTGGAGAAGATTCACTAGTCAAACAGAAAGGAGCAAATCTAAGTAACAAGTAATCCATTCATTAGAATGTGTTTCCCCTCTCCCACTAGATGGGTTGCCGTAGTCAGAGTAAGAGCAAAACTGACAGAGTCAGTGGAAAGTGAAAGTAAAAGTATTCTGGGGTGTGGTGCAGCCATTAGGCAGTTCTAGGGCAGACCACCACTTTCTAAAGTTAGGGATGCCAACTTTCTAATCACACAAAACTGAACACCCTAGCCCTGCCCCTTCCCCAAGGCCATGCCCCCCTGCTCACTACATTCCCCCTCCCTTGGTGGTTCACTCTCCCCCACCCTCACTCACTGTCACTGGGCTGGGGCAGGGGTGCAGGAGGGGGGTGAGGGCTCTAAATGGGGGTGCAGGCTCCAGTGTGGGGCCTGAAATGAGGGGTTCAGGGTGTGGGAGGGGGCTGTGGGTTGAGGCAGGGGGTGGGGTGCAGGAGGGGGTATAGGCTCTGGAATGGAGGTGCGGGCTCTGGGGTGGGGCACAGGCTTACCTCGGCAGCTCCCGGTCAGCACCGTGCTGCGCCCTGGAAGCAGCCAGCAGGTCTGGCTCCTAGGTGGCGGGGCCAGGAGGCTCTGTGTGCTGCTCTCACCCGCAGGCTCTCAGCCACAGTTCCTGGCCAATGGGAGTGTGGAACTGGTGCTTGGGGTGGAGGCAGCATGCGGAGCCCCATGCCCCCCCGCCCCGCCTAGGAGCCAGACCTGCTGGCCACTTCCAAGGCACAGCACAGTGCCAGGCCAGGTAGGGACTAGCCTGCCTTAGCCCTGCAGCACTGCCGACCGGACTTTTACCTGCCCGGTCAGCAGTGCTGACTGGAGCTGCCAGGGTCCCTTTTCCACCGGGCGTTCCGGTCAAAAACCGAACACCTGGCAACCCTAAGTTGTATTAAAGGATTGTTGGTGTTGAAGACAATGTGGACTCATCCTGTTCCTTCGGAGATCCCTGGTCCTATAGTATCATCATGGCACATTTCAGAGCTGGTCTCTGTATTTCCCACCCCAAGCATTCAAAAATCATGAGGCAGGTCCCCCACCCCACCCCAAATCATGAGATGTGCTTTAAAGGAGCTTTTTAAAAAATATAGTGGGGGGGGGGGGGGTATTTGCCTTCTAGTTACTGAGCCTTTAAGGTACACACTGGTCATGTTGTCAAACTTTTCTTTCCAATCATGAGGACTAGAAACTTTTTTTTTTCTTCCCCAAATGGAAGATGAGATTCTCACCTACTCACATAAGCTAGAATTTAAGAAAAACACCCCCAAAAAATCATGACACTTGGCAATACTATTGGGATTAGCTCCTAAATAGTACATTAGCAGATAAAACTGAAAAGCGCTTTTAAACCAGACTACAAAGAAGTCAGTTTTTAGACAGTTTTACATGCCACTTGCCATTAATGTGTGTTCTAAAATAAATAAATCAGGAGCAGGCCAGTTGACAGACAGTGGGGTGACAGTGATAGTTAGCACTCTTATTGAACCCCTATGACAGGGATCGGCAACCTTTGGCATGCAGCCTGCCAGGGTAAGCACCCGGCGGGCCGGGCCGGTTTGTTTACCTGCCGTGTCCGTCTGCAGGTTCGGCCGATCGCAGCTCCCACTGGCCGCGGTTCGCCGCTCCAGGCCAATGGGGGTGGCGGGAAGTGGCAGCCAGCACATCCCTCAGCCCGCGCCGCTTCCCGCCACCCCCATTGGCCTGGAGCGGCGAACCGCAGCCAGTGGGAGCCGCGAGCGGCCGAACCTGCAGACGGACCCGGCAGGTAAACAAACCGGCCCGGCCCGCCGGGGTGCTTACCCTGGCAGGCCGCATGCCAAAGGTTGCCGATCCTTGCCCTATGATTAGTGTAAAGGTCTGATGGTCTCTCCAAAATTAACTCATGTCATCCAGATGGGCCATTTCATCTTAAGTCACTGAAAGTCAAAGTTCCATAAGTGCTATACCTACCTGGAGCCAGAATCCCACTATCAACTGTCTTTAGCATTGCAATATTTATTCTGACAGCACATGCTAGTACAGAACTATCATCAGCTAAAAGTTCTTTATGGAACAGATTAGCCACAGCTGCAATGAAAATTAACCACCGGGTCTAGGGTCAGTCAGCATGTTATGATGAAAAGTGTTCAGTGAAAAAACTTGTTAGCAGAATTTACAACAATCCTTACAACACTGGCATTTTCCAGCCAAATGCATGCAGGTGAGCATGTGTATGTATTTGCAGCACCCAGAAAGTACAGAGCCAAACAACACTTGCCTCCATGCAGTAGCGGCGCCAGCTTCGCCGGCGCCCTAGGCGGCGGCAGGTCCCGCCCCCGAACTCCCGCCCCCAACAGCGGCGGCGGAAGGCCCCGCCCCCAAATTTCTACGGGCGGCGGGGGCGCCGGCGCCCCCAAAAGAGCAGCGCCCTAGGCGACCGCCTAGGTCGCCTAATGGGAGCGCCGGCCCTGCCTCCATGCCAATGTCCTTTCCCAGAATTCCCATGCATGAGGCAGCTACAGCTAGCAGATACTGAGCATGAGCAGTAGGGTACTGCTAGTGTTGCCAGCAGCACTAAACACTATACAAGAAGTTGTTTTACTGGGTGTGTGGCATTGCCATGTAACTGTCTCCCCTGTTCACTAAAAGTCACCAGGAGCCCTCTACTGGAGGCAGCATAGGGCTACATCCTTTCTAAAGCGGTTACCTTCAGCACCTCCCGAGACATTCTGCCCAGCTCCTCTCCCATCCACTGCCACACCATTGCTGCGCCTCCACTCCAAAATATAGCTCTGGTTGTGAGGACCCTTACATGTGCCCCAAAATCCCCTTCCTCCTGAGGCTGTGCAAGAATATAAGACTAAGAACCTTGATCAAAGGATGCTTGTGCAAGAAACAAGCAGATCCACAGCTTGGGCTGTTGAGGTGTAACAGGAATGCTTTTAAAACAACAGCAAAGGGAAAGGGTTTCAAAATGTTTAAAGAAATTTGTGAAATGGTTTTATTTCTTCATGCACAATAACCTCAAGCTAACAGATAGTTAGTAACAGAGACAGATATCAAGAACTATTGCATTGGCAGGGCCGCCCAGAGGATTCAGGGGGTCTGGGGCAAAGCAATTTTGGGGGCCCCTTCCATAAAAAAAAGTTGCAATACTATAGTAACATGTATTTGGAAATGTAAAAAAACACCTGTGAAATACATTCAAAAATTAATTTTTAATAATTTGAAAACAAACAAAATACCATTAAAGCATTTACTGTTTTTAAATAATGTATGTATACATTTGCAATTACATAATGGGCTGTCACTGGGTGATGGTTGGTGCCAATGGGCTGTCGCTGCCTGGTGGTGGCGTTGCTGTTGCCCAGGGCTGGGTGGGGAGCTGGGCTCTGGGTCTGGGGGTGCCCGGCTCGGAGCTGAGGGTCTGGGTTGTGGGGGGATGGGGTCAAGGGGTGCCTGGCTCAGAGGGGCTGGGCTTGGAGCTAGGGGTCAGGGCTGTGGGGGGGTGATGGGGTGTCCGGCTCAGAGGGGCTTATCATGCTGCTTACCCCTGCCTCCCCCCTCTCCCAGAGCCTCAGCGTGCCGTGTCCAGGAGTGACCCTGGACAGTGCTGCAGCGGCAGGGCTCCAGCGGGGCCTGAGCTCCCGCCGCTCGGCCACAGCTCGCAGCCCCGCCCCCCCTTACCACGCGGCTCCGAGCGGCAGGAGCTCAGGCCCCACTGGAGCCCTGCCGCTGCAGCGCTGTCCAGGGCCGCTCCTGGATGCGGCGCGCTGAGGCTCCGGGAGAAGGGGGAAGGGAGAGGCGGGGGGGAGCCTCCACCATTCTCGTGGGGGCCCCTGCAGGGCCCGGGGCAAATTGCCCCACTTGCCCCCCCAGGCGGCCCTGTGCATTGGAGAATGGTCCTGACACTAATACGATCATGGGATGCATAAATAGGGGAATTTCAAGTAGGAGAGAAGAGGTAATTTCTCCTCTGTATTTGGCACTGCTGTGATTGCTGCTGTGACTGTCCTATCCTGGTGCCCACAATTCAAGAAGGATGTTGATAAATTGGAGGGAGTTCAGAGAAGAGCCATGACAATGAGTAAAGGTTTAGAAAACATGCCTTTTAGCTATTGAGGTCTTTGAGCCTATCTATTTAGCTGATTAAAGAGGTTAGGGGTGACTTGATTGCAGTCTATAAGTATCTAAACAGGGAACAAATATTTAATAATGGGCTCTTCAATCGAGCAGAAAAAGGTGTAACATGATCCAAGGGCTGGAAGATGAAGCTAGACAAATTCAGACTAGAAATAAAGGTGTAAATTTTGGACTGTGTGGATAATTACTCATTGAAACAATTTGCCAAGGGTCGTGGTGGATTCTCCATCACTGATCATTTTTAAAACAAGATTGAAAGTTTTTCTAAAAGCTCTGCTCTAGGAAGAATTTTGGGGAAGTTCTATGGCCTGCGTTACACAGAATTTCAGAATAGGTAATCACACTAGATGATTCTGGCCTTGGAATCTAGGACTATGAATTAAATATATTACCTGTAAAAATATTTAAAAAAAAAAAAAAACTTAGGAAACTATGTAGACATCAATAATCATGTACTCTATTAAAAGGGCTCAGAGAGAAGTTAATGGTCCTGAAATATTAATATGAACATCCTAAATGAAACTAAAAACTAGTGTTCTTGGCACAATTGCTAAAGGGAAATCTCCAGGCAGGGCCGGCTCCAGGGTTTTTGCCGCCCCAAGCAGCCACACACACACAAAAAACAAAAAAAAGCCGCGATCGCGATCTGCGGCGGCAATTCGGCGGGAGGTCCTTTGCTCTGAGCGGGAGTGAGGGACCCTCTGCCGAATTGCCGCCGAATAGCTGGACGTGCCGACCCTGTCCGAAGTGGCCGCCCCAAGCACCTGCTTGCTAAGCTGGTGCCTGGAGCCGGCCCTGTCTCCAGGCCACAAAGGCAAAGCACATTAAGAATTACGGGAACTAAAACCAAGCCCAGTACCAGAGCTACTGTACAAGGACTGGAAAAAATTAAAGAAAAGTTTCATCTTGCACACAAGTCAAGAATAGCCATACATCATTCTAGGTTACATCAAGAGTAAGGCAATAACATTTTGCTTAACATATTGGAAACGTAATTTCTTCCAGTTCACTATCATAGTACAGATAAAAAAGTCATCTCCATCCAAAAATGCTTCTATGCATTTTTGCATTTTTTCCTCCATTTCACAGAAGCAGGGCCCATGTCCTGGGAGGGAGGGGGCGGGGGGGGGGGGGGGGGGGGGGGGGGGGGGGGGGGGGGGGGGGGGAGGGAAAGAGAGGGGGAGGGTGTGGAGGAGGGGAAATCACCTTACAAGCAGGCTTAATTTATATTATTTGTACTGCCGTGCTTGGGGCAGCAAAAAAGCTAGAGCCGCCTCTGCCCTTGACACAGCTGACTGCTGGTCTTGAAATTCTTTCCTCCCTTGGCTTCTGTGTCCCTGCCCTTTCTTGTCTCTACTCCTACCTCTCTAAATGCTCCTTCGGTGTCCTTTGGAGGCTCCTCCTCATCCACCCCCCAATTTTCTGTGAAAGACCCACAGGGCCCTTTCCTTGGTCACCTTCTCTTCCCCTATACATCTTATCTCTAGGTAATCTCATCTGCAAACACTAATTCAACTATCATATCTGTGCTGACAACTCACAGATCTATCTTTCTACTCCAGACTTATCTCCTGTCCAAACTAAAAGCTTGACCTGTTGGTCTCTGCCAGTTCAAGCTGAATATGGCTAGACAGAGCTCTGAATCTCCCTCCCCGCAAAGTCCTCCCTCTTTTCTAGATCACCATAGACACCACCACCATCCTGCCTGACCTGTCACTCAGACCATAATCTGAGTGTCTTCTTGGACTCAGCCTGGCTATGAGGACCTAGAGAGAGGTCTATGTCTAAATTTTGCTGATCCTTTCTGCACACCATCTCTCTCCTACTCATCCACAGAGCTAAAACTCTCATCCAGACTCTCATCATCTCTCATCTTGATTACTGCATCATCTCTCTCTCTGGCCTTGAGAAATGCAATCTTATCCCACTCATATTAATTTAAAATGCTGTGCAAAGCTCATTTTCATAGCTCATCGCTTTGACCACATCAGCCCTCTCTTTGCATCCTTCCACTGGCTTCCTCTTCTTTATTGTATCAAACAAACTGATGGTATTCATTTTCAAGGCCCTTCATAGTCCATCTCTACCCTAGCTATCTTTTCTTATTGGTAACAAGCTGTCGATTCTCAACTTCGATCAACCCAGGATGTCAGCATCCATTGCCCATTTGTTAAACTCTCAAATACACCTCTTCATGCTTTCTCATGCTACCCCCATGCTCTTGGGAAGCACATCCCACAAACATCCACAAAGCCATCTCAAATCCTTCCACAAACCTCTCCTTTGCCATGATGCCTGCAAAAAACTTGACAAGTTAGTCAGTCTACTGGTGTGCTGAGACCACAGCCTGTCATGCTGACCAGTAGTGTTTCATTGTTTCCTTGTCCTCCTCCATCTGTTATTTCTCATTTCTGCTTAGATTGTCAACCTCTTTGGGCAGGGGTCTTTGTTCTGTGTTTGTACATCACCTTGTACGATGGCCTAAGTCATAGACTTGGATCCCTCTAGGCCAGTGGTGGGCAACCTGCAGCCTGCGGGCCTGGCCGCCGCTTTCCGCAGCTCCCATTGGCCAGGAACAGCGAACCACGGCCACAGAGAGCTGCAGGCAGCCGTGCAAATGTAAACAAACGGTCTGGCAGCCCACCAGCAGATTACCCTGACAGGCCACATGCGGCCTGCGGGCCACAGGTTGCCCACCACTGCTCTAGGCACTATGGTAATACAAATTAATAAATAATAATAATAAAACTAGAATGCGATCAGAATCTGGCTCTACAGTACTGGTCTTCTTTTAGAGATCCTAAGCACCTGCAACCAACATCAATGGGAGACGCAAATATCCAGCCCCTCTAATATTAGGCCATATGGGCTTAGCTATTGGGCCCCAGAATCTGCTGTTCTGTGCCTCAACTGTGTTCTGTTGTTATAACCAGACTGAAGACTTATCTGTCATCTTTGACACAAATTTTGCTTCATGTCATAATTTTAAAACTGTTTTTAAAATGCTTCAGGACACATTTGTCAAAAGCATAAATGGCATTGTACTGTAAACATGGGCTGACAAAAATTAGGTAGAGCTTTCTGCATGGCAAAGATACCAGGACAGTGATGAAACAATTTTCAAAGGAGTCAGCTATGAATAGTTCATAGGCCACTGCCAAAAATCAGCAGAAGACTATTTAAAATATAGAATTAAAATATAAGTCGAATAATCATTAAGAAGGGAGAAAGTTTCATGAATTATTTGCAAATTGTCATATTGTGAATGAGACAACAATGAATTGTTTAGCTTTGCCAATAAGTACTATGAATTACTACTCTTTTGATCATTACTGAATAAGTTATAATGCTATAAATTTCAGGGACCAAATTCTGTTCTCTGGCATAAATTGGTGGCAACATACTGAAGGCAATGGAGTTATTTTGGATTTATACTGGTATGACCAATAGCAGAATAAGGCCACAAGTGAATTAGATTAATTAGATGGAGTAGTTACACATTAAAGACCCAAGTCCTTTTGGAAAGAAAATTACTTTTCAAAGCACTGAAAAAGTCATTTGAAAACTTAAGGAAAAACGTAAAGGTTCCCAATATTACTGGTAGCTGGGTACGTGTATTAGGGAATATTCAGGTTAGCAAACAGCTATCGTAAACTGCAATGTTACACTGTCATTATGAAATATCACTAAAATACAAATCATCATCAACTATTCCAGTGCTGCCTTACATACCTGATACTGTATGTGGGCAAAATGTACCCAAATCCCTGTCCCCTGTAATGGGTACCGTACTTCAGGTTTAAGTTCAGATGGAAGTTTGCCATGTTCTACCCTCACACACAGGCTCCTCTGGTTTAATGTTGCCCCCTTGTTCAATAGCAGTTTAAAACCTAAGGCAAGTCAGACAACCTCTCAAAGGGGTTAGGAAGAAACTTTCCCTTTGGGCAGGTCCTTCCATAATTGCTAATTTCAGGGCTTCTTGCTCCTTCCTATCGGCCATTGTCAGAGTCAGGATCTTAGATTAGATTGGAATTGCTTTACTGAATCTATGGTCAATGTGCTTGCATAAATGCGCTGAAGCCCAGATCTTAGGCAGCATCCAAGCTATGCTCAGCACAGCTCCGGAAGTGGGGGACATTAAGCAACCTTTACACCAAATGGCCACCAGTTTGGTCCCCAGCATGAAGTAGAGTAGCTACTCTATTTTTCACCAGGTGCCCATGTCTTCTAAAGGCCATTGTGGCACCTAGGGATATCTGGAGTATAGCGAAGCTCTAGCTAGCCCTCCTCCCACCTGAGCAAGCCTCCTATCCCAAGGGGTGGCTTAGGAGCCACTAGGGCAGACCTACTCCATCTGAGGATTGCCCTGTCTATATAGGGAGGGCTGGTTTCCTAGCTGTGTTGTACTGCTGTAGGAAGCAGTGTGGTGAGCTCCAGGGGATACAGAATACCTGGCATTATTCAAATGACAAGGAGTGGCAATGACTGACTAGAAGGAATGAGAAGCAGGTGACCTCTTCCAGAGGACAGTCACTACAGCGCAGAGTCTTTGACATAATGAGAAAGTAGAAATGAGGGGGAGAACGAGGGTCTCCTGTTGGAGTACTGGATCCCACAAAAGACCGCGGTGTCTTGTTCCATTTATGACAGAGCAACAGACACAGGCTGAATGCCATTAGTTGACAGCAACTCCCACCTCATCCTCTTCCAGCTCCTTTCTGTAATAAATGCTGATGGTTTCATATTAAAAAAATATTCACACTGCCTTATGGATATAAATAGTGCAGCATAGACCATGCAATATCAAAAGCACAAAGATATATAAGGTGCCACAGGATTCTTTGCTGCTTTTACAGATCCAGACTAACACGGCTACCCCTCTGATACTCAGCTAAAGGAGTAACTCCACAAGTTGGCCAGCAGATGTCTCTGTATTTCTTGTATGTACCATGCAATAGAATCATTTTTAATTGCTTTCTGTGAAGAACGGTAAAATTCAGACATTTAAATGCACATTAGAGTGGGGGACCAGGCACAGCTCCAGACTCAAAATGGTGTACATTTCTTTTATTTAAATGTCTCTTTGGATTAATCTTGAAAGCCTTTGTAGAAGAAGGGGGTGGGGATAAGGACACGGGTTGAGCAAGATATGGGTTACTAAATTAGGAGTAAATTTTTCATTTACATTTAAAAATTAAGAATAGATTTGAGACTCAGCAGTAACTTCACTATATTCTTACTAAGGCTTAATCACACAACCAGAGAGGCATGACATGAAAAACACCTTTATTCACATAAATGCAATTTTATAACATTTAAAATCTGACATCTATACACAGAAAGACACCAATTAAATAAAACAAAATCCCTCTTAAGTGAGCATTAAGCATGGATCACTAAAACATCACCACCAAGTTCACTCAGACTATTGTTAATACATCAAGTTGACCGAAAAGTGTCCAGAATCCAAGTCAATTTATAGGAGGTGTAATCAATCTGAAGACTGGCCACAATCAGTGCCTGGAACAGCCCTAACACATCGCACCCCTCTACTGAGACCACTCTGTTCTCGTGAGATTTCAAAATGGCTAGTTTTGCCTGACCTAGTAACCAGTTAGCCAGGTAGGAAACCGGCCGAATGCAAGCACTGCATCTCGCTCCCAGAACAAGCAGAGGCTTGGAGAAAGCCAATCCCAGATTGCTGAAAAGCTGCTGCAGAAAAGAGAAGATTCCGATGGGGGAGATAAAGGAAAAAATTAAACATCGTGTCTGAGGACTAACAGAAAGGGCACTATGCAGACACCTCAGGGGTGCTATGGTTCACAAAATGACTGGTTGCTAGGATGCTGTGCAGGACCCTCCTCTGAAAGTAACTGAAGTGCTTAGAAAGAGGAGGTTTGAACAGCATCCTCCAAGCCAGGGACGTGTAGAGTCACCCAGGGACAGAGCTATGCTCCAGGTTGTATAAGAAAGATCAGAGATGGTGGGATAATGCTGCACCTTGATACACATACCGGAGAGCTCCTTCTTGGTCATGGCTAAAAAAGGAACATTTACCAGGACAATAATCTGCCTGGGAGCATAAGGATCTCATCTGTGGAAGGGGAGACCACCAGTGAGGGAAACACAGAATTCCACCCTGCAAGCACAGTCCCTGCAAAAATTTTCTGCAGATGTTGTGCAGCCCAGAATTCAGCGAGAACCTTATTAAAAAAAAAAATGTAAGAGCTACCACTATTTCCAATGTGACTAACAATGAACAATCAGGTGGGACAGGTTGGTCCATCCAGGCTGAGTAAAGGCAGAAAACAGGCTCCTGCAGGAAAGAGCTTCGGGGGAGGGGGGGAAGTGGGTTAAAAAACAGTGGCTCTTCCAAGAGTCAGAGTTTAAAAAAAGCGGGTCAGGCTGTGTCCTATATAGAAGCTGTTAAAAAGGCCACTATAGAATGGAGGCAAATCTAAACTCTAATCGACCAGGTGCAAGTAAAGGCCCATCCACCCAACAACACAATAGAGGACAGAAAGGGCAAGGGACCTCCAGGCCAGACGGGAGTCTGAGTACAGCAACCACTGAACAAAGTGGAGGTGAAAAGCTGCCATCCTACTGACCAGGCCAATGAGCCCCTGGCCACCCTCAATTAGTGGCTGGAACAGTAAAGCATGGCGCAACCAGTGGTAACCATCCCAAAAAATGGTTAATGTTCTTCTGAATCTGGTCCAGGAGGCCTAGGGGAGGATCCAGCCACACCAGTTGGTGCCACAACATTGAGGTCACAAGGTAGCCTGATTTGGGGTGTACTAGTAGTGTTGATTTAATTTATCCACTTAATTTTATTTTATTAATTTTTACTTAATTTTAATATTAATTATTATGGATATTGATTAGTATGGGTTTTGGCTCACCAATTTATTTGATCAGAAGATAAAGTTCGTCCTGAATCAGGCTTCACAGAGTTTATAGAAAGGAACTTCAGGGGTATGATAGGAAGCTTACACAGAAACGGATTTAGTCCTAAAGACCTTTTATTAAAAATAATGAAATAATAAGCAAATGGTAAAAACAGTCAGAATTACAGAGTTACACTTGTATTACTGTTATTTAAAGATACATATGATAATGCAATATTTATGCTTGGAAGTGGTTAATACTTACACTCTGTTTTAATAACCTGGTGTTGGCAGATACGGGACCACACCTGTGGCAGTACCGTTTTCACACCTCTGGCAGAGGAAGCTTAAATGCAGAGCTGTTACAGTTTCTTACTTTTAACTCTAAGCTTTACTGAAATAATATGAGGGAAACCAGGTCCCTTTAAACTTATAGTTTGAAAAAAAATAAGTACGGCCTACTAATAGTTAATAGCCGTTGTAGATGGGTAGCATCGATACGTAGTTGAAGGTGGAGGCAATGAAGAGTAGACAGGAGTAGATAGGTGGGTAGATTGCCTGCCTAATGGCAAGCTGCCTCGCCTTTTACATAGGGCATTGATCGGAAAGCCTTCCTCTTATGCCCAAATTTCATCCTTCCCCTACAGAAATGTTAGGGTGCACTTGCCCCATAGGCTAATATGTGTGTGCGTATGAATGACAGGTATGTGCGCACTTGTGGTGTACTTGTTACATTTGTCAGACTACTTTGAAAAATCCCCTTTGCCATTTTCCATTGTTCATTGGTTTAGGCAAAAGGTCTCTAGACATCTGTGTGGGTGTTTTGTCTATTATTACCTTTCTGGGTAAGGGTCCCAAAAATGTGCTAACTTTGCTTTAGCTTAGCATACAGGGTTTTGGCCTGTAGGTCTCTTGCATTACAGCCAAACTTATTCTTAATATAAATCTATTACATCAAATACTCAAAGTTATATAAAAAGATATTTATACAAACAAGCAGATTTAATCCTTAGGGCTACAGCGATCAAAACCCATCCTCAAAAAGAAAATCCAGGAAGGAGCCAGCGCCATCTCTGAAGGCAGTTCTGCACCTTCTCCTCAGCCCCTCCCAGTTCCTTAACATGTATTGTTCAGATCCAAGAAAAACCTAGCACCTAAATCCCAGAGGTACGCCATTGTACTTCTTGGGGCAACAATAGGGGAGCGCTGCAGAGCCAAGAGCCTAATAAGATCCAATTACTCTTTGCCCAGTTAATTCAGGTAGAGGACACTTGTTCATATACTTGTAAACAGGCACAAGCTGTCTCCACGTCACCTTCAGATGTCATGAAAACAGATGTCATCCCCATAGGCTGACAGATAAAATGGGAAAGCATCTAGCAACCCTGGCACAAACAGGACAGTCAAATGGCTTCTTGGGAGAGGCACGAATGGCTCCAGACTCAGGGCATACAACATCCCAGACAGAGAGGGCAGCCTGACGTATGCAGACTGGGAAGGAGCAGCTAAGACCATTAATCTTTAAGACACTAAAAGTGTTATGATAAAGAAATATATGAAGTGAACATTGCCCCAATCCCAAAAGCTTCTAACATTTTGAAAAAGATAGCTATGGTTAACTTGGTCAAAGGCCTTCTTTTGATCCACTGAAATAAGCCGCACAGCCAGATTAAAAAGTTTGCTGATAGTATAAACGTCACAAATTAAGAACAAGTATACAGCAGCTAGGAATACATTATGTTTGGTCAGGATGTAGCAAAGAGTCCAGACAGTCCTTCAGCTGGCTGGCTAAAACCCTGGATATAATCTTATAATTAGAGCAGAGAAGGGAAATAGGTCTCCAATTCCTTAAATTGCAGAGGTCTCCTTTTCTGTGAAACAGGGTGATCTCTGCCCTACAGCTGCTGAGGGGTAGCTCTTTCTCCTGGCTCCACTCCAGCACCACTAGAAAAGTGTCAGGACCAATAAGATACCAGAAAGGTTTGTTGAATTCAGGTACAGAAGCCTTGCTTGTAGAGAGCTGCTGGTCTGCAACAGAGCTCCTGTAATGGCAGCAGGATGTCCCTCATCCGGCACCGAGACAAAAACCAGACATGGTTTTATCCAGTTCCAGACATGGGAATGCCACAATGGGGAGCGCACTGCTTCGCCCCTGCTGGTATGACTTCACACACACTATGTACGCGAAGTCATGCCGGGGCAGGGCAGCATGTTCTTCAAAATGGTGCCCCCTCCACCCCCATGCAGCACGCTGGAGTGGGTGGGGTCACGTCGACGGAGGCAGGCCCAAACTGTTCCCAGAATGTCCAGTGTTCTAGGATTGTGCAAGTGGCCACTCTAGCATCCAGGCACTGCTGCGCCTCACCGACTAGACAGGGTAACCCCTGGTGCGGCTCTGCCATTGCCAGCACTTCACAGGCTCTGGGTGATTACAGGGTACTGTAAAAGGAAAGAGCTGTTGTCTGGATCTCAGCAGGGTCAGGTGTCAAACGACCAATCAGCAGCCAGAGACAAGAGACCAGCCAATGGTCAGAAGTCTTTCTCCAACCCAGGAAAAAAAAAAAAAAAAACCTCCTGGAAGCATCTATGTCATGTAGCTGGATAAGATGGCTCAAACCAGGACTCCCTACACCTCCTCTTCCAACAAGCCTCTCAGAGTCGGTGTTTCTCGGTTAGAGTTTGATGAATGTGTACTGAATTCCCCACATCAAGGTTGCCATGAAGGTCCAAGATATAGCTCAATCCAGGGTGCTCATGGCCTGATGCAAGGCCTACATGGCAACCTGGGCATACTGCTGGCAGACCAGTTGGACCTGGACCTTCCCACCACTGTCTCAGGGATTCATACAGTGGCTTTTGCAGCCACCAATGCTCCCAAGCCACAGGGAATATTTGGGTGAAATTTGAGTCCTGTAATAATTTGGTATTAAAGTACCAGTTGGAAACACTGGCAGGAAGAGGGACAGACACTGACAGAGCCATAATGATGAGCAGACAAGTCAAAGGGAGACAGAGAAGACAGAAAATATATTCACACTGGCCTTGGGGTATAAAAGTGATCTAATCTACCCCCTGAGACCTGGTTGGGAGTAACCTTCAAGAGTACTGCCTAACAGCAGGTGATAGAACCTCCAAACATCTACTGCCCAAAGGTCTGCAGGAGACAGTTCCCTGGCTGACTGAGGGTGTGGCTCCTCATGGTTCCTGTCTAAAACAGTCTACAGGGCAATTGAAATCCCCTTCCAGGACAATAACAGTATCAGAGTCACATCCAAGCATGGCACGGGCAAATGTCTGCAAAAAAGGAGACAAGGTCTCGCCCTAGCATGGGTGCATACACACTGAAAAGATTAAAAACCAATAGTGCCAATACCTCGAGGAGCCAGCCCAATCTCCTTCACAGACAGGATCTGTGCCCCTGCACCACGGGGAAAAGAAAACAGCTCCCCAGCAGTGATATTGGGCACAGGCACTGACTTTCCAATGTGCCAGAGGAGGGGGGGGGCTCAACCCCTGGCTCTGCCCCCACTCCACGCCTTCCCCCAAGGCCCTACCCCGCCTCTTCCCACCTCCACTCCATCCCCACCCCCAAGCGCACCACATCCTCCCCACCACCTCCTGCACACCGTGAAACAGCTGATCCTGGCAGGCATGAGGAGGGAGGGGGAGATGCTGATTGGCGGGGCTGCCGGTGGGCGGGAGGCACTGGGGGGAACTGATGGGGGGCTGCCGGTGGGTGCTCAGCACCCACTATTCTCCCCCCCCCCCCCCCCCCCCCCCCCCCCCCCCCCCCCCCCCCCCCCCCCCCCNCCACGGGGTCGATGTCTATGACATTGGCGCCATGGCTCAAGAAAAGTTTTCCCTTCCCTTTCTTTCAACCAGTTCCCCGATTATCAGGGTCTGAGTTAATCTCTTGCAAAAGGACAACATCAGCCTGTGTTTGTCTGAGAAATTCAAAAAAGGATGCTTTTTTTATGACCATCCCGACCTAAAAGTCCTTTCTGTCCTGAAAGTCTATGAAACGCAATATACTATAAGCGATGCTTAGAGAGCCAGAGCTGAGCAGCTCCATGGAGACTAGAAGGGGAGAGCCAAGAAGCAGAGAGAAATGAAGGAAAGTGGAAGTACTTTGAACAAAAATGAGCCATGGGGAGGCCTGTGTATCTTGTACAGTCCCCGCAAATGTCCTGACCTTGCTCAACAACTTTTTGAGACAGAAATGTTTTACGATCAACCGAGGTCTCTCTCAAGACAAGGGCAGCTGAGTGATCAAAGTGCTGTAAATCAGAGAAACAGGCCTCAATCTCAACTCCCCACTTCCCTTTAGTGCTGTCCAAAAAGCCACTAATCTCTTGCCCACTGTACCCACCCTTCCTGGCTAGCGGACTGGCCGAGACATCAGGAACCAGTGAGGAGTCAGACGCTCATCATTGTGCTCTTCATCTCCTTCAGACCGCCAGCTCAGAAAAAACATTGAGGGTTATTACAGTCTCATTATTCATGAAGGTAAGAGATTCAGTGGGAGCGAGCTGGCATATCTATTTTTCCAGAGTGGCAGGCAATGCAGGCCCAGGCTGAGACCTAGCATCATCACTGCAGTATGCAGGATCAGGGACACGAGGGCTCGCCATGCCAGGGGAAAACAGCAACCCACTGGGATAGGGGTGGGCAAACTTTTTGGCCTGAGGGCCGCATCAGGTTTTGGAAATTGTATGGAGAGACGGTTAGGGGAGGGGGCCGTGGCCCAGCCCCCACCTCCTATCTGCTCCCCCCCCCGGGACTCCTGCCCCATCCAACCCCCCATTCCCTGACAGCCCCCCTGGGACCCCTGCCCCATTCAACCACCCCTTCTCCCTGTCCCCTGAGTGCCCCCAGAACCCCTACCCCTGACTGCCCCCTGCCGCCCCATCCAACCCCCCCTCTCCTTCCTGACTGCCCCCCCAGGACCCCTGCCCCCATTCAACCCCCTATTCCCCTCCTGACCGCCCTGACCTCTAGCCACGCCCCCCCCACCACCACCCCGAACTCCCCTGCCCCCTTACCGCGCTGCCTGGAGCACCGGTGACTGGCAGCGCTACAGCCGCGCCGCCCGGCTGGAGCCAGGCCACGCCGCCACCACGCGGCACAGAGACCAGGTCAGGCCGGGCTCTGCAGCTGCGCTGGCCCAGGAGCTCACAGCCCCACCACCCAGAGCACTGTGCTGGAGTGAGCGAGCTGAGGCTGTGGGGGTGGGGGGACAGCAAGGGAGGGGCCGGGGGCTAGCCTCTCAGGCCAGGAGCTCAGGGGCCGGGCAGGACGGTCCCACGGGATGTAGTTTGCCCACCCCTGCACTGAGAGCACCAGTCATGGAGCTAATACCCAGTGCGACACTCCTTCTCAGAGCACAGAGCTGCACCCTCAGCTATTGCATTTCAGCTTAGGACTTTCTCAAGTCTTAGCCCTTTATGACTAGACCTGCATAAATCTGTCTCATCGATCTGTTCTTCACCCCCTTGTCTAGAACCTCTCTTTGTAAGTAGGTGCTCCTCAACTTCCAGGACTCACTTCTGTCCAAGCACAAGCGATGGGGGTCACAACAGACTGTTCCTTGGGGGGGGGGGGGGGGGGGGGGAGANGGGGGGGGGGGGGGGGGGGGGGGGGGGGGGGGGGGGGGGGGGGGGGGGGGGAGATGAAAGCTAGCAGTGCAGATGCAGGCTGTCTTCTGTTGGTCCCTTGATGTCCCTGCCGTCTCGGGCAATCCTGGGGTCCCACCTTGTTACCAGGGACACCAGAGTCAGCAGTGCATGGGCAGGAACCCCTCAATGACCAAGGTCACCACACAGGAAACATTTCATATTTTCAGAGGGAGCAAACACTATATATCTTCCCCATCTATGTGGGCCTTTAAAACCAGGCTCGAGGGCTGTTCAGGGTTATTTGAAAACCACATAAACCTGGTGCCCAAATGACATAACATGCCCCACACTTGGGTTCTTGCAGGCCAACGGACTCATCCTAACAGCAGAAACCACCTTCCCATAATGGGAGAGAACAGACACTAGGGTCTCGTTGTGAACAAGGGGTAACACTGGAAAAGTTTACTTTAGTAGCAAGAGTAAACAAGGGAAAAACTGGAACAAAAGACTCCTTGACCCAAAGTGCCTCCTGTACTAACCAATTCACAAACTGCTTTTGTGCCAGGAAAATCACTATGGATTTACTTATTTGACAGGCAGATTTTATATTAGCCCAGCCAATAACCTTATCTACATTTAGCAACACCTCCCCCACAGTGCAGGAGACAGTAGGCACACACCAAACGCCATGCTTGCGGGTCAAATCACTAAACCCATCTGCAGTGGACCCCATGGAGAAACTTCCCACCCCACAAGGAGAAAGGGGAGTGTAACGGGGTCCACTAACCACTATGGCACCTCCTCATGACCAATACAGGAATTAGCTCTGGTAGCCAGTGCACCCTGCTCTGGTGGTGTTCCGCACATTACCTCTTCTGCTCCTGGACCCACAAAGCTTCAAGGACCACAGCATCCTCTTCAGTGACAGAGCCCTCCAGCTGTGCCACACACTGTGCTCCCTCCTTCCAGGGAACGTCTCTGCAATCCCTGTCCAACCACTGCTCTCAGTGGCAACTGCAGTCTGTCTAGCCACTTCCCCAGGGACAAGGGAGGGTAAGACCATGTGGAAGGCCGCTGCTTGCTGCACCCCTTCTGACTCCTCAGTAGATTTCTCTGGGCCACTTCCCCACAGCCCCAGCACCCTCTTTGCCCTTGCCTCAAGGCCTTAGCCTGCAGATCCCTATAGCCCACCAGGAGCTTCCTTTAGCTCCCTGGGTCTCTGTCTGTGGTACCACTTTCTTCAGTCTGCAAGGCAGCCAGCCCTTCTCCCTCCTGAAGCTCCTGGGAGTGACTGAAGCTGCTCTGCCCTGCAGCTCTTCTTATAGGGGTCTGCCAGGACCTGATTAGCAGCTCCCCTCAGCCCTTCTCTGATTGGCTGGCTCCTGTGCAGCCTCCCTGAGGCTCTATTAACCCCTTAGAGCCCAGTCTGGGGCAAGTGCCACATCACAGGGGGGAACAACAACAGCCCCAAAACAAAGAGCAAGTAACAAAACAAGAAGACACACAGACTAACAGAAATCCAGCTAGTGCCCACAGCATGTACCAAACACAGCCTCACACCTAGGAACTCCCACAATCCCCAGAGAGAGAGACCAGCATTCACACACACAGTTAGCAACTTCAGTCACAAGTCACTCCATCAGCACTTATTCATTATTATAATCATTGCTTATTACTTTATAGCACCACACCCAGGCTAAGAACTTCACAGAAATACAAAGAAGACAAGTCCCTACCCTGAGGAGCTTACAGTCTTCTAAGTGATGTATTTGGCAGTCCAGCGAGGATATAACATCCACTAAGACAGGTGGCATGCAGAAGGATGTGGGCTACAGAAATATGATTCTGTGGTTACTCATTTTCGGCACACATACATTTTGGTGGTTGAACTATCATGTTTGTTTTTTAACGTACTCACTGTTTGCAGGCAGTCTGCAGAAGAGAGTTTTTAGGAGTGGTTTGAATTAGGCAAAGGTGGAGACTTGGTGAACAGATCTGGAAAGGGCATTCCAATCATCAGGGATGGCATGGAAGAAACAGGGAAGGCACAGAGATGTCTGTAAGAGACAAAGGGGGTACTGATGCTGGCATTGCATTGTCAGAGCAGAGGGTGGAGACCGTGCAAGAGGAGGCCAGGTCAGAAATATAGGTAGAAGCTGCCTTTCTCTGCAAACTGCCTTTTAGGAACCCAGATACTATGATGATGTGAGCCCTATAGGTACGTACATACAAACATAGCACCAGTTTCCACACACATTTGTGGACATATAGAGTCAATTTCTCCTCTCATGGCAAGGCAGTCAGATACTAAGGTGATAGGTGTGATTAAGAACCTAGATTGATAAGACAAACATTGATGTCATCATACTCTACACTCTCTTTGCTAAAGTGCCTTGGTGGGTCATAGGGCCATACAAATCATTAGGATACTTTGACACCCCCCCGGCACACAGCAATCTGACATGGGTGAACTGTGAGTGATGGACTCAGATACCAATAAGGGGAAAGAGACAGAAACGAATATTACAAATATAGGGAGGAAATATACTTTTTTTAAAAATGTATGTTCTCTAAGAAATCAAATAAATTACAAAAATTAGCATAGTAGCTTCAGAACAATATAGCTCCCAGCTAAAATAAATAACCTCAGAGCTAAAATAAGCCTTTGTCCAGGACTCCAGACTAAACAAAATCTTTTCTGATTAGTTTAGCTCTCTGCCAGGCTACCAAGGCCCTCAAGAGCAAGACAAATGGCCTCCCAGTGAAGGAGGAATGTAAGATGGGTCCTGTCCAGGCAGACCATAAAGGAGACAATGTGTGAGGTCAGAGGTCCACTACTGTCAAGACTCATGTAAAGTAGGAAATCAAACATCTTCCTGATTTTGAAAGGAATCTACTGGCTCTTTCTTTTCTTTTCCCCAGATGGCAGAGAGAAATCTGAGTTGGGTCACTGGAGAGGAAAATCTCAGGCTGTTCAGTTTCCTGTTGGAGGCAGCTGTGCATGAGAGCATGTATGGAGCACAAGAAGGGAGTTTTGAGGAGGGATTTGGAGACAGAGAGTAAGTTGATAGCTAGTCTGTCATTTGAGGATGAACTCGGGGATTAGCTTGCATAGTGTAGGAGCATGGCAGCTTTTTACTATTCTATAAACTGGCTCCACACAGGATCCTGTGGACAGTTGGCCTGGTGTGCCAGTGAAAGACCTCTTTATTTTTGAAGGAACTTCATCTGCTGTAAGGGCAGCAAGCATGGCAAAGCAATTGCCTTCCCCTTCCCAATCCCTTAGCAGCCCTCTATGGCTATATATATCCCAGTTGATTACCTCCCTCCTGCTGGGGCAACAGGAATTACCATAGCCCTAGGGGTCCACCCACCATATAGGCCAGTCAGGCTTAGCAGGGTAACAGATAGGGGTAAGGATGAGAGGGTGAGTGGTCATATAAGCATCACATGGCTGCAGTGCCTATGGGTAACCTAATGCCCCACTCCCTCATGATTTGCCTCCACCTCTATAGTTATGGAGCCCAGCAGCACTGTGCAGCAATTTCAAGTTCCACAGACACAGGGGTAATTAGGGACTCACTCCATTGAGGACTTGTGAGGATCTAATCACTGAAATATCTGATACCTGACATATAGGACGGCTGGCCCCAGTCACATGATAAGGGTCAAGATCCTAAACACACCATGACAGAAGTCAGCATCCTCTGACTCCAGTAACTGCAGTTACATCCTCCCTTTAAAAAATCAAATTAAAATAAAGGCTAGGGCCAGATTTTGACAATACATTAATGAAGGAGATTATTATATTTTTGCATTTAGGAGTTTTGTTTTGATAACTGGCTGTGGCAGGAATGGGAAGTACTACAAGGACTTACATGGGAATGACTTACAAACGGTAGATGCAGTAAGATCTCTTATGCTGGAAGAAGCTTAGGATCAACGAAAAGTAAGACAGTGGTGCCACAAGCACCGGGGGAGAGGGTTCTAAAAAGTGTGCCAGTTGGTCAGAGTCAGATTGACAAGTTAATCAGTGGGACAGAAGTCAGTCAGCTAATAGACTAGCAAAGCATTGGAGACAAATTCTTGAACTCTATAATCTTGTGAGTGTGAACACCTCTTTCCCAAACTGCTCTGAAATAAGTCCAAACACTTGCTCCCTTATTGGGGTTTGGCTTCACTAACCTTGGCTGCTGCAAAGGTTCCTACTTCAGGACTACTTATCTCACACCATAAATCTGCTTTCTCTAAAGAGCCACTCCCCGCCTCCTTTATATCTGGGTGAGGTAAAGTAGCATCTGAATGAGTCAGTAGAACCCACTTAACCCTTTACCAGCAGGATCAATAACTGATAACAGAGTGGGACGTTCATTAACACTTCTCTGGGGGAACATTAGGCATTACTGAACATCTTGATAGAAAAAGTGTGTTTGTGTTTATACAGAGGAATAATGGACCGGATAATGGAGGTGTAAAGCATAGGGAGTTGCATGGAAGAAAGTATGCTGATAAGGTATTACAGAAAGTAAATGATGATCTGAATTTAGTAGCAGAAGAAATAGCAAAATTCTTTATGATAATGATATGCATCAGATAAAACTAGACTGAAAGTGTCAGCAAGTTTCTCTGGAAAAAAAAAAGGCTGGCTTCGAAGAACTTAGATGTCTAGAGTCCATTTCTCCTTTGACTTGCACTGGTGTAAATCAAGGGAAACTCCACTAAACTCAATGGAGTTACATCAGTACAAAATCAAAGAGGTGAATAAGATCCAAAGTATCAGCCTCCTTTGTTTACCTCTTAAATGTTCACCAAGTAACTAAACTATTGACTCATTGGAACAATAATCTTCAAGCTCCCAAGAGAATAAGCCTTCAGTCAGAATTATCAAAGACAGATGTGCTCCCTGTGACAAATGAGCTACTGGGAGCAGACAAACTGATATAAACTATCACTGTTATGCAGTCCTTGCTTAAGAGGCAATGAAACTGATTTATGGTAACAGAATCTCATATGAAGGGCTCTGCGGTGCCCTGGCAATGACCACACTTGCAGTTAACTTCCCCAGATAGACAAATAAAAGTGACACTTCGGTAATGGGCTCAATAACAGCTGAAATAACAAACCTTGGTGAGGATGACAGTGTTTTTTAAAAGCTTGGAGTCTTTCATGAGAACATCACCTCTGTACCGGTCTTGGACTAATTCACGAATCATATCTGTGCACAAACAAGAAAAAAATTGCTAAGTTGCCTAGTAGATAATAGTGAAGGGGGTAGGACCAACCTTTGTAATAGGAGGTAGTAACAGACACGCACCATAGCTGCTGCACTGTTGGTTTAAGACAGAATACCCAAACTTGTTGACACCAAAGCCTATCTTGTGTGTGATGCTGGCAGACCAGGTGCCAGCTCATGCCAAGGCCCCCAGGCCTCACTGAACACTGACAAATGCATAGCTGGAAACCAGTCTGGCTCGCCTTTGTGAGAGTATTGTTAAAAGAGGTATTAGATTTATAAAAATCTTCCTAAAATGCTTGTGAGTTGCTGCATGCATTCACCTCACTTATACTATCTGTATCCCACTTTATAAGATAGTATTTAAGTGTTTCCCCTGAAACTGTAAACCCCCACAGTCAGGAGAGAAGCATCACCAAGTGTGAAACACTAGTTTTCCACAAGAGGTGTCATCTCCTGCCCAACAAAAGAAGGCCCATAGACACCAGACAAGCCATTGTGGAACATCAGAGGACAAAAGACTTTGTTGATTGCTTCCCCCTCCATGCCCAAGAAGAGGAGATGTGCAGGTACACTCATCCCATCATCTTGAACTGTGGGGGAAAGGAATAAAAATCCCTGACAAGAAGGAACTGTATCTCTTTATGCTGCTTGGACTCTAAGGGGCAAAGATTTACAAGCATAAGCAAGGGGTCCCCAGCTGCTTAGCCTGGGTTAGTTCTAAAGGACACACAGAGCATGCATATCACAGCAGCTTCTATCACCTTTTGAAACCTAAGACTGTAACTCATTTGTGTGTGTATGTTTGTCCTTTAACCTTGTAAATAACTCATTCCTTTTTCTTACTTAATAAATCTTTAGTTAATTTATTATTGGATTGGCTACAAGGGTTGTCTTTGGTGGAGGATCTAAGGTGCAATTGACCTGGGGTAAGTGGCTGGTCCTTTGGGACTGGGAGTAACCTGAATATTGTTGTGATTTTTGATGTAAGGAACCATTTATCATAGAGGCAAGCTTACCTGGGTGGCAAGATATACCAGAGCACCCAAGAGGACTGTCTGTGAATCCATGTTAAGGATGTTATATTGCTTGAGGAGTTTACACTTGATACTTGGTTGGTGACATCTAAGTATAAGACTCATAACCAGCTTGGGGTTTGTGCCCTGGTTCTTCACAATCTGCCCTGAGGTTGGTAGTCACGCTCGTGAGCCACTCCAGACAGCTTGACAGAGGGGGTAGGACTTACCTTTGTAATATGAGGAAGTAACAGAGACACCCACCATAGCAGCACTATTGGGTTAAGACAGGATGCTCAAACTTGTTGGCACCAAAGCCTATCTTGTGTCACTCCTAAATGAGCATTTCCTGGTTTTCCAACAGTTGGGTTTAAGGGTCTGAAGTCCCACATTCTGGAGGGATTCGGGGAGCATAAGGCACTTGTGACAGCAACTTTAACTCCATTTTAATGAGTGGCTGGCAGGGGGTTCCAATTTCTCTCTCCACAATCTCAGTAGATTTACTCTCTCATGGCCAGGCCATTGCTTTGAGCCTCAGGGAGTTGAATTCAAGGGTCATCCTTGACAACAGTGCTCCACAAACAGCAGCCACAGGAGAGCCTCTGCACAAAGAGACTCTTTAAAGAGCCACCGTCTTGTCAAAGGAAAGAGATTAATCACTACTGAGAATTTAAAACATGCTACAGTAAGCACTGCACTGACCCACATTTTCCCCAAACACACATTATTTCCTCTGGGGTGTGCAGTGATAAGATAACTATGGTGAGCAACACACAGAATGCTCAGGCACAGAAAATGCCACAAACCCTGCTGAGATTATGTTCCAAGTATTTCTGGAGCAGCACTCACTATTGGCAATAAAAGAAAGTTACACAAAGCCTAACACTGGTTCCTAGTCCTGAAAGGTGTCCAAAACATCATCCCTACTGATGTTTCCGTAGGATGTACCAACCAGGACCTCCAGAGTGCCTGCCCTTTTCCCTCTGCCCCTCACAAGGCAGGGTTACTTGTGAATGTGGGCGTCTTTGGAAGCCTCACAAGACTTCAAAGATCCAAAATAGCCTATTGGGGCTCATGGGGGAGGTCAGGGTGTGCAATGAATGAGGCAAGGGCACCCTGATCACTGACATTGCTGCAGCCTGGAGAAGGTTGCAGGCATACGTGCCGATTCCATGGGTGCTCTGGGGCTGGAGCACCCATGGGAAAAAACAGTGGGTGCTCAGCACCCACCGGCAGCCCCCCGATCAGCTCCTCCTCCTCCTTCCCAGCACCTCCCATCCGCCACGATCAGCTGTTCAGCAGAGTGCAGGAGGCGCTGGGGGGAGAGGGGAAGGAGCGAGGGTGGAGCGCACTCGGGGGAGGGGGTGGAGCAGGGGCAAGAAGAGGTGGGGTGGGTGGGGTCTTGGGGGAAGGGGTGGAGTGGGGGCAGGGCCTGGGGTGGAGGTCCCCAGCAATTCAGAAAGATGTCCCCTCTGGTTGTAGGCCCAGTACAGGTTAGGGGATGCCAACCTTCCAGGATTGTCCTGGAGTGTCCAGGAATTAAAGACTAATCTTTAATTAAAGACTATGTCATGTGACGAAACCTCCAGGAATACGTCCAACCAGAACTGTCAACCCTAAGTTGAGGTCAAGGTACACTTTCTGTTGGGGGATAGTGAGCACCTGGGTGACAATCACTGGGCTAACAAGCCATTTGGGGAGAATATAAGGGGTAGAAACAGGAAGCAAGGACAGCTCAGGAGGGGCTCAGAAGGTGAGCCTGGGCTGGGGAGTGAGGGCTGCAGGGAAGCCTACCCTTGTTGTAAGCCTGTATTGCATGGTATTTATGTAAGAGAGGAATAAGCACTCACCTTCGTGAAAGATAAACAGCCCAGTGTGTGTTTGGGAACTAGCCAGGTAGCACCAGAGGTGACATGGTCACATCATTAAAGACTGTGTCATAATACAAACACATCTCCTAACTTTTGAGGGCCGTTTGTAATGCAAAAAAGTTAACAGCAAATACTAATGTACAACGTAAGGAGCCATTATTTTCAATGTTCTATCTTTTCTGTGTTTACAGTCTGAACATAATGATAAAGTTCTTGCTTTTGTCTTAATACTCTTGTACGTTTTAGTTTACATGAGGCGTACAGGACATATAACTACTATGAAGGAAAGCTATAAAGGTAGTTAAATGTGAATGCAGCCAATGACACTGAAGACTTTAGAGGAGTGGTGGGCAACCTGCAGCCCATCAGGGTAATCCGCTGGCAGGCCGCAAGACAGTTTGTTTACATTGACCATCATCAGGCAGCTCCCAGTGGCCGTGGTTCGCCATTCCCGGCCAATGGGAGCTACAGATGGCCGTGCCTGCAGACAGTCAATGTAAACTAACTGTCTCGCGGCCTGCCAGCAGATTACCCTGACAGGCCCCGTGCGACCCGCAGGCCGCAGGTTGCACACCACTGCTCTAGAGACAATAAACTGGTTAAATGTATTCTTTAGACAGCAACAACACATTATGCTGTCAAGAATGAGGACAGATTGCATTGCAATGAAGCTGGTTCTTTTAGCTTTGTACAGATCTTTCCATAATTTATTTCTTTGCAGCAACAATGTGAACCGTAGATGAACTTAAATGAACCTACTCGGGAATGAAGTCATCAGTCTCATCATACCTAGAAAAATGTAATAGGTAGTAAGTACATGGTTCTATTAGATCAGGGGTTCTCAAACTGGGGGTTGTGGCCCCTCAGGGGGTCACAAGGTTATTACTTGGGGGTCACAAGCTGTCAGCCTCCACCCCAAACCCCGCTTCGCCTCCAGCATTTATAATAGTGTTAAATATAAAAAAATGTGGTTTTAATTTATAAGAGGGGTTGCACTCATAGGCTTGCTGTGTGAAAGGGGTCACCAATACAAAAGTTTGAGAACCACTGAATTAGATGGACTTTTTCTTCAGATTACTGAAAAAAGTCAATGACAACAGGGTATCAATAGTTATAGTGAGGATATTTTTAGATGCTTGTGTTGAGTAACAGCATATCATTAGCAGAACTGAAAAAGGGAAATATCACCACTGCCAAAAGAAAAATGAGAAATATTACCCATTACCGGCAGAAATTTCTGTTTAGGAAATGTCACTTTCCGTGTCTGTCCAGCAGGGTATTGTCCCTCAGTGTCAAAACAACTGTTTGAGACACTTCGCTGATTTGGGGTGAGGAGAGATTCTGCAGAACAGGAGGGGGAAAGGACCTGTTCAGAAGACACAGAGAGTAGAAGCAAAGTAATTAGAAGGAAAAAGCAAAAATAGCAAACTACTCTAAAATATATTTTAAATAATTGAGGATATTTAGGTACCAAATTAATTTTATTTAAAATCTGTGTCTATATACCATTAAGTTTTATTATTTTATTGGGGTCATTAATAATTGCCCTATAATCAGTAGAACAATGCAACTCAGAGTCAAGCTGAGAATTTCTTTGTGTTTTTCCTGGTTAGAGTGGGATTATAATTTATCTGCTGTGGTTTGAATGACTGAAAACTGTTAACCCTGGGTGAAGGAAAGTAACTGTGTGCTGGGATGGGAGAAGTGCTTAGCTGTAGAGCCAAAGAAGAGTGACACTACACTATAGGATTCTTCAGAATTTCCCCTTGGGGATATGCATGGAGTCCAGCTTTCAGGTCTAGCATTAAGAACAAAGTATTAGCATTCAAATGTAGCATAAGTAGGTGTTTCCTTAGTAATAAACATCTTTAGTAAAATCCAAGGACTTGATCCACCAAGCTGCTGTACACAGGCAGACCCTTACAACTGCACAAAAGCCCAAGTGAAGTAAGTGGGGCGTGGCATGGGCACAGGGAACTACCACACAGAGCAGATTCTAGGCCTAACATGCTAACATTATTAAGCACAGTCTCATTATTTTGTCCCTTGCTTTTAAAAACGGAAATGCAACGCATAAAATCCTTTAGTGCAATCTGAAACGTGCAATCCTAACATCTGTCAGAAAATGAAAGTGTTATGCAACAAGAGTGGTCATTCTGTTTCATTAAATTCACATGCTATTTTCTATTCTTGGTTAAATCAGTATGTATACAGCGCTATGGGTGTGGGTATGAATTCAACATGTAACATACAAAGCCTGCAATATGGCTAAACCAATTAGCACTACTGATGGGAATTGGAAAAGTGACTTTTAGCCACGCCTCCTTAGGCTGGCTCCTCTGGCTCCGTCCGAGAATACAGCAAGTACAGGGACGGGGGGAGGAGACAGTGGCACACGAGCAGGGAGTAGCCAGTGAAGATCGGTACACTAACAACCCCCACTGGGTTGCTGTCGAAGGGGCGATGCAGGGTAAAAATGGGAGGGGGGACTTCAATCCCCAGAAAGCTTTGCGTGTCTTTCCCCGACCTGTTCCGGCTCCTCCTTTCATTAGGATACACAGGAGGCACGTTTATTCCCCGCTCCGCAGCTCCTCCAGAGCCTCACCCGTTTAACCAGCCCCACTTGCTAACTTGCTCCTGGAGCCGTGCCACCAAGGCAGAGTTAAAGTGACAGGAGAACAACAAAGCGTCCGACTGCGGAATATCCTCCCACGCGAAGTTGTGGAGCCCGGCCTGGAAAATGACTCGGACCGGCCGAGGGCCGCCTGGCTCTTGGGAGCGCGCTGCGGGGGCCCAGAATGACTGAGTGTCTAATGCACGTGCCGCTGCTGCGGGGCTGGCTGTGCGGTGGGAGGGGCAAGTCCCGTCCCCCGTTCTGAGCACATGCTCCCAGGCGCCAAGGGCTATGGCCCGGCCTGAAGCCGGGAGGCTCCACCCCACACTCCGGCTGCCTCTCTCCGCGGCCAGGGCTGGAGGGAGAGTGCGATCCAGGGGCAGGTGGCCCAGCCCAGCTGCCTGTGGCGGCGGGCGTGGAGGGTGGCAGCACCCCAGCAGCGGGTGCCCCCGGCCCGCCCCCTCGCACTCGCCGCCCTAGGGAAGGGCCGGTCCCTTCGTGGTTCGCTGCGGGAGCCGGAGCGGCAGCAGGGTGCTGGGCTCCTTTGTCTGGTTTCTCTTTCCCTTCCCGGCACAGACACACACACGTGCTGCCCCGGCCTCCTCTGGGGGAGCTGCCCGAGCGGAGATGAAGCCCCTGACTAGGCGCTGCTGCTCCGAGGAGGGGCTGCTGCTGCAGGTCACCCTCCTGCTCAGCCTGGCGGGGCTGCGGCTGGACCTGGATCTCCCCCGGCACCGGCCCCCGGACACTGTCCACGCGGGCGCCGCCTGGGCGGCGGGGAGCGGCCCTCCGCACCCCACGTGCCCAGAGCGGGACTGGGACCGGCTGCTGCTGCTCCGGGAGGTGCGGGCGCTGGGGAGCCCTTACATCCCCAGCACCCGCCTGGATGCCTGGCTGGTGCACGCCGTGGCCGGCGAGGAGAATGGGGCGCCCCCCTCCTCGCCTGTCAGTGGCGCCGGCGGAGATAGCCCTAGCGAGAGCGGTGCCCAGGAGGGCCCCGGCCACCCCCGCTCCGCCCGGGGGAGCAGCCTGCAGCAGCAGGCCCAGGAGGAAGGGGATGGAGGAGCTGCAGCGGCCCCCGGAGCCGAGCCCAGCCCTGGGGGAAGTGACTGCCCTACCCTAGAGGTAAGGGGCAGGGGAGGACACAGAGCATCGCTCCCCGACTGGGGTTTGGAGTCCGGAGGTAGCTTGGGGACCCACAGGGCCGGGGAGGTGGGGAGAAGACCTGCCTCCCCTTCGCGCACTTTCTGCGGGTGAAAGCGGGTATCTGCAGATCGGAGAGGAGGAGGAGTCTCGCATGCCAAGGGGACACCCCAAGCATGGGGGGGGGGGGGGGGAATACACACATCCCCACCCTACCTCGAGGATGCATCCAGGGCGAGATGCTCCTCACACTTTCCCCTTTTCTGGTTATGAAATAACTGGGTGTTACACCGTGTTGCTGAACTACTGGGGAGGGGCCCGGAATGCTGGGACCAGCTGGCCTCCCCGCCCCCTTCCACAAAACAAAGTTTGGCAGAAGGAGGTTCAGGTTTGGATCTGAATGCCCCAACTTGCACCTGTTCCTATAATGGGACAAATCCTAAATGTCGAGCGGCTGACACACCCACGCCGAACTTCCAGGAAGCTTGGATCTCAAAATGCTTCTTTCTTTCATGATTCCCCAGCTGAGGAGGACGCAAATGCCGCCCTCACTCCTTGGAGACAAGAGGTTTAATCTGAATGTATTACTGTGTATCCTGTAACAAAAGGAGGAATGGGAAGGAAAAGGAGGCAGCTTCTTAAATTGTCAGAGCTTCTTCAAGAAGTGAGGACACAGGGTGACTTTTCTGCTGTCTGTAAAAAGACCTCCAAAACCAAATGATTTCATCTTGGGTGTGTGCTAAAAAAGTCTATACAGATAACAAGGTTCCATTATCTACTTTATTCATTCTAGCACCATAACTGTACACGCTGATTATAAGTAATGTAGACCAAATAAATACATAATTTTGGCTCTGGAGAGGTTATAATCTAACAAAAGCAGGTGAACAACTGGGTCATCAAGCAGACTACAGTTTTTAATTAACTAAGCAGGGACACATGACTATAGGACCCAATCCTGCAGAGATTTAACTATGTGTTTAACTTTACTCATTTTAAATTCTGTTGAAATCAGGGTTGCAGGATTAAGGCCTTAGCTGTAAGTATTTTCTTAATGTGTGCACATGGACACTTTTAAAAGTAATTTATCCATGATCCATCAAAACTGGGACTGCACTATATAGTACTACTTGTGGTGGACCCACTATCTGATACCATGGTGGCAAGCGGTGATACATAGATGAATAATAACATTGAGTTGTGCAAACATATTTGACATATTTTGAAATCTAAAGTAAAATAATACTTAGATGACCATACTTTTGCATACTAGATTGTAATCTCTGAGGGCTAAGATTTTTTCAATAACTTGAGTTCAGTGATCAGCTGCAACTGATGATGTCTAATTATTAAGAATACTTATATTGTAAAAAACCTCTTTTAATTTTTCTTAATATTAGGATTTTGCACAAGGATTAGCTTGGTTATGAGTCTGTACTGTATTGCTATTATTTGTGTAGGTAGTTGCAGAACTAGTTTCTCCACCCTAACCTAAAGGGATCACTGTACTGGAGTGAGGAATGATTCATTTTCTGTGCTAATTTAGCTCTGGACCTCTCTGGAGCCCTACTTTCCTAAAGTATAGAATGGTTGAGAGAGAGACTAGTAAACTGAATCCCAAATCTCAATACTCTTTAGTTGAAACATAAATGGGTTCCTAGAATGAAAAATCCAGTGTCTTCTCCACCAAATTATCTAGCTTCCTAATAAATTAACAGGCATAAAATAATTTGAAACTCTTTCATAGGATTGGAAGACCCTTTCTCTTTATATTTATTCTATTATGGTAGTTACCTTACCAAACAGACAGATTTGGGGAAAATTCTCACATATTGAAAATAGTATGTATGGTCATTTTCTCTTTTGTTAATGTATTTTTGAATAATCCTCTAGGGAAATTCCTGCTGTCTTTTCAAGGCCGGAATTTGTGCACAAGATGAAAGACAGAAGGGAAGTTTCAGCCTTTTTACAAAAGATGATCTCCATGCCGTTAGATAAAGGCCACCTGTATTGTAAAAATGTGGCTGCAGTAATACATAGGATTACAAGGCACTTCAGCTATTTTGTAGCTTTTACTTCTGCCTTTCATGAAAAGTAGTCCAGTGCTATTGCCAGCTTCCCACTCTTAGGGTATGTCTGCACTGCCCACGTTACAGTGTGGCTGTGGCACTGTAAATGAAAAGTACAGTGGCTGATGTGTCCTATCTGGGCATGCCATCATTTACAATACAGTTTGACCTGTTTTTCTCTTTAGTCCTCTGAGAGAAGACATAGTAGTATTATGAAAGCTTGTCAGTCTTTAAGAACAAGTAGAGCTCTATAGGTGTTTCTGCATTAGATTGTTACACAACAAATTGAGATCAGCGTAGCCTTGGTATTTACTGTGATGGAACCAGACTGTCATTAAATGGATTTTTGTAATAAAATATAGGCTTCACAATAATGTTTTGTTGCCTTACTAATCAAACCAATCAAATATTAGCACTAGTAAAAATATGGCTTGTAAAGTAAAAAATGGTATAAATGATTAATAGCCTTGTAAAATTAATGGAACTATGTTTAGCATGTTAAAAGTGACACTATTTATGTGAGTAGGCTGTTCACTGCACAATTCTACTCACATGAGTAAAGTTAAACATGTGTACATCTTTTTTTCCTGGATCACACACACAAGATTATATTATATAGGCAGAAGACTTAAAATTGTAGCAATGCAAAAATTATAAATTGATGTCCCATGGATTCTTACTGAAAAATTTGCTCAAGGAATAAGTAAGGAGGAGTTTGAATGCAGAGAGGGAGAAAAGTCAATGTTGGAAAAGGGACCAAGACAAGGGTAGAAAAAGAATATAATATTTTGGGTTGTGCTAGAATTTTATATAGTGAATAAGTGGGACCCGTTTTCTAAAAACACCTTAAAAGGTGTGAATATGGAGTTTTAAAGATCTCAGGACTGTAACCGTGCCTTCGTGGGTCACAACTGAGAATACCAAATTCAGGACAAACTGCTGAGAAATACACCCCAAAACTGGTGGTTATTCCCCCATAAGATATACCAAACCAGCAACAAAAGTAAACTTCTGTTTCACCACACTGGCTAACAAGAAATCAGAAAAGCAGTTTCCCTAGGCATTCCAGTCCTTGTATTACCACCAAAAAAACTGGATTTAAAGAGGAGTGGTTCTTTAAAACCAATCTCATCAAATAAAAGGTTCTTCTGATCCCAAAGGACCAGCTACACACCCAGGTCAATATATAACTCAGATCTTACCCACAAATCACGCTGATGCCAATCCTTTAATATCTAAAATCTAAAGGTTTATTTATACAAAAAAAAAAGTGAGAGTTAAATTGGTTAAAGGAATCAAATACATAAAATAAATGCAAAGTTCTTGCATCAGGCTTGTAGCAGTGATGGAATAAACTGCTGGCTTGATAAATCTCTGGTTGCTTCCAAATCATTGGAAAGACTTCAGTCCATAGTTCAGAGGTTTGAGCATGAAAGAGACAACATGGAGGTGTTTGCTGGGCCTTTTATAGCTTCTGATATGTGGAGGTATACCCATTGTTTCAAACAAAGCCCTCAGCAGTTAGTGAAAAATTACAGGTAAAAGATGGGATTTGGAGTCACATGGGCAAGTGACATGTCCATGCATAATTTTGCTTAGTTTTTGCAGGAAACCATTACCTATACTTCAAATGGAAAGTTCACAGAAAAATCCATTCAGTGTAGATGGGTGTCTCCCTGGTCCATTGTGAGTTGTGTCTTTTTGATGGGCTAGCTAATTTCCATAGTCCCTCCAAGATGTGCTGGCTAACTACCTTGTGGGCGTTACCCCAGGAGCAAACATTTGAAATCCAGGTATAGAGCCAATACTCATAAAGGACCTCGAGAGCTATGTATTTTGCTTCTAATTCTGTCCATCACTACTTGCATTCTGGGGGAGGAGTCGTATGTATAAATGTGTGTGATATATTGCATACACACATTTAACAGCGTGTTTTCAAGTAAACATGATGGTTGACATAGTAGACCCACTGCTGTGTAAATACTTTCCCCCCACCCCTGTGTCTGTTTGATCCAATAGACTGTCATGACTGTTCTGAAGCCAACAAGGGTATCTTCAATAGCGTGTGCCTATTTGCAGCCCAGAGTAAATTTTCAGGATTGAGATATTGGAAATAATAATAGATGTTAGCATTTGAAGCCACAGATGTAATCTTCAGTTAACCTAAATAACTAACTTGACTAATTTTAACAATCTTAATAAAATGCCTAGACATGGCATTACATAAAATATGTAATCCAAGGCAGCCTGATTGTCATCATCCTGATATTTCCAGTGCTACTGTTTTATCTTCCAAACTTTTTAAACTGTGATTATATTTCAAAGGATAATGTCCCTTTCAGAGGACTTTAAATGTCTGTGAAGAAAAAAAGGATGTTTTGTTTCATTATGAATGTAGAGGACTGACTTGATACATGTTCCTTTTTAGTCCAGATTAAGCAGATGTCAAACAATTTGTAGAATTAATTATATGTAGCTTTATTTAAAGTACACAGACAAATAGCAGCAGCAGTAATCAGATAGCAAGCAGCTGTATAAGAACTAGATATTTTTATTACTTAATCAAAACATAGTAAAATAGACACTGCTGGTTGTGTAACCAGTATCTGTAGCTCTTTTGCACAGGTCTGTCTTGTACTGTGTGGTGTAAACTTGTGTAAAGTGCCATTTGACTTTGTTTAAAGTGTAGAGAACTTGGTGAAAAAAATCACAAAAATGTTCAACCAGTGACGCTTCTTGCCAATTTAGCAGGACAAAGAATGCATGTTAGCTTAAGAGCAAGCTGTAGCTTGAGAAATCTGTTAACATCTATTTTTATCTTTGATAAAGTTATCTATAGTTTTACAAAGGAAAAGGGACAAAAAACCCATAGCAAAGCAACACACAGATTAACAACAACAATGGAGTGAGTATTTCCAGTCCAGGCTTAAAACTAAATATAATGGAAAGTGAATAACCAGCAATAAAAACAATGTCCACAAATAATCGTCTGACTCACTCTGAAATGCATGCTCTGAAGCAATGATGGGCGGAAAGGCAGCGAATGCTGGTTTGTACTGTCTGCTCCTACTAGAGATGAGACCTCTTTCCCACCTGTGTCTTAATACTTTGCACTCTTTAAACATTAGTTATGAACTAAGTCCATATTGTTACTTCAATGTTAAAGATTGGTAAACTGAATCTGAGAGGTTAAGTGATTTGTCCTAGATTGCACACCAAGCAAATGCCACAACCAGGATTAAGAACCCAGGCCTCTAGATGCAAGGCTGATGCCTAATCCACTAACCAGATTTACTCCCAAATTCTATTGTCTAGTGTAATTAAAATCAACAAGTGTCAGAGGTGAGAATAGAATTTGGGATTCCCTGGCTCTCAGCATTGTGCTTAGTGCACTAATCCAGAGGTGTCAAACACTCAGCCTGTTCAACATGATGCAGCATTTTCAGAACCTACAGATCTGAAGTTTTTTGTTTTTGTTTTATTTTTTAGAGTAAGTCTCTACATAAGAATGGCCACTCTGGGTCAGACCAATAGTCCATCTAGCCCAGTGGTTCTCAACCCACAGCCTGCAGGCTGCTTACAGCCCAATCAACACACAGCTGCGGCCCATATGACATCCTCAGGGCCATACGGATAGTATATATATTGTGTGGATGCAGCCTACATAATACATAGAGACCTGTGTATGTGGCCCACAAAGGTAAATAGGATCAGAACCACTGATCTTGCCAAGTATCCTATCTTCTGACAGTGGCCAATGCCAGGTGCTTCAGAGGGAATGAACAGAACAGGTAATGATCAAGTGATCCATCCCCTGTCGCCTATTCCCAGATTCTGGCAAACACAGGCTAAGGACACTTCAGGTTTTGCATCCCTGCCCATCCTGGCTAATAGCCATTGATGGCCCTATCCTCCATGAACTTTAGTTCTTTTTTGAACCCTGTTATAGTCTTGGCCTTCACAACATCCTCTGGCAAAGAGTTCCACAGGTTGACTGTGAGTAATGTAAAGAAATACTTCCTTTTGTTTGTTTTAAACCTGCTGCCTATTAATTTCATTTGGTGACCCCTGGTTCTTGTGTTATGAGAAGGAGTAACTAACACTTCCTTATTTACTTTCTCCACACCAGTCATGATTTTATAGACCTTAATCATATCCCCCCCTTAGTCGTCTCTTTTCCAAGCTGAAAAGTCCCAGTCTTATTAATCTCTCCTCATGTGGAAGATGTTCCATACCCTGAATCATTTTTGTTGCCCTTTTCTGAACCTTTTCCAATTCCAATATATCTTTTTTGAGATGGGGCGACCACATCTGCACACAGTATTCAAGATGTGGGCATACCATGAATTTATATAGAGGCAATATGGCTCTAGCCCTTATGGTTATATAGAAAATTTGTGGTGGCAGTAAAGGCATGAAAACCACTGACTTTTGTAGATTGTAGAAATATTTGACTACTGTTTTTGCCCTTATAAAGGAACTAACCATTCTGAAGCATCAGAAAAGAGTTGTCTTCCTGATGATGGAACAGCTGTTAAAGGCTAGCCTAACTACACAATAGGCTTATAGCAGGCTATCAGCTGTTGCATATGTCCATTGTAGGCTAATGCAATTTCAAAAGCTTTGCATTATCTACACTGCAAACACGTGTCCATTACTGTTCACAAAGCTGCTGCGGCCCAATCCCCTCCTCCCCCAGAGGTGGGATGAGGATGCGCCCTTTACATTTCTGCTAGGAATCTTGAGGATGCTGTTTTATGTTGCCTCCCCATTCATAATTTTCTATTTATGCTTACCCTTTGGTACACCACATTGTGACTGTTATCCTGCAAGCTAAAGATTCCTTCATGCCACTCCTCAGTCATCCAAAAATATTGCTTTTGAGGTGTGGATTTGCTCTTTTATGCTGGGTTGAACACTCTGTATTGCTTTCAGCATGCTGTACACCTGCTAGCCAGGGGGAGCTGCTGCAGGTTTTTATACCTATTTATCCATGACTTTATATCTCAGTTTTTGATTGAGATAGTAATGAATTATATTAATTTTTGTCAAATATAGGCCACTTCTTTCTAGAATTAAAGACTTAGCTCTGATTGTACAAACACTCATGTGTGTGAATAACTGTATGCACAGATAAGACGGTTACTCACCTTTGTAACTGTTGTTCTTCGAGATGTGTTGCTCATATCCATTCCAATTAGGTGTGCGCGCGCCGCGTGCACGATCGTCGGAAGATTTTTACCCTAGCAACCCCGGTGGGTCGGCTGTGGAGCCCCCTGGAGTGGCGCCTTCATGGCGCTGGATATATACCCCAGCCGACCTAGCGCCCCCTCAGTTCCTTCTTGCCGGATACTCCGACAGTGGGGAAGGAGGGCGGGTTTGGAATGGATATGAGCAACACATCTCAAAGAACAACAGTTACAAAGGTGAGTAACCGTCTTTTCTTCTTCGAGTGCTTGCTCATATCGATTCCAATTAGGTGACTCCCAAGCCTTACCTAGGCGGTGGGGTCGGAGTGAGACATCGCTGAGCGAAGGACCGCTGAGCCAAAGGCGGCATCGTCTCGAGACTGCTGTACCAACGCGTAGTGGGCGGCNTGACACGAGGGCCCTGATTTCAGAGACGTGCCTTGCTGACGTGATGGCCACCAGGAAGGCTGCCTTCCAAGATAGGTAAAGGAGCGAGCANTGGACGTCCAGAGTGTGCAAGCAGTGATCTTGCCGCGTGGCGTGCGGTTTCGGATGGAAGACCGGGAGGAAAATATCCTGGTTCACGTGAAAAGCGGCAACCACTTTGGGAAGAAAGGCAGGGGGGGGGCGGAGCTGCACCTTGTCCTTATGGAAGACAGTGTACGGAGGTTCTGACACGAGGGCCCTGATTTCAGAGACGTGCCTTGCTGACGTGATGGCCACCAGGAAGGCTGCCTTCCAAGATAGGTAAAGGAGCGAGCAGGTAGCCATAGGCTCGAACGGGGGCACCGTGAGCTTGGATAGGACCAGGTTGAGGTCCCATGATGGAACCGGTTGACGAAGTGGAGGGTAGAGGTGATCTAAGCCCTTTAGGAATCGAACGACCATCGGGTTAGAGAAGACCGAGGAAGAACATTCTCCTGGATAGAAAGCTGAGATAGCTGCCAGGTGTACTTTGATAGATGAAATCGCTAAGCCCTGCTGTTTCAGGGATAGGAGATAGTCCAGTATGAGAGGAATCGAAGCCTGCAGTGGAGACGTGGCATGCTGTTCGCACCAACAGGAGAAGCGCCTCCATTTGGCCAAGTAAGTGGCCCGCGTGGAAGGTTTCCTGCTACCCAACAGGATCTGTTGTACTGATTGTGAGCAGAGTAATTCTGCCTGAGTTAGCCAAGTAGCATCCATGCCGTGAGATGCAGCGACTGCAGATCTGGGTGGTACAGTCGACCGTGGTCCTGGGAGATCAGGTCCGGCAACAGCGGGAGTGTGATTGGAGGTACTACCGACAGCTCTAGGAGCGAGGTGTACCAGTGCTGTCTCGGCCACGCTGGAGCGACCAGGATCATGCGTGCCTTGTCGCTGCGCAACTTGAGCAGGACCCTGTGGACCAGCGGAAATGGAGGGAAGGCGTAGAGCAGCTGTCCTTCCCACTGAAGTAGGAAAGCGTCCGATAGGGAGCCCGGAGAGCGCCCTTGGAGAGAACAGAACACTTGGCACTTCCGATTGACTCTCGAGGCGAAGAGGTCGATCTGGGGAGACCCCCACCTTTGGAAGATGGTGTGGATGATATCTGGGCGAATCGACCACTCGTGTGTTTGGAATGACCTGCTGAGACAGTCTGCCAGCGTGTTCTGGACTCCTGGGAGAAACAACGCCATCAGATGGATCGAGTGGGCTATGCAAAACTCCCACAGGCGAATGGCCTCTAGGCATAGGGGGGAGGACCGAGCCCCGCCTTGCTTGTTGATGTAGAACATGGCCGTTGTGTTGTCTGTGAGGATTGCCACACAACGGCCATGCAGAATGCCACTGAACGCGTGGCATGCTAGGCGTACCGCCATCAGTTCTCGCACATTGATGTGTAGGGCCAACTCGGAAGCGGTCCAGAGGCCCTGTGTCTGGTGCTCCCCCAGGTGGGCACCCCATCCCAGAGATGATGCGTCTGTGACCAGGTGTAAGGAAGGTTGCGAGGGGTGAAATGGGACCCCTTCGCACACCGACGAGTGGTTCAGCCACCAGCCGAGGGAGGCCAAGACCAATTCCGGAACCGTGACCACCATGTTCCGGCCATCTCGACCTGGACGATACGTCTTTGCTATCCAGGCCTGAAGTGGACGGAGCCGAAGTCTGGCATGCCTGGTTACGTAGGTGCATGACACCATGTGCCCCAGAAGGCTGAGGCACGTTTGTACCGTGGACGTCGGGAAGCTTTGGAGGCTGCGAATGATGTGCGCAATAGCCTGAAAACGAGCGTCCGGTAGGAGGGCGCAGGCAAGTTTGGAGTCCAAGACTGCCCCGATAAACTCTATTCTCTGGGTTGGTTCCAGAGTTGACTTCTCCTTGTTGAGCAAGATGCCTAGCTTGCGGAAGGTTTGAAGGGTGAGTTTGACATGCGATCGGACATCGTCCTTGGTGCGGCCCCGGATGAGCCAGTCGTCGAGATACGGGAATACCTGTACCCGCTGTCGGCGGAGGTGGGCTGCGACGACGGCCATACATTTGATAAATACCCTCGGAGCCGTGGACAGTCCGAATGGAAGAACGGTAAATTGGTAATGATGTTGGTTTACCACGAAGCAAAGGAAGCGCCTGTGCGGTGGGTAAATTGCTATGTGAAAATAGGCGTCCTTCATGTCGAGGGCGGCGTACCAGTCTCCAGGATCCAAGGATGGGATAATAGCTCCCAAAGAGACCATGCGGAACCTCAACTTTACCATGAATTTGTTGAGTCCGCGCAGATCTAATATGGGCCGAAGCCCCCCTTTTGTTTTTGGGATTAGGAAATAGCAGGAGTAAAACCCCCTGCCCCTCAGTTCTGGTGGGACCTCCTCGATCGCTCCCATGGACAGGAGCGCAAGGACCTCCTGTATTAGAAGTTGCTCGTGAGAGGGGTCCCTGAAGAGGGACGGGGAGGGAGGATGGGAGGAGGGGGCAAAAGAAAATTGGAGAGAATATTCCCTTTCCACCGTGCGAAGGACCCATTGGTCTGAAGTTATAAGGGACCACGCAAGGTGGAAATGGGATAGACGATCCCGAAAAGGTGGGGAAGGATCCTGGAAGGTGGCTAGTACGCCGTCCTCGGGCGCACCTTCAAAATTGCTGTCTGGGTCCTGCCGATCGTCTAGGAGGGCCCTGGTTCTGACCAGGTTGGTGGCCACTGGACCGTCTTCTACCCCCACGCCCACGCCTTCTGAACGTATCTTGCCTTGGGCGAGGGCGGGGGAAGAACCTTTGAGGCTGCGGTCTAAAGGGTCTACGCTGAGGCCCCGGGACATGCATCCCCAGGGAGCGTATCATTGTCCTGGAGTCTTTTAGGGTCTGCAACCTAGAGTCCGTNGGCAAAAGAAAATTGGAGAGAATATTCCCTTTCCACCGTGCGAAGGACCCATTGGTCTGAAGTTATAAGGGACCACGCAAGGTGGAAATGGGATAGACGATCCCGAAAAGGTGGGGAAGGATCCTGGAAGGTGGCTAGTACGCCGTCCTCGGGCGCACCTTCAAAATTGCTGTCTGGGTCCTGCCGATCGTCTAGGAGGGCCCTGGTTCTGACCAGGTTGGTGGCCACTGGACCGTCTTCTACCCCCACGCCCACGCCTTCTGAACGTATCTTGCCTTGGGCGAGGGCGGGGGAAGAACCTTTGAGGCTGCGGTCTAAAGGGTCTACGCTGAGGCCCCGGGACATGCATCCCCAGGGAGCGTATCATTGTCCTGGAGTCTTTTAGGGTCTGCAACCTAGAGTCCGTCTTGTCCGAAAACAGGCCCTGCCCATCAAAAGGGAGGTTCTGCAGTGTATGCTGCAACTCTGGTGGTAGGCCAGACACCTGCAGCCAGGAGATGCGTCGCATCGCTATGCCTGAAGCTAGAATCCTAGCCGCAGAGTCCGCAACGTCGAGAGAGGCCTGTAAGGAGGTCCTTGCTACCTTCTTGCCTTCTTCTACCAAAGCCGCAAACTCATCCCTGGATGTACTAGGTATCAGTTCCTTAAATTTAGTCATTGCGCTCCAGGAGTTGTAGTCGTATCTGCTCAGGAGCGCCTGCTGATTTGCAGCCCTGAGCTGTAAACCCCCGGCCGAATAAATTTTGCGTCCGAACAAATCGAAGCGCTTGGCGTCCTTGGATTTGGGTGCTGACGCCTGTTGCCCATGGCGCTCCCGACCGTTCACTGAGGAAACCACTAGGGAACACGGCTCGGGGTGAGTATAGAGATACTCGTGGTCCTTAGAGGGGACGAAGTACTTCCTCTCCACTCCTCTGGCCGTGGGTGGGATAGAGGCTGGGGTTTGCCAGATGGTCTTGGCGTTAGCCTGAATCGTCCGTATGATCGGCAATGCCACCCGGGATGGTGCATCCACTGAGAGGATGCTCACCACTGGATCCTCCAACTCTACTATCTCCTCAGCCTGGAGGTCCATGCTACGTGCCACCCTACGTAGAAGGTCCTGGTGAGCACGGAGGTCAATCGGGGGGGGACCAGAGGTAGATGTCCCTGCCACTGCCTCATCTGGGGAAGATGAGGAAGAAGGTATGGGGGCCAGTGGGTCCTGTGGTGGTTCCAACTGCTCCAGGTCCGGCTGGTCAGGCTCAACAGGAGCAGGATCTGTGACCCGTACGGGTGTCGGAGCCGAAGCCTCCACTCCGCTCGGGGTGGGGGCGGCTGATGGTGGCCTCCAGTACTCTGGGCTCCGAGAGCGCTGAATAGGAGGCTGCTGGCAGAGTGCCCTGGGCTTGGTGGTATGCCCATGGGGTCCAAAACGACCACTGTGCAGGGTCCTGGTTAGGGTCGTCGTCCCCTTCCTGCCAGCGGCCTAAGTTGTCCGCCACTTGCCCCGGTGCGGGGTAGGCCGATTGGGAGGCTCCTTCAGAGTGGGAGGAGCGTGAGGCCGATCGTGAGGGCCAGGGTGGTGCGGAGCGTGCCTGCCCTGATGGCGCCGGGAACGGTGCCGAGCGGTGCCGGCCGACAGGGGTACCGTCTCTGCGCGGTGCCGGGGATCGGGATCGGGATCGGTGCCGGTAATCACGTCGGTGCCGGGATCCCAACCGGGATCTGGAGGAAGACCGTCTTTGAGAGTGATGCCGTGAGCGGCTCCTGGATCGCGATCGGCGATCCGATCGGTGCCGAGAGCAGCGCCGGGAGCCGGAACGGTACCGACGACCTGGGCGGTGCCGCGATGTGGAGTGATATCTGGAAGATGATCGGCGCCGCGAGTACGACTGGTGCCGTGATGGAGAACGGTGCTGGGACTGCGAGCAGTGCCGAGATCTGCTCCTAGAGAGGGAGCGGCGAGAGTCCACACTCGGAGACGGTGGACGTATGAGGGTCGGCTTGCCCCTAGATAGTACCCCTCGGGTGAGATGTGGCACTGCGGTGCGGGTCGGTGTCGGCTCCGTGAGGGCAATGAGGTCCCTCGCCGTCGCAAAAGTCTCCGGGGTTGACGGGAGACAAGGCTCGACCACCATGCGGGTCGGGGAGGCCGACCGCACCGGACTCAACGGCTTTTCTGTCGGTGCCGGAGTCGACGGTGTCGGTATCGGTGCCTGCGCCCTTGGTTGCTCCGGTGCCGGACGCGACTCCAAGGATACGGTGGGAGCCGATGCCAACTTCTTAGAGGCGGTCCTGTCCGATTTCTGGGGTCTTTTCTTTTGACCCGGGGACAGTGACCGGTGCCGAGGTGCTAGAGGGCACGGTGCCGGGGAGGGTCGGTGCCGTGGACCCTTCTGAGCGTCTACGCGCAGTGCCGTTGGGACAGCCGCCGGGGCACTACGCACCGAGGGACTCGGTGCCGGAAGCTGGCGCGCAGAAGGCGTGTCTGGGCTGAGGGCCGCCTCCATAAGGAGCTGCTTCAAACGAAAGTCCCGCTCCTTTCTGGTCCGGGGCCGAAAAGCCTTGCAGATCTTGCACTTTTCGGCCTGGTGCGATTCCCCGGGGCACTTTAAACAAGCGTCGTGGGGGTCACTCATTGGCATAGGCTTCGCACAAGCCGAACACGGTTTGAAGCCCGGAGCCCCGGGCATGAGCACCGGCAGCTCACCGGGAGGAAAGGGGGAGAGGGACCCCTTCCAACCCGCTAGCACCTATAAGTATTCTATAACCAATATACAACTATGAACTACTACGATAACACTATAAACAGTAATTTACAACTATACAACTAACTAACTAACTAAGTAAAGGAAAGAGCTAGGGAGAGTGGAGAACAGCTATGCTGTGTTCCACAGTTCCAACGACCATCACGGGCGGTAAGAAGGAACTGAGGGGGCGCTGGGTCGGCTGGGGTATATATCCAGCGCCATGAAGGCGCCACTCCAGGGGGCTCCACAGCCGACCCACCGGGGTTGCCAGGGTAAAAATCTTCCGACGATCGTGCACGCGGCGCAGGCACACCTAATTGGAATCGATATGAGCAAGCACTCGAAGAAGAAGTAGCCCTACTGACCTCATGTCAGCATGTGTAGGAACACGACCTTAGTTATTGCAGACTAAAAATCTCACATCCTAAACTGCCTTCCACTGGCATTCTACTACAGAGGGGGGGAAATTATATTTAAAAAATGTGCAAGTGTTTGGAAAAACAAATTGCTTCCTGATCTTTGTTCATAACAAGCAAGTTCTCTGATCAGTTCCACATATCTGACTATTTTCTCAGTTGCAGTTATATTGGAGTCTCCTTATTAGTATCTGGGAATCATATATTATATATATTGTGTGTATATATATACGTTATATACTGGATAAAGACTTGCATCAGAGGAATTGATTAATGCACTTGATGCCTGTTTACCATTGGAAAAGACTATTTTTAAAATTAAGGGTTCCCTTATGACTTTTGAAACAGTGGTATAATAAAATTACGGCCATAAATTACTTTGTTTCCCAAGAACATTTAGTACATTTTAAAATACTTTGTCTTTCTATGTTTTTAGCTTTATTGACAATTCAAATGGTTTTGAGTCTGTGTTTTGTATCAAGTTGTACTTAAAAAAAAACAGACACTTTTTGAAGTTCAGAAAAAGCTTTATATAGGAGAGAAACTGATACAAGCTGGAGAATGTATACAGTTCATGTCTGGGGATCAACAAAGCCTTAAACTTAAATTCATGGTGCTCCAACATACAATTTTGGAACAGAGAAGGTAACACTTGGTATTCAATTGGAACCTACCTTTTCTGCTGTTGCAGAACATTCCATTCTAGAGAATGGAGTTAGCCATTGTAGACATTGTCTTTTTAGTTCTCGTTTGAAAGTTCCAGTATGTATGCTTCTGCTACCCGTTCTTCTCAAACACCAGAAACAACATTATTCTGATTTCAGTGTCCTCTGGATGTCATTCCACAATAACACACTGAGATGGAATATAGTCACAATGTATCCACCATGCAATGGAGTTTTAAGTTATATACAGACAATTACAAAAGTAACTATTCTGACCCCCTCCCTCCCTGACTGCCTACATGGAAACAAAATAGTTACTGTAATAGCAGTTGCAAACCCCTTCCTGCCATATCACTATGAGCACAATTTCATGTAAGTTGTGTGTCACTGTTTAGCATGTTTGTATATTAAAACTTATGGTAGTGTCTGCTTTTATGTCCAATGCAATTGTGGGTCATCGTTTGCAGCTCTATGCAATTCAACTACCCCCTGCTGGTGAGTGAAGCAGAAGAATATCTAGGTATACCATAAGGAGGGTCAGTATCCCCATATAAAACTGGAGATACAGAGCGTACATTAGTGTATTACACATGCAGGATTCTGTCCTACTTCAGTCCTAGTCTCAGCTTCCCATGTTATGACATTTATTTATGATCAGATATATGTTTCACCGGAAATTATATAATATGGCTGAATTAAGCAGGGGTGTCTTTTTAAAGATTACTTTTGGCATTAATATACTTTTTCTGACTCTTCAGGAAGTAGACTTGAAAACTGGTCAGGAAGCTTTGGATTACTATTATCCACATAAAGGAAGTGAACAATCAGAATCACAAGAGGGGGAGGAGAAGATAAAGCAGGTGCATGACGAAGAAAATGAAAAAAAGGCTAAAAGTGAGGGGGAAGAGAGAGAAAATACAGATTCTAGCACTGAGGTAAGTGTAATTATACAAAAAACCCACATAACCCCGGGTGAATGGTTTATCATTCGTTCTGTGAGTGCTATTAGGAAAATTAGTAAAGAGGCAATGTCTGGATGATATTCTGTAAATATGACATTCCCAATCTCCTTCTCAAAAATTAGGCTCCCGTTACAAATATGGTTTCACCTTGAAACATTCTAATCCTTCCAAAATCAGTCATCTTAAAATTAGTTTTTATTTTATTCTGTTCATTCTAGTTCTGAAGACAGCAGACCTTCCCTCTCCAAGGTTTCAAAGTTAGCCACATAAATATTTGAGACAAGGATGCTAAATTATGCTGATTTCACCTTACTATGGTTTATTGAGGTATAGATGGTGCTTTATGCTCACAAGATTCAGTGTTATGTAGGATTGGTCCCTAGAGGATCAAATTTTGGACAACTTGGTTGCCAATATCCAAGCGTTGTTGTATATTGAAGGGGGGGAATTACACTAAGGTTGCCACATTTTACAGTTACACTAAAGCATGGACTTAAAATCAAGTAGGTACTTTCGGCCTATGTCTCTTTGCAATCTGCAATAAAGGGATTGCTGCTTCTTTTCCACATGAGAGCTGAGAATTTAATTTCCAGTCATTTCGCCGGCAGCCCTGCCTGTCACTACCCAGTCTGTTTTCAACCTTTACTGGACTTAGAGGCTTCAAACATGTTTCTACTGTTTGTCAGGATATCGGGTGCAGCTTCATCGAGGAGGAAAGCACAAGTGCTCCGTTTGTGGGGCAGGTGTGATGCTTTTAGTTGTAGGATCATTCTGCCCCTCCTAACAGCATAGCATTTCCTCTTCCAGATGAAGGCTCTATGCAGGGTCAACAACTCCAGCGCATCTCACTATATTGCACTGTTCCAAAGCAGCAGCAAGTTAAGGAGAGCACCTGTGTTCTTTTGTACTTCTGGCAGCCCCATCAGGGGCTTGAGGGACACCTTAAATGTTAATGGGATTACAGTGTTCCACCTAAAACTTCAACCTAAAGATGCCACTGACTGGTAGTGTGGCATCTGCGTGATGGTGGAGATGTGATAGAAAGCCAAGATTTGCTTAGGTTTTTGCATATTTCAGACCCTTGCTCAAAATTACAAACCATTGAATCTGCATTAGCTGATTTGCACTCATTTGTGTCTGATGGTTAGAGCCGACTGGACTGAAACCAGAGTAGGAGGAGCAAGGGAGGAGAGGGAGCTCTCCCTCTGTTTTTAGGAAAGAAGGGACTGTGCTCCCTTCCCCCGCAACCCTTACTTTACCCCTTGTTTGTCTCTAAAGAATTGTGCTTTTCAAAGTGTTTTTGTTTCCTCCACTACAGAGCAACAGAAATTCCATAGATTCCTTTCCCTTCTTGGAGGACTATTTGCTGCTGCAGTCATCACAGACAGAAAATGCACTAGAGGTAAATGTGAAATCTTGCAGCTGTATTAGCAATGGATTATAACTGGTATAGTTGGATAATTGGGATAGTCCATTTAATTTAATTAAAGAGTAAGCAGAGAGTATGTCACCAAGTCAGTTCAGTAATTTATCTGAAAACTCTGTTGTAAAAAGCTAGTCTGGTCATTACCTTTTAGCATAGTCATTACTTACCAGCTTCCTGAATCTGTAAAATTACACAACTTATTTGAAAACTGTTTAAAAATTCCAGTTCTTCCCAGTGCCCCTCGATAATATTCAACAAGGCAGTTTATCAATGTAAAATAGATAAACTCATGCTTTTTCCAGTTTATTACCAAATATTGACAGTATTTTCACAGTCTGTGTTTAGCAACCATGGGCCTTTTAATTGCTAACAGTTTAAAAAAACAACAACAGATCTTGAAAAACTTCCGTGTTTCTTTTAAGAGCATAGTTGAAAACACCAGCTCTACCTCCCAGTCTACAGCAGGGGTAGTACGTGATAACTCCATAGAAGAAATATGGCAAGACTTTCTTCTGTCACCTGAGCTACAGGTAAGTGTAGTAGAAAACTTTAGGTATATATATTGTTCTTCTAAAAATATACACCCATCTGACTTGTGCAAGTGCATCTGAGATTATTTGCTTAATGAGCTGCAGTCTGATAAGCCCATTTGAAAGTGAAAATATGTAGGAGTTAACTGTGTGGACACCTTGCCATACACTTCACAGTTGGTGAGGTGGAGAACATCGTTGGCTCCATCTAGATGATGGAGCCAAGTATATGTCATCTGACTTTAAACAAATCCTTCCTACCATCCCCCTAAATAACCATTAGACAGAACTTCATAACCTAACATTTTTCTGTTCTGGTAGAGATGACATGTTATATGCTCGTTGGTTTATTCATAATACTTTTCTGTTTCAAATCCAGCTTCTGGCTCCAGACTTGGTTCTGTAACTGGACCGGTCGGTAGGTCTAATTTTGCTCTGTTATGTGTTTGTAAATCCCACTGTTTGCAAAGGGGGTTGCAGTTGCATAACTGAAAGCAGAAATAGGCCCTCACAATATGCAAAATATTGGGAAAAGCATAGCTTCAGAATGTAAACAGATTAATCTGAATATCCGATTACATAAGTCTGCAAAATATTAAAACCTCATTATTTGATAAAGGGTCTCTCCCCACTTCTCAGCTAATTTTTAATGCTTTAGAAATCCTATGTTACTAAAGTGTTATCTTTATGTACTGTGATATATTCACAATGAAGCACTGTACATAAACTAAGCTGTAAAGGAATCAGTTTATCCTAATTCTCAAACCTTACTTTATATTTCAAAGTATGTTTTGTGTCTAACTTTCCATAAATGTTACTAACATTTAGTACGTAACAGAGATTAAAGGGGGAACATTTTTTTATTATTTGTGCATGTGATAGTATTTTGTGTGCAGTGAGGTCTTTCCTCTGTTTGCCCTAGTCTTTTGCACAGCAAGGTTTTTTTTTCTTTCCAAAAGTAAGAAAATGTGGCTTAAAATGACATTTGCCAGATTTTGTCAGGGGCACATATAATACTTGAAACTACTTCATTTAAAAAAAAAAAAAGACCAGCTTTTAGTTAGTCTTAAAACTATTTTTTGAACATTGGACTTGATAAGAATCAGAGCAGCTACACTGAGTGCTAGAGACTGAGTCAACAATTAAGATTACAATCTGTTGTAATTATTTTGTACTGTTAAGAGCTACAAAATATAACCAAGGCCTGTGTACTCTGCAACAGTGTGGATCTAAATGCCATGACAAGGTCCCTGGATTCTTTGGCACTCTAGCACTTGGAAATTGGAGGTTATGCAGCAGCTTAATTTATATTGAAAGATAAAATAATAATAAATGAATTCAATATGATAATGAATAATACAATCTTGCTTCCCCATATCTTGCATTAGCTGGAAATGCTAGAAGTTTTATATATAAATGTTGAAGGTGTTGATGGAGATAGTAACCTGGAGGCTTTGACAGCAGGAGAGAGAACAGTTGGTGGTTTTAGTGGATGAGAAGGAAGGCAGTTTAAAGGTGTCTCTTTACTGTACAGTTAACCCGCGCTGTTACTCAGGTGTTGCCCCTAACACCTTTCCAATCCACACACAAATATCTGACCCGAGTGTGATGGTGCTTTCAAACCGGGCTAGCTGTCCATCCTTCTGTATAGGCTAAAGTCCAAGTGACGCTTTCACTCAGGCTGGCCCCCTGCCCATTTTGCAGGGAGGACTCAGGCTAAATCACTAGAATGCTGGTAGTCCTTCAGTGCCTTCTCACAACTCCCCCCATCTGCCCAGAATGGCAGACATGTTCTCCCACCATTCACTGGGAAAGACTCAGAGTAGCTCAGCTTGGTAAAGCACAAAGAACTATGGGATATGTCCCCAGAAGTCCTAGCAACACACATGGGTGAGTGCAGCACCAGTAAGGACACAGTAATTTGACTAAAGCTTTGCAGTGTGGCTGCTCTTGCCTGGGCTAGGCTATATTGGGTACTAATCACCTGAGTTCTCTCTACAGTGAGGACATACCCTGAGAGTGAGAGAGAAGCACATTGACTGGATAGGTCTTCCAGAATGATCAGTAAAATAGCTAATGTTGACATCTTAAAACTAAACAGGACAATTTATCAAGCCATTATGCTGAATGTGACAGTTCATAACTCGCACAGCTTGTTTCAAGCTGTCAGCAGATTTGGGAAGACAGCACTGTAGTGGTTGGACTCTGCTTATGTTTTTAAATGGTTAGTTTCACAATGATGAGGGCTAAAAACATTTGTTTTTAATCTCTTAAATTTTAGAGGACAATTCTGTGCTAAGGGATGAAGTCTGTGGGAAATTCTACAGTCGTAGACTAGATGGACCCTCTGTGTAAGTAGGAAATAGTTCTTCCAGACCAGGTAATAGAAAAGTTTAGTGCTACTGTGGATTCTAATAGTAGGGAGAATACTACAAGAAGAAAGAAAAAGTGTGTGTATGTATAGGTAAGGAATTTAGAAGTATTTAATTAGAAAAGTTGTTGATTCTATGTATTTTTTTCCATTTCCTTTTAGGGGATTTCACTGGGAGATACTCAACCTGTTGCTAGTAGTAGTAGTAGAGGCATGAATTCATCATCCTCTCACTACACTGTAAATTTGACCCAGGCTATTAGCCATGACGTTAGCCTCCGTGAAGCTATGTTACTGAGATCAAACCACAGCACTAGGGTAAATCCAGAAATAAGGAGTGTACAGAGACAAGAGTCCTTTCTGCAGTTAAATTCTAGCATCACAAACCCAGAATCATTACTTAATGGGACTAATTTGGGGTTATTTCCATCTGTTGACATTAGGAACCTAACAAACCAGGATCTTCTTTCAAACCTTGATGAGAACATATTTGATGAGATAAATCTAATGGCATTAGCATTGGAAGAAGGTTTTGACCCTTTAGAAGTCTCTCAGCTTTTTGAAGAACCTGACTCAGATTCTGGACTTTCTTTAAATTCAAGCCAGAGCACAACCTCTTCAAATAATTCTGATTTATCATCTGTTTCAACCTGCAATGAAGGTGCCGTTGGATACAGTAGCGATATAGAATATACTTCCCACAATGGCTTAGGAGCTGTAGGGGGTCATTACCCAGAGCATAGTAAACACTGCCATATGGACTATCGAAGTGATTCAGACTATTGTGGGGAATCCACACTTCAACATATTCTTCATAACCACACTTACAATCAGCTGCCAAATGAATTAGCATCCACTTCTGAGCATCATTCTTCATCATCTGGGAAATCAAACAAAGTAAAGGGCAGGTGCCTCAATAGCACAGATAATCTTAGCCATGATAAATGCCATGTGAAAGCCCTGAGAATTCCATTTTCTGTAGATGAAATTGTGAGCATGCCTATTGATGTGTTCAACAACATGTTATCGAAGTTCTATCTGACAGATACTCAAATATCACTTATACGTGACATAAGGCGAAGAGGAAAAAACAAGGTTGCTGCTCAGAACTGCCGCAAACGTAAACTAGATGTGATCCTGAATTTGGAAGATGATGTGTGTAAGCTTCAAGCCCAAAAAGAAAGCCTTAAGAAGCAGAAATCTCAGTGTAATAAATCAATTAGCCTTATGAAGCAAAAACTAAATGACCTTTATTATTTAATTTTTAGTAGGTTAAGGGATGACCAGGGCAGACCTGTTAATCCAAGCCAGTATGCTCTTCATTGCAGTAGTAATGGCAGCATTTTGATAATACCCAAGAGACTGGTCACATCAGAACAGAAACAAGATAACCAAAAAGAACGGAATCAAAAATAAATAATATTAAGATCACTACATTATTTAGAACTCATTCTGCTGACAGTGTGGTGAAGATGCTGGAGGCCAAGAATGCTTATGAACATGTTAAAAAAGAAAAAAGACCCAAACTGTAATATTTTGAGACTTGTGCATGTGGCCTGCATCTTTAATTATTGGGATGGTTTTTATATATAAATATAGTAAATTGTCAACACTTAGAAGCTACAGCAGTAAAAACCTGCTACTTTGACTGAGCTGTTGAAATGTAATTAGAGTTACTGGAGGAGGCCAGGCCACCAGCAGAAGTAGAATTTCTACTTAGTGTGGATTTATTGCCTTTAAGTGAGTTTGCGCACAGTATTTGCAAATAAATATTTCACTGACATCATTGTATGGAAAAAGGGTTGGAGGGAGCAGATAGGTATATAAGTTGTCACACTTGGAACTAGGAGACTTCTCCCTATATTATAGAGAAATTGAAGGATCAATGCACACAAAAAAAAACACCCCACAAAATTGAGATCAGTTGCAGATGGAGGGGAAAAAAAACATATTTTCTTCCTAACTACAAAACTCTTGAAAGGTAAAGTGGCCTTAGATTTTGATTTAGTCTGTTAGCACAGGCATAGTTTTTTAAAAAGCAGAAGACTTAGATTTGCAAAGGTTTGGCTTAAATTCTAGGGGGTTTTATGTATTTAATTTATGTATTTTTCCCTTTTTAGGGGTGTAAATTATTCTTTTTTGTACTAGTTTTCTGAAGAGGTCTTGGAGTAGGGTGACCAAATGTCCTGATTTTTGGGTCTATTACCTCCCACCCGCTGTCCCGATTTTTCACACTTGCTGTCTGGTCACCCTATCCTGGAGGCTAGTCAGACTTTTCCTCTCCCACAAAATAAATAAATAAATACACACACACACACACACTTATAGTTGTAGTCTCAAGCAAACTGGGATTGCTCATTAATTTTATACTTATTTTGACTTTTTTCCTCTAAATACATATTGAAATACTGTTACACTATAGTCTTATGCCAGTATAACACCATTGACTTTTCTATGTAAACATGAAAGAATGCAGTGGTGAATCAGACACTTCCTATGATTTGTATGTTTTCAAATATGTGATGTACTATCTACTGTCTTTTTTCAGTCTGGCTAACTTGATTTTTCTCTCTTATCCAGAGGAAAATTACTTATTTTTCTTACATTTTTAGGTTGTTTTAAATTAATCTTTTGTAAGCACCTTTAATTTGTTTTTAAACAGAATTTTTAAAGTCAGATTTGCCAAGAGTTCTCAAATGTTCCAGGTAAAATCAACTGTACTATATTACTTGCCTTATGATTGCTTAGAGTGAAGACATACTAGCTTTAGCTTAGGATGTGGATTTATCTGTGCCATGAAATCTGCAAAGGCATTTACATCCTTATTCACAATAGAGCATTCTCTCTCTTTTATACATATCCTAAAACAGGTCTGAAAAGGTATTATAAGAAATAAGTATGTAGCGATGAGATAAGAACTTAAACGGTAACATTTTTGGTGTAAGTATTATAAGCATCAGATACAGAATATAGTTATGTGGATATCTGGTATCCTAACAAAAATTGGGACATGGTTTTAAAAACAGCTTTAGTATAAGCACACCACAGCAGCACTGTCCAGTAACTCAGAAAAGTGCTATACGAAACACATAAGATTCTGTACACACAAAGGAAATGCCAAGATGACTTGTATTTCAAAGAAAAATTGGATGAAGTATGCCATTTATCATGGCATGAAACTACGTTAAATTTGCTGCACCTATGTTTACAGTAATTAGAGCAGCAGATGCAAGACTATATTTTGTATAACCAAGTACCTACTTTCCTCATAATGCAAAACTTACCCGACAGAGTAATAGTCTGCTCCTATACAATACTCCATTCACACTATTTGTACATTAAAAGATTTCTTTCTATATATATGTCCAAGTTCTTTTAGTAGTCACATCTCCTAGAACAGTGGTTTTCAAACTTTTTTCCTGGGGACCCAGTTGAAGAAAATTGTTGATGCCTGCGACCCAACGGAGCTGGGGATGAGGTGTTTGGGGTGTGGGAGGGGCTCTGGGGTTGTGCCAGGAATGAGGGGTTCAGGTTTTGGGATGAGGGGTTTGGGGTGGGCTGTGGGGTGGGACCATGGCTGAGGGGTTTGGGGTCCAGGAGGGTGCTGTGGGTTTGGGGGGGGGGCTCAGGGCTGGGGCAGGGGATTGGGTCTCAGCCTTACCTCCGGCGGCTCCCAGTCAGCAACGCAGCCAGGGTGCAGAGGCAGGCTTCCCGCCTGTCCTGGCACCGTGGACCGCGATGCGCCCCGGAAGCGGCCAGCAGCAGGTTCGGCTCCTAGGCAAGATCTAACATTAAGGACGAAATAGGCCTTTTCCTCCTATGTAAGTATTTTCCATTTCTCAAAAGGTGACATATTAACTGAGTCCCATTCTGGTGGAATGATTAAGATTTGATCCAGTCTTGAAGACAAAACTTTGGAGGATTGGAATACGTTAGGAAGATTAAATCTTAGTCTCTGCTAATCACTGCATTGAGCAAGGCAATAGGAGCTTAATTGGCACATCATACAATTTAAAAATAGCTGTATGCAGACTCACAACTTTTACCCTTTTAGATCTTTAAAAGGGTGCCATTCTAGACTGGAACCCATATTAACATTTAAGAGGACAGATGTCTGAAGTCTCTCAAGGCTTTTTATTTCATACCACATATATGAAACTCTCTGGGCTGCAACTACTTTCACTGAGAACTACCTTTTCCCTAGCATAATTCAATAGAATACCATGAAAAAAGCTAACGCCAAGCTCACTACAAAATAGAAACATTAGTAACCCTGTGACAATGACTTTGCCAAGTTAATTGTTTATTACTTGGTTTCTCTTTTTAAAGACTTATCAGTAGTACTTACAATATAGTAGTTTTTATCTGACTGGCCCTTTAGAAAACACTTATTACCGGAGGGGGGAGGGGAGGCAGGCAAAGGATGAGAGAGAGAGAGAAGGCAAGGCAGTTTACAAGTTACTCAGGTGGTGAAGCCTGTGAAGTAAAAAAAGGGTGGGGGGGAGGGGAAGAGAATCACTCATTTCAGATGAAAATCAAAGCAAGAGAGTGTACAGATCAGTTTCTCCATAGTTACTGGTGGTAACATATAGATGAAATCACTGTAGGACTAATTCCTTTTAATGGCTGTTCAAAAAGTACACCCATTGTTCAGAAAATAATGTTTTGACAACAGACATCAGTGTGTAAGGAACAATAGTGTGTATAAAAGATGAACTTCAACATTATGGGTTTCACTACAATTGCGTAAGGCTCCACTTTGTTAACAATGGCATCTCATTGTATGATCACATAATACATATGCACTTCTAATGAATATAGTAAACAGTGCTTTAATATTGTGCTATTTGAAGAGTGTTTGTGTAGAACAGGTTTATAGGTCCCACAAGTTTACAGAACAAACCAAAGGGTCGTGCCCCAAAGAGCTTACAATCTAGTTTTAGAGCAGACGTAGAAAAAAAGAGTAATAAACATCAGAGGGAACACAGCAACTTCAGGTGGATCAAGTAGTTAATTGAGTTTAAGCATTTTCATAACTTGGTGGCTCTGTTACCTTTTAAAATAAAGTTAAATTCACTTGTAGACACACAAAAGAAAGGAATCTTAAAGGGAGAATTTAGTTGCTTGCCAAAATCAGACTGGCAGGTATTCTATACCTAGGAGTTTTATGGAAAATGGCAAGGCCATTAGCTTCTAAAATAGCTTATTTGACCTGACCCAAAGCTGTTTAAGTAAAAGTGCAAGCAAGCTTCTGTAAAAGTTTGCCCTTGCACCTCAAATCTAACGAACCTGCTTCTCCCAACCCCTTAAATCTTTAACCCCTTCTTGACCAGGTAGTGACATCTCTTGTGGTAGATAACTGATGCATTTGGTAGCTATGAATTAATCTAGATTAGTATGGTTATTTGAAATCTGTTTTTACAAGTATACTACATAGTGATCATAGATTCCATGTCCTCACCTTTCCCACTGTTTCTAGCCTATTCTCCTATAGCTCCTCTCCCTCTAGTGCCCATCTTGGATGCCTCATTTGTTCACTTCTGCAACAAAGGAGTATTGAGTTGAAGAGGTCATACAGATATTTGAAATAAAGTGCTGACTACCTATATCACTTTTAGAAGAGGTTAATCTTAGGGTATGTCTTCACTACCGGCCAGATCCGTGGGCGGGGATCGATTTATCACATCTAGTCTAGACATGATAAATTGATCCCCAAGCACTCTCCCGTTGACTTCTGTACTCCAGCTCAGCGAGAGGCTCAGGCAGAGTCGATGGGGGAGTAGCAGTCAACTCACCATAGTGAAGACACCACGGTAAATCGATCTAAGTATGTCGACTTCAGCTACGTTATTCACATAACTGAAGTTGCATAACTTAGATCGATTCCTCTCCCCCCCCAAGTGTAGACTAGGCTTTAGCCTCTTTCCTAAATTTCAACTCTAGTAATTTATTTTCCCTACTTTGTACCTTCAGGTTCAGTTTATAGTAATAGTCACTGCTTTGGCAAAATGAAGGTATATTGAGCCAACATGTATCCTCTATGGAGAACAGCATTTCAAATATCAGTGTGATAATTTTATAGTGAAGTACATGACTGAGTTCCAATGCACGTTGGGATGGAAGTGCCTCTACTTGCAGACACTTTGCTTCACACTTTAAGAACAGTTTACGGAGCACCTACTGCCTCACTGCATTCCCATCCAATATCTGCCTCTCCTAATCAATCAGGTTGCCAGAATATTAGCCTTGATAGAAATGTAGTGCACCTAAAAAGGAACAGATGTGAAATCTGAATTGTCACTAACATATTCCAATGTGCATATGCCATACATAGCACAATAGACTTGAATTATGCAGCAAACTCCCTACCCAAACCCACCATTTACAGGCAAAAAATTCACACACACCCTGGATTGGGGTTGCAGCTATTTCAACCCCTGGACTGGAACAACCACATAACCTCCACCACAGGGGCCTGTGGGATGCATGCAAAAGCAGACCCATGGGCTGAGCAGAATTCCCAGCTGACCTTCTCCAGAGGCCCAGACCAACTCCACAACACCCCCTTTGTGCTGCTGCTCAACCAACCAGTTTATGTGGTGCAGAGGGTCCTGGGTCAGGTCTCCCCATTGTAAATTTCATCTTTTAAGAGCAGTGTAGTTGAGAAACTGAAGAATCCCACTCATATCTTAGGATTTAACAGAAAAGGAGGCTGGAAAGAGAGGGGCCAACTGGTCAGAAATTCCTGCCTCACTGCCTACACGCCAGGCTCTGCATCAATTGTAATTTTGATCACTCTGCTATGCCACACTCCTGCACAAGTTAGGAGTTTGCTTGCCTTTGGTCCTCCAAAGTAATACACTCATTCACCTCGACCCTGAAGAATGAAGGGGGGTTTGGGGTGGGTGGGAAGACTTACTCTTGACCATTTTAAGATTAAAATGCCTCCTGTTCTGTGGGGTAACTTAGTCCCAAGATCTACAGCCAGGTCCTCAGTTGTCTGCAGCATATTGGAAGTTCCTTGGCAGACACAGGTAATTTCAGAAATTGATGTTTAAGTGAATGAACATGATCTTGCCTTAGCTTTCATAAAATTGTGCAATAAAGCATAAGTACCAGCTGTAATACTCACTTTTACTGAGACATAGCATGTATCTTGAATGGCAAAATAACTTTTTAAATGAAGATTTACTCTGCAAAAGTGGCTTCATATTAGTTTGAAGGAAAAAAAGGAAGACACGTTATTTAAAGACAGAGGAGCAATAACCGCACATTGCAGGACTTATTGAGAATTACTAAAATCAGTATGTTGACTAAAAACCACAACTTTCCACTAAGTTCACCACTGAACAACAAGAATGCTGCTTGTCCAGATTCTTAAGAATGTCTCCCTAAATAAATGAACAAGTAGTATGCTACAGTAAGACACCTTAAAATCTATTAAAATGTTGCAGCTTTAGCATCCTGTTACCCCATTTATGTCGCTGCCCCCTCCCCCCCTTACAGGGAGGGAAGGTGGTGTAGCCTCACAGAGAAAAAACAGATTATGCTTTCACCTTTGCTATTTTTTTTAATGTCAAATAGAAGTCATACAAATACAAAAGGCACAAGAATTCCTCCCCAGTGGCATGCATAATTTCTCCCCAACTGTTTTTCTTCCAATTTGCACCTTAACCCACCAAGTGAGTTGGGATGTGAATACAGAATTGCTAAACGTAAAACCGTTTTTGTAAACTGGACCTGGCTCAAATCATGTTACATGTCCAAGCAGGGAAAGGAAGCCTCCTGAGTAATTAGAAAACATACCAAGAGACTATAGGTCTGGCTCTAGGTCAATCATGATTAGCTGTTATCTCCTGTGCGGCCCCCCAGATTAACTATGCAATTCAAGGTTTGCTACATTGTTTTACCAAAGGAATTTTATACTAAAGCCTCAAAACATTTTAATTATTTTCAAGAATGGATAAAGACATGAGTGTCTATTACTATACAAAAGCTGAGCATAATAGCTTCCAGCTTTGTTTTAAACTCAGTGTAGCAGGCAGTCAAACAATACGCTTATGTATCTCAACCTCCTATGTGTAATTCAGAGGATAGTGTATTCATGGGGGAATTCCATGCACAATATTTTAAAACTCTGCATATTTTGTCAATAAATAAATGTGGAGGCTCCAGTGTGACAGTGGAAAGCACAGACCACTGGCTGCACAGAGGTGGGAGATCACCTTGCAGCTCCGCCATGGTGACTCTGAGGCTGCACCCGAGCCTGATACAGTGCAATGGCTGGCCCTGCCCCAGAAACACCACAGGGCCCTGCCCCTCCACACCAAGTGCACCAGGATAGCAAGGGAGAGGGACAGTCTCTTGCATGCATACCCAGCCCTGACCCGATCCAGGGGTAGGGCAAACAGGCTCAGCCTGGCAGGATCCATGTGTGGAGGAATCCAGGGCTGGGGAAATCTGGGTGCAGGCAGCTCAGGAGGGGGATCTGGATGCACAAAGGATCATTGGGGATTCCGGGTGCAAGGAGCCCGGGATTGGTGGGATGGGGGGGTCCAAGCACCAGGAGGGGGGCGGGGGAGGGAAACTCAGAGGCCCAGATGCAGGAGGTGGAGCTAGATGGGGTAGTACGGGTGCAAGAGGACTGGATAGAGGGCGAGGCTCAGCAGGGGGTCGGGGTCCTGGATGCACAAGGGTTGCACCTCCCCATATAGACTCCTCCCCCTGCAGCTGAGGAACAATGGGGACAGGAATTGGGAGAGGGGTGGGGGTGAAGAAGAGGGTGTGTGCGCAGAGCTTCATGCCGCGGAGGGAGGTTTCTGGGGCTGGGTCTGACCTGGCCCCAGCCCCTCCTCCCAAGGGAAGAGGAAGTCCCATCCAGCCCAGCCAGGACTAGCAGCTGAGCCCGGGATAGGGGAGGAGCCGCCACCAGCTCCACTGGCTGCTCTGGGCGCCTGAAACAATATGCGCCAGTTGCTAGGGAGGGGTCATGTGACGGTTCTTGCAGCTTCCTTTTGCTTCCTCATCAGAAAGTAATTTTTCCTGCAGGGAAGCAGAGAGATCTACAGGGGACATGAATTCTGCGTGCACACAGTGGCACAGAATTCCCCCAGATGTAATATTAGACACAGAAAGAAAGAAAAAGAAAAAAAGTCATCTTGGGTTTTGGTAGATAACAGTTTTGCATTGCATCTTACATACTAAATGCAAAGCTGTTTCTAAATAAGACAGCTATTGTTTAACAAGTTTTGACTAATCTGTCTTTGAAAACTAATTGCTTAAGAGAATTCAATCAGAAGAAACTTGTTCATACAGTGTGATAAAAATTGCAGCCAATAAGCTACTTATTTAGAAAAATAAAAAAAGTTTGTCCAAAATCAAAGTAGCTTCTTGAATGTGTCATGCTGTTTCTCTCAGCAGAAAAAAAAGTACGTGGGTAGGTGATTACTCAGATATGCAAATTATATCAATATGGTTGTCAAATTGTTTTAATCTCCCTCAAAATGAAATGTATGTTTTCAAAAGGCTCAACTTAGTTGTATATAAACAGTGTTGTTATCAACACACATTAAGTTTATTAATCATTACACTAGAACTACTTTGCTATAAAATATTTTATTTTAAAGCTATGAAATTTAAAAAATATATATTTAATGTTTCTATTCACAGAACATTTGCTATTTCATAACATTAGTGGTCTGCTTTTCCTAGCCCGCCTGAATTTTATTCAAAAGATTTACAGACAGTTCTTATAACTATCATTTTATATTTTTAAAAACCCCAGCATTACAGGACGCTGTACTAACTGAGATGTTTTATGATCAGGATTCATTTAACCTATAGATTTTTAATGAAGCCAGAAAAAGCAATTATTTTCTGATGATTCAGAATTTCTTATTTCTTGAAGCATGTCTGTGGTTGACCACTTCTTCATTTGTTACCTGCAGCATGGCACCTTCCTGCCGAAGAAAAAAAAAATAAAGTGTATCTGAAGAGGTTTATCATGTATGTCTATCCATATTACCTATGGAAGAACTTCAGCAGTTTCAAAAATTATAAACAATTCATTAGTGTGCAGAACACAAAAGGAATACACCTTTGGTTAGTTGTATACCTGTTCTTTAGGTGTGCAGCCTGTTTCAGGCAAGGAAACCAATACAAAAAATAAACTAGGGGCTATATTCTACCAATTTACACATGCTGAATAGCATGATATCATGTAAAATCTTTCTGATTTCAATGAGAAGAGTGTAAGGGTGACAGAATCTGGCACTAAGGTTTATTAGCTGTAAGAACTAGAAGAGACAGTGGAAACCTCAGTATCCTAGCCAAATTCCAATTTAGGTAATAACATTCTGCATATATATAAAATTCCACCTGTAGTTACAATTGAAGAAGTTTTCACTTGTCCTCCTAAAGAAATACTATGCAGCATTAAAGAAGAATGGATGTCATATTCCTTACTAGAGGTAGATGCGTTTCAGTAGTGAAGACAATTCTCTATTATATAAACCAGGGGTTGGCAACCTTTCAGTAATGGTGTGCCTAGTCTTCATTTATTCACTCTAATTTAAGGTTTCGCGTGCCAGTAATACATTTTAATGTTTTTAGAAGGTCTCTTTCTATAAGTCTATAACATATAACTAAACTATTGTTGTATGTAAAGTAAATAAGGTTTTAAAAATGCTTAAGAAACTTCATTTAAAATTAAATTAAAATGCAGAGCCCCCCGGACCAGTGGCCAGGACCCGGGCAGTGTGAGTGCCACTGAAAATCAGCTCGCGTGCCGCCTTCGGCACACGTGCCATAGGTTGCCTACCCCTGATATAAACAATCTAAAGTTACTTGGGATCCTTCAGGGTGCAATGTGCTATATAAAATACTGAAGCCAGAATAGACAGATGCACTACATTTCACTTCCAACAGCATAACACTATTGTACAACTACTCTATCTTCATTGCACTTGTAACCATCAAAATCCCAAGAAAAATAAAAGGTTGCAAAGTGTAAAGAAAGTTTTATAATTTAATTAACTTGTGACCTACCATTTTAACTACCAACACCAGGTATGGAACCCTTGCAAAACTTTACTAATGGACACTTGCAGGTCTCATTTGTTCAACTGTAGCAGTGTACAGTAGCAGCAGTCTATGCTTGTCGATGGCTCATATCAAAGCTAGATTCCAGTAGGAAAAAAATATGTTAAGAAGCTGAAATTTAAAAAAAACATGTCAAAATTTAATACAAGAAAAAAAGATGGGATTCACAACATTCTCTTCAGTTGGTAATGGTTAACTCAATTCATTGCTATGTTAAACTACATATGATAACCACTATACTGAAAGAGACTGTCATATAGTATTAGTTTCTTGTTTTTGGAACATTAAGAAAGGAAAAGTAAATAAGATCTTACCTAAAGAAGTTTAACTGAAGCTTAGAACTATTTTGCTCTACACCCTCAGCCTTCGTTGGCATCCTTATAAAACTACGGTAGTTAAAGCTTTGCAGAAATACAGCGCAGCTTTTTAAGACTGGCTGAACTTAGTGCCGTTTTCAAGAGTTCTCTTGTACTAGACCTGTGTCCCTGGAAGAGTACCTCGCTGGGGATATTTCCTTTCCTTGCCATTGAAGAAGCAGCATCTAAAAGATCTAAAAAGGTGTTTCTCCTTGCAGAGATATCCCTTAAGTTATCTAGATATTTTAAACCTGATAATTTACAGACAACATACTTTTTCTGACCAGCATTTAATTTTACATGTACAACAACAGCTTTGTATTATTTGTGGGACCTTATACTACCCACTCCTTGCCTTATTTTACAATATTTTTTTTTAAAAAAAAATCTATAATTACACAGTATTTCCTTTAGAATTATTTTATTAAATCAAATGTACAACAGCTTCTTAACTCTACACACGCACTTAAATTTTTTAAAAGGAAAACGTTATGTCTTATTACACCATGATCCTGGCTAATAGTTTTTCAAAACTTTGAGAAAAATCTTAAAAAAGGTTTCACATGTCACCTGAAACTTACAAATTTAACATTATCAAAGGAATGCTTCTACACTCTTACAAAGACCACTAGAAAGAAACAACAATTAAAAAGCTAAGAAACTGTCTCAAAGGCATTTTTACAATCCTTCCTCCACAGTAAGGTAATGTTATTAAATAATCCAATCCATTCACAAAATGGCTCTCTGCATCTGCTCTGGTGTCTTCTGCCATATCACTGCATATTTATGCATGACTGAGTAAGTGTTTCCTTAACATTGTTATTTCGATAACCTGAAGCTGTTCTGTTACCTCTGGGCTCTCATCCTCTCCTATTTATACAGTGAAGCCTGTTTCAACAGAAGTAAAGAGTAAAAAATAGGTTATGAAATTATCCATCTAATGAATTTTTAAAGGAAAGATAATATGATCCTAAAAAGCTTTTACTCCTGCAGCTAAGTCTCAAGAAACACTGCAATTTTAGCAATTATAAAGATACTTACCCATGGCAAGTTTGCAGAAGCTCAGTAACGGCTCCTCCCTCCATATCCACCACTTCCTCCACTGCCTCCTGGACCATAGTTTCCTGCATTTGTGGAACAACAGGATAGAGGACAGTTACATCTTTATTTTTTAAAACCAGGCACATTTACTGTATATTTACAAGAAGATTATATTCAGTTTAATTCAAGATGACAATGTGCGCACCACCTTGAATATAAAGCTAACATGTAATTGTCCTCTGAGAGATTATCCCCCCCCAAGAACTGCCATGATAATCACATTTTGAAAACGGAACACAAGATTCTTGCAGCAAGAGAAATTCCTATGGTTTAAACATATAATCAAATAAGGAAATTAATGCTGCACACTCTTGGGGCGATCCTGCAACATGTATTATGTGGGTACATCAGTCCACCCACACACTACACCTTACAGAAAACTGGTCTGAAGTAAATTTCCCTTTGCATGCTTTGCACATGTAAAGCATTACTACTTAGAAGCTGCTGACCAAAAAGAAAAAAGGCAGAAATATTATAATGACCCTAATATGGGAGAGAGAAAGAACAAAAAGTTTAGTGGAGAGTAGTGAGTCAGTGGTAATTACTACTATAGTAAATAATTTGTTCACATTGCTCTAACTAATGCTAAGGGATGTAAAGAGGCGGCTTATTTGAAAAAAATTAACCCATTGCCAAAACTAATTATTGTCTGACTGATATCCCTATGACATTTACCAACACTAAAATTTGGGAGGGGCAGGGAAGAAGTGTGATATTATATCATATTTTACAAACAAACAGACTTAATGGGCATGAAGTTAGTATCCCAAAACTAACTCTCTATATTGACCAGACCACTGAGAGTTCATACCTGATCCAAGTACAATCTGGTAAACAAAAACTATTAGTAAACACACATACATACTTAAAAAAAAAAAAACAGCTAACTGTTCCTGCTTTGAGAAAAATGGTCTTCACACCAAATAGTGATCTTGCTGTTTGAAATCATCATACTGTTTTAATGCTGACAATTTATTTTTCTTTTGGGCGCACTCACAGATAACCACTACCACTCTTTGCACTATTGCTTACTAGCTCTAAAATTCTGCTGGCAAGTGGGATTTATAGAAGACTATGCAGCAATTCTCTACACAGGTTAACTGGTTCGTGTCCCCAGATCTCTACAAAGGATCAAAGGCCACTGAAAAGTTTGGTCCCAATTCAACCCATGACATATACAATACCTCCACCATATGGTCCCCCCATGTTCCTGCTACCACCAAAATTTCCACTCTTCATTGGACCATAGTTTGAGGGCTGTTGGTTATAGTTTCCAAAATCATTGTAGTTTCCACTTCCATAATTGCCTATATTATTGACACAAAAAGAGCTAAACGTAAGAATTATTTCTCTGTGTTATTACAAACCTAACAAATCAAGACTTAAAAAAAAGAAGAAGAAGAGGAATGTCTGTCACTAAAGTCAATTATTTTTCTTCACTGACCATAGAAAATGGCATACTGGTTTTGACAACACTTATGAAGTAAAATGTTCTCAAGTCAATAATCTTGCTCAGGCTAGTCCAAAACTAAACTTTCAGTTAAATGTTTTAAGCAAATGTATTACCTCCTCCATAGTTGTCATAACCACCTCCGTAGCCCCCACCCTGGTTGCCATATCCAGGTCCTCCACCACCATATCCTCCTCTTCCTCCTCCATAACCAGGACTACCTCCAAAATTGCCACCTATTATGAAATAAGCCTTTAAATAGTAACTTTACATTATAAATGTCAGTTGTACTATTCCTCAGATCACACAGTGTTCTGCTAAGACTAAGATTTTAGTTTTCTTCAGCATCAGTCTACTGAAGGCCAAAAAGGCCAACAGGAAGTTTTGAAGGGCGATTTCTACAAATAGAAATTTTTAAAGCTATATACTCCCCCTTAACTGTTTAGTCTGACTGCAGTTTTTGCCTAAGGATTAAAACAGAAATGTTACCAATGCATGATATTTAGATCTAAAGAGACAGGTTTTTCTTTACATAAATCCTGAATTTTTCAGAAAGCTGATTAGTTTAGGAAAGCACTGCTGAGCAACACTGAGCTGCAGTTAATACTACATTTTCAAATCTCTAAAAAGTCACTAACTTTCTTTACCAGTTCTTTTGACAGACTTTCTGCACAAAGTCATAAAGGAACACAAAACATTAGTATAGAAAGGAAAAACTCAGTGCAAGACATGATTTTTTACTAGGGTAAAGGCTTTGAGTGTGTGGTTCAGGCGTGGGGGAGGAAATTGTACATAAGCATGAGCCATCAGGATGAACTAATTACTTTGAGTAGTGTGGCAAAAGTATTATATACTTCCAAATGAGAAACATGGATCTGAATGCAAGAAGGCCTTAGGGAAAACAACCAGACTGGTTATGCTTGCATACATTTATCAGCAAGTGCAGGTCTTTAGGTGTAGCATAATCTAGCACTGGAGCGAGATAGCCAAAAATAGGGCTGAAAAAGAAAATGAGATAGAAACCAGGTTTTCAGGGGCAGGAGACGAGGGACATATGGCAAACCACACAGTTAAAGACCAAGGATTAAAACAAATCAGCAGTTATTTATTGTTCTTAAACCAGATCAATATGGCTCTACTGCTTAAGATGATTAGTAACAGAAAATACAGAACCTTTTCAAAGTATGAGAAGTTACAAAAACCCACTAGTCTACACTAACCTCCTGGTCCTCCACCATATCCATTGTATCCATCACCAAATCCACGACCACTTCCATATCCATCTGTTGGAAATAAGTATTTGTTTTAGTTCATCTGTACGGAACTAGAAAAAAGTTTACTCTTAATAGTGAGCTGGAATTTTTAAAATATATAAAAGATGCTTTAAATTTTTAAAATTGAGATGACAAATTATAGTTAAGGAGGAGGGATAGCTCAGTGGTTTGAGCATTGGCCTGCTAAACCCAGGGTTGTGAGTTCAATCCTTGAGGGGGCCACTTAGGGATCTGGGGCAAAATTGGTCCTGCTAGTGAAGGCAGGGGGCTGGACTCGATGACCCTTCGGGGTCCCTTCCAGCTCTATGAGATAGGTATATCTCCATATATTATATTATAAAAAAAAACCTCACCAAAAAACAAAAAACAAAAAAACCCAGTTTATTTTTAAACCTACAAATACAAGCAGATGCTGTGTGTATGACCCTTTCAAAAACTGGGGTCACAAATACCATATTTGATATCAACTCTTGCAGAAGAAACAGAATACCCTAAAAACAGATTATGAAATTTCAACATTATAAACTGCTGTATTCATCTGATATACAAATTTCAAAATGTTGCAGTAGTTTCCAAACTGTGACTAACCTCCTCTAAGGATAAATAAAATCACTTTGGAGACTGGTATTTCTTGTACTTATTTTCAGCCCCCTCCCCCCCTCTTTTTTTTTTTTTTTTTTTTAAAGAGACCCACTAGAGCCATTTCTAGGGGGTATATATGTGAAAAGTATAATGGACTTAAAAAAATATTTTAAGCTTTTGGTTCATTTGGATAATTTGAATTTAAAACTTCAGACATATGCACACAAAACCAAGAAATACGCATCTGTCAGAAACAAGGCATGCAACCTTCACCTTAAATAATCATCTCTTAAAGAACAGTTGCATTTCTGGACTTGAACTGAAGATTGTCAAGGTAGCAGCTTACTGGTTGCCAATTATTTATACTTAAAAGCCCACTCTAAAATTTTAATAATTTACTCTAGCAATCTGTTATATTACTTTGTATACATTCTCTAAAATGGACCAGGTCACAGTGCTTCTTTGTATTGTGAACTAACATCTCAAAAACACTGACTTCATACATTTATACTGATTTGTTTCCATTTTGTTATTTCTAATCACAAAGGTGAGTTTTGTCATATTAAGAGGTTTATTAGTCTTTTCTAAAAGAAGTTTTTTTGTTGCCAATACTGCAGTAGATGGTAGCAACCTACAGAGCAAACTGAAATCCAAAAAACACATAATAAGCCTGATAGCCTTACCAGATCCACCTCTGAAGTTGCTTCCTGGTCCTGGACCAAAGTTGCCACCACCTCCACGCGAATCCCCAAAGCCGAAGTTACCTAGGATGATTTTAGATTCCTGTTAAGTATGTATTGTAGGAAAACTGAACCTAAGAGCATAAAGTGAAACTCAAATACCTCCTCTTCCACTCCTAGAACTTTGAACTTCTTGCATTTCTTGTCTAGATAAAGCTTTTCTTACTTCTGCATTATGGCCATTGATGGTGTGGTATTTCTGCACTGTAAATCATAAAAATTTAAGAAATTACATGCAGTAAACGTTGCTTCTAGAGTTTAACTCAGGAATGGCTAAATTGCCAAAGAAAATATTTTTTTCCTCCTCACATTTTTGCAATACCAATTCCAATCACCCAGAAGTCTAAGTTATAAAGATGACAGGATAATTTCAGGTAGTATTATTGCATGCTCCATCAAATTTATTAATGGAAGATTCAAAACTAAGGCCTTGTTCCTACAAACATTTATGCATGTAAGTAATCCAATTAAATTTAAAAACTTACTCACATGCTTAAGTGTTATTTATATCAGGTCCTTAAAAGTAGCAATATTGTAAGATGAAATTGTGGAATGAAGTTTACTTACATACAATTTTATCCACAGGATCATGGTCATCAAACGTAACAAAGCCAAAACCTCTCTTTTTACCAGATTGTCTATCCGTAATTATTTCAATAGTGTCAATTTTCCCATATTCCTCAAAGTAGTCTCGAAGGTGGTGTTCCTCAGTATCTTCCTTAATTCCACCAACAAACAGCTTTTTCACAGTAACATGAGCACCAGGTTTTCCAGATTCCTTGAAAGAATTACAAAATATTTTTTTCAAAACTACTAAGGTAGTGGAAGAGAGAGTTTTGCATATGGACTCTTTATCATGATCTTAAAGACAGTCAACTTGAAATCTAATCAATTTTAAGAAGCGAGTTTATAGTGTTTTCAGGTAAACCATATTATCTGGAATGCCTCAGCCATTTTTTTATTTTACAATCAATTTACTATTTTTTAAAGCAACTACCTCTGGTTGCTACGTGAAAAGCTCTAAACAAGCAAGAGGGGAACAGACTATGCTGCAGAAAGAATGAAAATGATTATACATGAAGTGTAATCAATAATACAATGTTAAAAAATATATATTTTGATAAAACTGAAATATTAGGAGAAATATCACATTTACTTGCAAGAATAGCAAGTAACAAAATTTTCAGGCAGAACTGTGATCTATAAACTGACTGGGTCCTTTTCATTTTAACCAACTGTATTCAAATTCCAGACAACTTCATTTAATTTGTCTGCCTATCTTTTAACTTTAGGTGAAATCCTGGCCCCACTGAAGTCACTAGCAAAACTCCCATTGTCTTCAATGGTGCAAGAATCTCATCCTTGATCTCTAGTCCCAAAAAGAACAGCTCCCCAAACGCTTCTTCTTTGACTAGGATATCCAATCTAAAACAGTAGGGATTAAACGGTAGGGACTTTTGATATTTAAGCCCCCACCAATGGAGTAGTCACTCAACCTAAAAAGCTGAAATGGCTTCTGTCAATCAAGTCCTAAATTCAAACTGGCAGAAGTCAACCTCTGCATGTGTACTGCTGTAAAGCTTCTAAAAATGGTAAGATAAAGAAGGAAAAGGAAAAAGGCATGTGCTCATAACCAGAGCCTCTTAATTACAAGAAAAAGTAAGCACTGAAATGTCTATCAGTAAGAATAAGCTAGTTTCTCACCAAATCAGAGACATTAATCTTTCATAACGTAAAAAGCCTCTTTGCTTTTCAGTACTTTGCTCACCTCTCTGGCTACTGCTCGTTTTGGCTCAACTACCCTTCCATCAATTGAGTGAGGTCTTGCAGCCATGGCTGCATCAACTTCGGCCATGGAGGAGAATGTTACAAAACCAAATCCTCTCGATCGTTTGCTTGCAGGATCCCTCATCACCTGCAAAAAAAATCAGGAAGTTTTACTGTTCCACTATCAAGTTTTCATACTACCGCTACAGCTAAGTATAAGTAATGCCCTTAATTTTCAGTTTGACAAATTTTTACTGAAAAATTTCCCCGTTTTACGAACTCTATTATGTGTTTTTTAATCAATTTTCACCTAAATTTTGGACCACTCAAGTACATGAAAATACTGATTACGTTAAGAAAATGCAATACATTACATTAGGTAGATGTGTTATTAATAAGTTAGTCTAAAGGTAGGTCTACCTACAGGGGCACAGCTATGGTGCTACAACTGTGCCACTATAGCAGCGCCTTAGTGCAGATGCTTCCTACATCAACCAAAGGGTTTTCCATCTATGTTGTTAATACACCTCTCCGAAAAGGGGTAGCTAGGTTGATGAAAGAATTCTTCCATTGACCTACCTGCATCTACAGTGGAGGTTAGAGGTCAATGTTTCACAGGGCGCAAAATTTCCACACACCCTGAGTGTAGTTAAGTTGATCTAATTTTTAGATGTAGACCAGGCCTAAGTGTAAATGTGAAGCTGTCTGTTAAAGTAAGGCAATGTAGTGGAAGATTAACACATGCGTGTGTGTTCAAGTCCTAAAAAAAAATAAAAATATCAGAACCTTCCGGCTCCGGCAACCTGCTCCAAATGGAGACCTAACCTGCTTTTACTTTAAATACTCGTATGTGTCTCTATTTCCCCCCCCCCGTCCTCCTATCCTGCAAAGTTAACCCAAAAAAAGTTAGGGGGTAAAAATTGGTGCAAAAAACTTATTTTTTGTAATGATCATCAACAGATTTCTGGGAAATTTAAAACAAAATAAAAATCAAAAGTAATGGGCCGTAAGCATAAGTCTTCATATCTTTAATTTAGATTTTCTTTGCTTTCTATACAAAAGCAGGTGTTTGAACCCAATTACCCATACTGATTAAATTAAGTATTTGAATTGTATAATTCTGCATTACAGAAGTGAAAACTTGGCTTTACCCGCCATCATGTATATTGTTCATGAAATTGTTGACTTCAACTGCAATTTATACATAAAGCTTTTTAAAAGATTTCACATGAAGCATACAGGGATCAACTAGATGCTTCCATTTGCCCTCTTATAAAAAAATTAAAGACAGTACAGTTAAGACAAAAGAATGCTACCAACATACACAATGCAAAGTTAACTTGTGGACCTCCTGCAAAAAGACAAGACTGAGGCCAAGAGCCTCAGGTGTCTGGGTTATGCAAGTACTCACCAATTTATATTTTCAGTAAAAATTCTAAATACGTCAACATATATCACAACAGTAATCTACTGCTATTACCAATACTTCAGAAAATGGCAATTTTTACAAAGTTGTAAAGTCCACATTATCAGCATACATTAGCACATGCAACTTACCACACAGTCTGTAAGTTTCCCCCATTGCTCATAGTAGTTTCTCAAACTTTCTTCTGTTGTTTCAAAGCTCAAGCCACCAATGAACAGTTTGCGAAACTGCTCCTTTTCTCTCTAAATTTAGAGAATATAGTATTAATGTCATTTGCAATTCTCCCATAGTACTGTCTGAGAAGACTTAGTCTGACATTAGACATGTTCACAAATGTCAATGAATACTCATTTTCAACAAAAGATTGTGATTATTAGAAGTTGTATTATTGCCATTCAATACAGACCCATATATTATAAAGGTAGCTCTTGACAATTTCAGTTTTTTAAAATTACCTTCCTTCGCCTCAGAAATATATTAAAGATGAAAATTAGGTTTTAAGTACTCTTAGAACTGGAGAAGTGCCCTCTGAAACGCCATCAAGTTTTCCTCCCTGCAATAGAATCTTCTTTAAAAAAAACCCCATAGATTATAATTGATGAGCTGTGTTCTCTTTACAGTAACTCCTCACTTAACGTAGTTATGTTCCTGAAAAATGCAACTTTAAGCGAAACTATGTTAAGCAAATCCAATTTCCCCATAAGAATTAATGTAAATGAGGGGTTAGGTTCCAGGGAAATTTTTTTCATCAGACAAAAGACACACACACTATAAGTTTTAAACTATTTAATACTGGTACACAGTGATGATGATTGTGAAGCTTGGTTGAGGTGGAGGAGTCAGAGAGTGGGATATTTCCCAGGGAATGCCTTACTGCTAAATGATGAACTAGCAATTGGCTGAGCCCTCAAGGGTTAACCGGCAATCTACAAGGCAGCAGGAATGGAGGGACGGGAGACAGAGACAGATTCTCACACACACCATGTGAGAGAGAGGGGGGTGCATTTCCCCTTTAAGTACACTGACCCTACTCTTAAGTACACTGCCTTGTGAATTAGATCAGCTTGCTGAGACAGCAGCTGCTGCCAGCAAGCTATCTCCCTCCTGAGCCCTGTCATGTGTCCTCCCTGCTCTATGGAAGATCGGGTAAGCAGGGTGCAGGAGCAGGGAGACACACTGACATTAGCCCCCCTCTTTCTCCCCCCTGCACAGCAAGCAGGAGTCTTGGGGAGAAGCTCCAAGGCAGAGGACAGGAGCAGCACATGGCAGTGGGGGGAGGGACAGCTGAACTGCCGGCAATTGATAGCCTGCTGGGCAGCTGCTGCACAGGGAACTTGGGAGAGCTGATAGGGGGACTGCCGGTCCACCCTGGTTCCAAGCCCCCACCGCTAGCTGCAATGGGCTGCTCTTCCCCAAGCAGTGGACAAAGCAGGTGGCTGCCAAACGAAGTTAGAAGGGAGCATTGCACAACTTTAAACAAGCATGTTCCCTAATTGATCAGCAACGTAACCTGGACGACTTTAAGTGAGGAGTTACCGTACTAGATCAGATGATACCAATTTATGTTGTTCATTCCAAAACGCAGGCTATTTTATTTTTAAATATAAAATAAAGTGTTTGTGCTCAAATTGATGTTCACCAATACAAACCAGAAAAGGAGAAACAAGCTTCTATATGAGGCACACAAAAAAGGGGGATGAGGGTGCTTCTTTTTTAATAAAATAAAAACTTATAGGCTCATACACCAAAAACCTTAAGCTATTAAATAAATATTTCATCAATTCATTCACATGTGGAGAATTAAAGCTCTCATGAGGTGCATATTAAGGAGCTATGGGAGTTTTGCCATTGACTTCAATACGAGTAGGATCAGGCCCCAAGTGGGAAGCAGCTTACCATTTCTTTCCTCATTTTATCTGAAGTACTCTTAAAAGAAATATATACATGTCTAATTTCAACATTTGCTGTTGAGGTCTATTTTGTATCAAAAGAGGCTTGAAAGTTGCAGCCATGCCTACCTATCCCAGGCAAAACTTATACAAAACAAATAAAATTTAAAAAAGGAGACTACATATTCTGAATTAGCATTCTAGACATAGGCCAACTCTTACTTGACACACTCAGTTAAAAAACACACAACAAAAGCCACCTTTAAAAATCAGGCATACAATAAAGGAAGTGGATATTTTAGAGTAAGATATGCGGGCTGTTTTCTATGGAAATTATGTGAAGGCAAACAGATTTTATGTTCTGCAGTTCTAAGCAGCAGTAAGTGGTCATACAATATACTTTTAAAAAAACTAAACTATTGAAAAGCAGGTAAAAGAAAGATCTAGCCTTTAGAAAGGCAAATTTACCTTTTGCTAGTCAGGTGATTAAGGCCATCAGAAAACTAAGGTATGAACCGGGGTGGCCAAACCAAGGGTTGCAAGCTGCATGCAGCTCTTTTGCACTAAGGGCAGCTCGCTGAGCCCTGCCCATCCTCCACCTACCAGACTAGGGCTTCAGCCCTGTGGGAAACACATGCCGAGGCTCAGGGCTTCAGTAGGAGTGGGGTTCAGGCAGGTGCGCCTGGCTCTCAAACTTCTGAAAATTATAGTATGTGGCTTGGAGGGTCAGTAAGTTTGGCCACCCCTGGTATATAGTACATTAAATATTGTATGATACTGAAGCAGCAAGATATAAAGAGGAGGAATAAAAGCAATTTATCTTAAAATGGCCAACAGCTGAAGTTTATTGAATCAGGGACAATTTTCACTGTGTGTACTATGTCTAGCATGATGGTACCATGATCCTGACTGAGGTGTTAAGATGCTACCATAATACAAATAATAGCCAAAGTTATGAAGAGCTCAATTAACAGCTGAAGAGTTTATTATGAAACTGGTGAAGAATCACTACTTTGGAAAGGAAGCAGCTATTAGCACAATTAGAAATTTCAAGTCAGTAAAAGTTTCCAGAGCAGTTTACACCATCAAAAAGACGGAATGAATGCCTTGTCGCATTTGTTTGCCCCGATATTGGATACTTAATTATTCCCTCGCAAAATTCTGCTTACCCACTCACTTGGGTAAGTAATATTGAAAGGCTAGATCCTTTTCCCTTTAGAATCATGTTTGGGATGAAGAGACACTTACTAATGATAAATTTTGGGAATACCGATAAATTTTAGTGGGTTACTTTTCAAGTCTTTAAAAAAAAAAAATAGATGATTTTTTGAAGTATTGGCTTGGTCAAATTTGCTCCAATACAGAATTTGCAAAAACTGAGGTTTTACACACACACACTTCAATTTTTTGTTTATTTTAATGGAAATAACTTCAAAAAAAATCCTGCATATTTTATACCGCGAACACTGGAGCATTGGACTAGGGTACAAGAACCTAATAATACTGACCAGAACCAGACTATTAACAAAAGCGTAGCTGGCTAATCTGTTTCACTATTTATGTTGAGAGAAAGAAAAGGTAGTCTAACAGGTAATCAAAAACTAACATTGAGCAGTTGAAAAAAAAATACTGAGGCATCACACAATTATTTTTTTTTTTTTTAATATTTTAAAAGCAGTATCCCCTTCAATTTATTTTCCAGTTGAATTTTCTCATTGACCAATAAATGCTTCTTGAACTTGCCTAAAGACTTCCATAGTGTGCCCCAATAGCTGAAAGAAATTATTGGAGAAAGAATACCGAATCTGCTTTTGATATAGCTGCATATCCTGCTGCCTCTCTCAGGCTCTGCAGTTAGTAGGTAGGTTTGCAACAACGATGTAAAAAGTTTTACTGTTCAATTTTATCATTCTAGTTACTTTACTGCACTGCTGCAAAATAATCTGCAAAGCCTGAAGAAAGCAGCAGGCACACAGAGTCTTATCAAAAGCTGAGTACTAACCCATATACAGACCCCAAAAATCCCCCGCCCCTTTTTTTTAAAACCACAATATTCAAGTTGATTAGTCAATGGGAATATTTGGGCCACTGCATGATGTTATGAGATATTTGCATAAACATTTTATTTTTCACAAAGCACACTCTCACCTCAAACTTTTAACTGAAGTGGGGGAAAACAGAGTCAGTGTTTGGCAGAAATGGACTGCTAATGAAACTTAGATCAAATCGCTATCATTTGGCATGCAAGCAGACTACCAAAGCAGGTATTTTTAAATTACATATATTGGCAACAGATGATCTTCAGAAAGTATTTCAAGCCCTGTAAATAATTACTATAATAAGCAGCATTGTTGTAGCCATGTTGGTCCTAGGATATTAGAGAGACAAAACAACAGAAGTTGGTCCAATAGAAGATAGTACCTCCCAACCTGGTCTACCTACTAGACTCTATGATATGAAACTTCTGGTGATCTGCAGAACACTTGGTAACTAGTTTCTTGCAAGACAGCTAAAAATATATATAATTTTGTAATATTTTTACAACACAAGCAATATGCTACTGAGACAAGAGGCAGCCAGCATGACCAGGAAGGAAATGTTTACACTAAGAAAGTTTGGTAACATTATATGCAAAGAACTGTTTCAGGAAGGGGAAAAGAAAAAAAGGGGGGGAAAAGCAGCACGCTGTGACCTAAAATAAAGTAAGTTTCAGTGCTAAAGTTTTCATACTATGACCACACACTTCAGTTAAGGATAAGCTACAGAAATAATATTCTGAAGTTTGCCATTGGAGTCTCAACTTTTAATTACCATGTGGTACATCAAAAATAGCATGTCCCAAAGTACAGTACTGACTTGCTCAAGTACTTGACCCCATGCGATGCCCTGCCTTGGATGGCACATGGACTCTGAGTTTTGAGACTTCTAGGGAGTGAAGGGGGAAGAAGGGCACAGAGATTACTCTGCTGACAGAAACACACTATCCACTAGGGAGCTCTGTCCGCATAGCTACACTGATCTAATTGTTTGTAGTGAAAAGCAAGGCCAAAGTGTCTCATATGGCAACTTAAAAGAAACCCTTCAGGTAAAATCAAATACCATCAATTAATACCAAAGTTAACATTAACTGGTATAAAATACACATGCCACAAACCATCTGATGGTTTTCCCACCTTCTATTATAATCTTGGTGAAAACTCTTCTTTTGTTTACAAAATGATAATAAAATAGGGTATAAGCGGTCTTTAGAGCTTTCCATAATGCATCTTCCCCGCACACGAACAACAGGTAAGATTTTGATGAGTAACCAGGAGTCTGCCCATTCTGAGATTATATTATGTCCCACGACATGAGCGAATCTCCAAAGGGTGGGGAAATATGGAACCTCTTTTTGAGAAGACAGCGTCCAATCACAAGGAATGTGTTTTATAGAATAACATCTACAGAGGCAGGGAAAGAATGGCTCTAAACTGTTGCAAACTCGAGCAGGTTAAGACCATAATCAACAAAAATGGCGGCCAGAGATAGGAGAGCGGGAGCTTCAGATCAGCATCCGAGAACTGCGTGTCCGCCAAAAAAAAAAAAAAGGAGCGCCGAGGGATGAGGCCCCTACGGGATTGGGGGGGGGGGGGGGGGGGGGGGNAGATTCCCCGGTCCCCCAACACCGCGCAGCCTCTACTCAAAAGGAGCTAGTCCTATTCGTATGTGACTCCACGAGTCCTCACCCAACGCGGCAGCAGGACTGGCGCCGCAAAGGCCTAAGACCATCAAGCGCAAAGCGGCGGCCGCGCCGCGCCCGCCATGTGGCGGTGCCGGGAGACTGGGGCAGCCGCGAGGGGCCAGAGAAGGAAAATGGTTGCTGCTTTGGAGCGCGCGCCCACTCTGGAGGAGCGATGCCACAGAGGGGGAAATCTTCTCTGGCCGGCCGCTAAGGCTCAGCTCCAGCAGCCCCCCGCCCCCGCGAAGAGGGCCCCGGCTACCCCAGCCCCCCCACCCCCTCGGGCCGGAACAGAACTAGTTACCGCCCTTCTCAGCCAACCCACCTGCTCCCAGACACCCCCACCCCGGAGAGAGGCTGCAGCAGGGAGCACACCCTCCTTTCCCTACCCGCCACTCCTCTCAGTCCTTTCATGGCGGAGGTTCCCTGCCGCAGGGCCCGGCCGCCTTGCCTTGCCTCCCAGGCCCGGGACCATCCACCCCCCCGTTACCGCCATTACCATCTGTGCCTCCCCGGCCTGATCCCGGCGCTTCGCAGGGCCAGAGAGAGACCCGGTTCGCTTACTGCCCTCCATGGTCACCCCTAGGGCGCACCCGGCTCGCTAGCGCAACGGGAGCTCGGTTAAACGGTCTGTGAGGCGGCTCTAGGACTCGCCTCCGCTTGCGCTGTTGCCGCAGCGTGTACCCCCGCCTCCCTGTGCTGCGCACCAGCCCAACCGCCGCCGCCGCCGCTTCCAGAACCTTCCTCCCCTCTAACGTCTCTGCTACGGAAAACCACCAAGTCTCGCCCACTGCGCCACCAAGCGCATCAACTAACGGGAAAGTTCCAACTACTAGACCTGCGCTAAAAGCGTACAGTTTTACGAATAAGTCTTTCATTACGTAAATGTACTAACTACCGCAAACCAAAACGCACCTTTCATAACTGTACAAGCCAAATTTGCACTATTTGCGTACCATACACCTCGTGGTCTACGTAACCCTGTTTGAGAATGGGACTCAACCTTTCTAGTAATGGCTGCCTTAACTGTTACGTATTTTTAAATGCATCGCCACGCAGTGGTCTGTCCCTCGCTCCCCTTCCCACTCATAACTGTCTTCGGCTGTTTTGATCTCGAGTGGAATTAGACACCCCCCGAGATGGCCCGCAGTTCTGCGGAACGCTTCTTTGTGTTTCAACAGCATAGTAAAAATTCAGCAACTCCATTAGCAATGGCTTTCTCCGGAAAGAGCCGAAACAGGCGTCGTCGTGGACCTACTCCACTTCGGCACTGCCCGGAAAAAAACGAACTGGCGCGGACCGTGATTCGATCCACTTCGACAGTTTCCGGAAAGAGCCGAAACAGGAATCATCGCCTAAAATGGCCTCTTCGGCCATTTCCGGCAAAAAAAAGCCGGAAAGCCTCTCGTGTCCGAGCAGAGCCGAAGCTGCTCGGCTCGGAGTCTGTTCCCGCTTCGGGTTTTTTCCGGAAATTGCCGAAGCTGCCCGGAGACTGATCCTGGCAGCAAAAGAGATATAATTAGCCAAAGGCCCCCTTTTCCCCACCTGTGGTGCAGGCAGGGACCAGTGGGGCAAACCCGGAGCGCGGTGAGTGCGCGCCCCTGAGATCTCCTTTGTTGGCGGGCTGTTCCCTTTGCCTCGGGCCGCCTGGGAGGAAGTGATAAGTGGCCAAATTTTGGCGCCAGCACCGAGACGCCGCCAGCCGGGCCCAAGATCGAGCGAGAAGGGCAGGCCCCCCGGTAGCCAGCTCCGCGCACAGCGGCCCCGCAACAGAGGGTGAGTGCTGATGGCGCTTCGGCGGCTCCCCTCCCCCTCGCCGAGCTCAGGGGGGAAATGGCCGCGGTCGCCCGCCCTCGGGAAAGAGACCGCGTGGCCCCATACTCCCCCTCCCCCACTAGGCAAAGGGGTGAAGCGCCCCGAGCTCCTCTACTGCCCCCCTCCCCGCGCGGGAGCCGCTCCCCCAGCCCCCAGCCCCCACCCCCCCCGAACCGCGAGCCCCGAACCCTCCGCTAACAGCTCCTCGGCCGACGCGGGGACTCTCCCCCGCCGGCTCTGCGCTCGGGCGCTGGGCCCGTCCCGGCTCGGAGCCGCGCCCAGGCAGAGGCTGGCAGTGGCCATTCGCTTGGCGGCCATAGCGCGCGCTCATGGGCCCCGGGACTCACCCAGTCGCTCTCTCTGTCTCCGCGAGGCATCTTGCTTCGCCCAGGCGCTCGCTGAGGCCGCGTCCCCGTGTTTCAAGTTGCCCTCTCGGAGAGAAGCCCTGGCTGGCCCCCCTCTCGCTCCCGCACTGGCGACACGGCAGCAGCAGTGGCAGCGGCAGGAGGCTGCAGCTAGCGTGTAGGCGGCGTTGTGCGCTGTGCCCCGCCGCCAGCCAGCGCGCAGCTTAGCGCTCACACCCCGCAGTAGCCGCCCCAGCCTCTGCCCCCACCCCCCTCAGATGTCGCTGCTGCTCAGTGCGCGCAGGGAGCAAGGAGGAGACGGGAAACCCGAGCCGCCGGGCACCATTGAAGTCTGTATCCTTCTCTCTTTCTCTCGCTTCCAATTTAACCTCGCCGTGAATTGGGCAGCGCCCCAAATCCCTTGCAGCTGGGCTCGTGTTTGGTGTAACTGCAGAGGTCCTGCCCGCCCCCCCTCAACGCCGCCACCGCTGCCCGCCTTTAGCAGCCACCCCAGCTGAAGGGAAGTGGCGGCGTTGGGCGGGAGAAAAGGGAGCTGAGCCCCGGAATCTCTAGTGGGTGCCTCTCCCCCGAGGTAGGCGGAAGGCTCCTGGGCCTCAGCGTGGTGCAATGCGAGGAGTGTGGGGAGGAGAGTGGTTAGACGCTGGGGCTGGGGGGCAGCCTGGGGAGATGCGGTAGGACCCAGCGCGGAGGCTCAGTGGGCGCGTACCATTCACTGGACAAAGCGAAGCCACCCGCACGGGGGGTGGTTTTTTCCCGCGGTCCGCTTGGCTTAGTTTTGGAGCGCAATGGTCGTGCTTGGCGAGGGGGCAACGTGGCGCTGGGAAGGGGCCGTCGCTCTCTCTTCAGAGCGGCTGTGAGAAATGGTGGAGGGCGGCTTTGGGCAACGCACATGACTTGCCGGGGCTGGCTGTCGTGTGGCCGCAGCTGTTCCCACCCCCCACAAGGGAAAGGGGACGCAGGGCTTCCCCCTCTATGTTGGGCTGCGGCTTGGCCCTACTCCGTGTTCGCCTGGTCCCGTTAGGACACCCAGGCCTTTTATGTGCACCCACCACAGGCCTGTCGCGCAGCCTTACCCTTCATCTCTCTACCACGGGCCTTTGTTTCCCTCCCCTCATCTCAGTGGAGACAAGATGAGGTGCCCAACCCTCGCCCTCTGCCCGCCCCCCTGCTGGACTTGGCTACAATACCACCTCTCTGGCTGCCAGGGGATGAGAATTGGGCGGGACTGCTGAGTCAAAGGCCTCTTCTGGCCTTTAATAAAGGTTTCCCTTTGCCTTGCTCATTTTGTAGTTTGCAGGGATGGGTGGTGAAATCTGTGCCCAGAGGTGATTTGTGTGAGAAACTGTGTGGGAAAGGGGATGAGTTTGCTTCATCCAGACCATATGTTTATATAATCTATTTAGGTTAATGAAATGTATATTTCTTAATTAAGTATTTTAGTCTTCAATATACAATGTGTGCAATTTGGCAGAGTTAATGTCTGTATTAGCCTTAACTCTTGCCTTCTGATCCTTAAATTTGCAACATTACAGTTGCTTTAACATAATCTGCAGTTTATATGTATTTCCTGCTGTGTCAGGGTTACTGGTAACTCACTACTATATTATACTACAGATACTTAGCTGTTGCTAATTAAAATCTAACTTTTGCATCTTGAAAATGCTTTTAAATATCTCTTGGTTAACTGCTAGAATCTGAACACTTTTCCCATTGGGTTTAAGGAAATATACATCCTAATAGTTCTCTCTGAAACATCTCTCTCTGCCTTATGCTGGTGGAAGGACATTCTTGTAACCCTTCATACACAATCAGTAGCAAGAGTGATGGCTAGCATAATGGTGTGTTTGTGGGTTGACAAGGAAACTAGTAATCTACTTCTCTGGATTTAATCCACACTTGAAATGTTATGTGCAGTGAACACATGGGGGTTGGAACAAGGACCATGATTGTATTGGGATGCCTTTCTCTGAGTAATGTAAACTTCCTTTTAATTGTCATGCATTTTTCTAGTAAAAGCTCTGCAAGTCTGCAATAAAAATGGCCTCCAATAAAACTACATTGGTAAGTTCATGAGCACCTAAAATATATAAGGATTTAACCAAAGTATTTTTCTTCAGAATTATAACTTGGCATCTCCATGTAGAAGATACATCCACATCTCTCCTCCCCAGCATTATTCTGACTAAATTCTCAGATCCAGAAAGTAAGGCTAAGAGAAAGGACATTAACTTTGACTTAAATAAAACTGCCATCTTACAAACAAAACAAAAAAACGCATCTTTTTAGTGGAGGCCTGTGCTCCATTTCAGCTCTCTGACTTAAAGTGAAAATTGTTTAATAACCTTTAACAGAAAACATTTTGAATTTTTTAGACTCCTTTCAGCACCCCATGTAATTCATTGTGTATTTAAAAAGGGCAAAAACATATTCATTTTAACTTCTCCCTAGCCGTTCAGGGAAAAATGATTGCGACTACAGGCACAGTACAGGATGCAACGGAGCATAGTTAATATTGCTGTTGGAACTATTACTAGTAAATAACAATTCGCTTGGATTTCATAGGAGCGGAGATTATTAAATGTCTCCCCCACCTGGACCATTGTAACAGGACTTTGACAGATATCAAGTTACTGTGAAACTTCTTGATATTAAATTATGAGCCAAAAAACTCTGAAATTAAGGACAAATGGATGTCACAGTAGTTGCTCTAATATTCATTTAACTAATGGCAGTATATGTTGGTAAAGGACAGAAGTGCAGAAGCCTGGTGCTAGGTTTACTTGGTGGGAAAATAATAGGCAAACAGATTTTTATATAGGGAAGGAGGGAAAATTGTGTGCTCTTGTGACATTTACTAAAAAAAAGCCTGCTATTAAACTTATTACTAGTCAGTAAGTACTAATTTATCCCATATCCAGACAAATTAAATACTAATATCACCTCCTGTCCCTTAACTGCCTCATTATTTTTCACTGGACTGCGACAGTGTAAGCAATAACATTGCAAACACTTTATCAAGCTACAGACCTTCCATTAGAAGTTAGTGCCCCAACTCTCTAACATAAGTGAGGGTAATATCAGGCCCGAAATGCTCAGAGGAGGGGAAGAGAACCTATTAATGCAGTCAATATTTTTTTAGGAACTTAGCTGCACAGGTCAGGAAAATCAGTTAATGGTTTCCATAGGAACCATGCTTCTCCCAGTGTATGAAGAGGACAGTTAGTGTTTCTCTTGAAACTGTAACTTTGAGGTTTCTGACTTTTGTATATCTGAACCATCTACCACAATGCTACATTAATGTTATAATCTTTCACTTGTATAGAATTAAAAAGGTGAGTGATCATACACTGAAGATAATATGTGTGTGAATTTTGAATGTGGGAAAGAGAAGCGAAGTACACTTTATTTGAACATGCAACATTAAAATGCCCAGGATATGGTGTTCTCAGATATGGGACTCAGAAAAAGGGGCCAAATGGGTCTAGTGACTCTTCTTCCCATTAACAACTTCAAATACTGTGTGTTTCTGTTGGGTGAAGTGCATGTAGAAGCATACATCCACGGAGCATCCAAAATTTGAGCTGAATGCACAATTTTTCTTCAGGCCATGCAGTCAGATATGCATAATAGAATGTAGTAAGGGGCAAGAAGAAAAGTTTGAACATCTGTCCTTGTGTACATATGAGGCCTGCTTAAATCAGTAATGTCCAATAAATTTCAAGTGTTCATGATGGTTTTTCAAGAAAGCAAGCTTTTTTTTAAACAAAGCTCATATTCTTCCATGGAAGGCTTTGTACATGCCAAATTTTTAAGTTTTAAAATTGATTTAGAGGTCTAAAAAGCATTTTACTTAAATTATGAGAATAAGAGGGTGAATGAATTTTTTCACTTTCTCAAAATAATTCACTGTGGTACTGAGTCAAAGCCCAAAGGAGAATCTTTCAGAAAGTTATATTAATTTGAATACATGTTTACTCATCAACTATAACTATAGTGTTTCTACAATTGTGCTATGAGCATTATGTCACTTGTTCTTCAATTTTTGCTATTTTTCCATCTCTACCTATTTCTCTCTTCTGTCCTTCACTCTTTTTTCTTTCCTTTAATGGAAGCTGCCTTCAGAGGATAGCTTGACATCTTCATATATTTCCTTTATCTGTGTCTTTATCTTACATCCTTGTTCTCTAAAATACCTGTGATTAAGTTAGCACTGTTCAGACATTGGTGCTTTGCTCAAAATATCATCTCTGGGACATACAAATAAAGATTTAAATAAGATTGTAAATGCTTGCTCTACTTTAAATCACCCTGTCCCCCAAACAAACACCACATTTGGTATCTTTATATGTATACGCTCACTGTTTAGAATAGAAATCTTGAAACCTATTTCCTTTTTTGTATTTTGCTGTATGAACCTTCAATTTGTAGGTTTCTAACCAGGAGTCTGAAGTTGGTGGCATTTGGGAAGGACTAATTAGGAAAAGGATCCTCAAGGATTATGTATGTTTTTGAAAAGAAGTACAAAAAACTTGAAAATCTTAAATTACAGAAAGTGGAAAGAACTAACTTTCAGCCTGACAGACTTGATGATATCCCCTTTAAAAAACAGAACACCCACCCTTCCCCAAACTCTGGAAAGTCTATCTAAAACTTATGTAGAGTTTCAAAACAAACTGCTTCATTGCTTTCTCAAAATGTCAATGTTAATTGCAGATAGTATCTATGACAAACGCTATAATAGCAGGCCTGTGCTCAGTAGGAAAATAGTTTGGTAAGGGAAATGTGACAGCGCTACTTAATTTAATGCTCCCATAGGACTACAGTACATTGTGGGAGTTTCAAAGTCCTGCTGCCATTTTGAATGCTTTCCCATAAGGAGCACATCCAAAATGGCAACCAAAACTCTGCATTTAGTCCCATAGAGCTCCAAACACTTCAATGTGACAGGTATTAGACTTGTTTCAATCCTTTTAGGATTATGAACAAAGAAATTTTGAAATATACCTTGTGTCCTTCTAATACATTTAACTGTGCCTTATTAAACTTGGAATGCCTTGAGGATGATGTGGATGTAATTAATGTTATTTTAAGCATTTAAAGGATGTTATACAACAATGTATCTAATGTACACTTAAATACAACATCTCTGTAAAGTTTTAATTAGAGAAATTTTATACATTAAGTGCTGTTCTTTAAGCGTAGCTATCTTAGGTTTTTGAGCCTCTGTAACATCTGTTTGAGTGAAAGTTACATTGGTGCATGGGTAAAGATGGGGGAGAATGGCAGCTATGGAATGTTACAAGTAACACATCCTGCTGGCAGCTATCAGTTATTGTTGGGCATCCAGCTTGGTATAGCAATATGACTTTAGCTCTTCTCCCCTCCACACTTTTACTTTTTTGGAGGGAGTGGGAGGAAAGTAGTAATTAATTGCCTTTAGTTTTCTCTCTTAGTAGCCAGAATATCATCCCCTTTCTGTTTTGTCCGCCTCCCCACAATTCCTTTAATGCTTTGTTCTTTGTATATGCCTTTATGCTGTTCCCAATACACTGCCTTTTTTGTGGGTGTTCAGTTACATTTACTCTAGAAGTTCTTGTAAATTTTGAGTCTTTGGCACTAGAGGAAGGAGTGGAATGACAATTAAGGGAAAGGAGGCATTGATTGCATGGGCAAAAACATTTTGCCTTTAAAAAAGACTGTTTCTCAGGGTTGGGTATTTTATTAAGCAACTTAAAAAAAATGGCACTCAGATTACCTGCACTAACCTAATAGGAATTTGAGCCCTGGACCCAGTATGAATAAGTTGCCATTTCTCTGCTATGTAGTGAGTAAAGGTTGTGCTTGGCCATTGAAGAAGCTACATAAAGCAATATAAAATATATTATTATAAATATAATTTTTAACTTATTTTATAGCACAAAATGGGAAAGAAACAGAATGGCAAAGGTAAAAAAGTTGAAGAAGCAGAGCCTGAAGAATTTGTTGTGGAGAAAGTCCTGGACAGACGTGTAGTGAATGGGAAGGTTGAATACTTCTTGAAATGGAAAGGATTTACAGAGTAAGGAATTCCAAATGTATTTTTTTTCTGGTAGCCCCAGAAAAAGTATCCATTAGATACTTTCCACTGTATTGCTTGTCGAAGTAAAGGCTTTTCTACATGTCAAACACTGCAGTGGTGCAGCTGCACTGTTTCAGTGAAGACTATCTATGCCGATGGAAAAACGCCACCTCACAGAGAGGTGGTTGCTAGGTTGATGGGGAAAAACCTTGCACTGTGTACACTGGGAGTTAGGTCAGTTTAACTGCATTGCTTGGAGTGTGGATTTTTCACAACCCTGAGCAACATAGTTATACCAGCATAAGTTCGTAGTGTAGACCATGCCTAACAGTGAATAGCCTTTCATTTAGAATGACTGGATATTTTAAACTTGTAAAAGGGAAAGGGATGTTGTATACTGGAGCTTCTGTTGGTTGCTCATCAGATTTCAGTAGCTCATAGCACTTCAAAACAAGCAGATCTATTTTAAGTATGTATTCATTCTTCTGACTTAACCTCTTAAGGATTTTTTGAGACCATGGTGGAAGAAAATCTGAAGTAACTAGTATTCAATAAGGCCTCACTAGTAGTTGTACTTTGCCACTGTTTCTCAGTATAAATGTACACATAAACACCTTTTATTGATATAACTGTAACTACATTAGATGTTGCACTGATTTAACTTTTTAAAAAAAAAATAGATAGCTAAATTGGTGCTAAAGCACTGTAGACAAACCCTGACCCCATATAGTTAAGATGTGGATAACTAAGCTTAATTCACTCAAGAGGAACTCGGGGCTTGCTTGACTAGTGAATCACTCTGCTGAATGTTAATTGTGGGAGATTACACTTCATCAGCTGCAAAAAAAATAATCCCTTAAACATATCTCCTACCTACTGTTAGAACACATCCACAGTCTTGCACACATTACTCCTAGGGGAATTCTGCGCCACTGCACACACACAGAATTCATGTCCTTTTGTAGATTTCTTTGCTTCCCTGCAGAAAATGATGGGGAAGCTGGGGCAAGGTGGGCACCTGGGGATGTCTACGGGCATAGTTCACTGAGGCATTGCCCCCCAAACAGAGGTGTGGGGAGGTCATGTGCCACTGCCCCCACCCCCCCCAATTTCTGCGAGCACAGAACTGGCCGGGTGAAGGAGGGTGCCGCTTGGCTCCGCTAACTCTGCAGCTGGACACTGCCTCCTGGTGCTAGTCGTGCTCCCCTTCTGTGTGCTGGGAGCCATCCTGTTTTCTGTACAACGGTGAGAGTGCCCATGGGGGAAGGGAGGGTGGGGTGGGAGGAAGGAGCAGGGAGAGGGGCATGAGGGAAGGAGAGGGGATGGGAAAGAGTATGGGGAGGAAGCGGGAGCCCTGCATAGGATGTCCCCTTGGCAGCAGCTAGGGCTCCCCTGTTAAGCAGGCCTATTGAACCCACACCCCTCTGTGCACCTGGACCACCCCAAAAAGCCCCCCAGACTCCTATCCCACTGACCCCAACTAGCTGCACCCAAACCATTCCTGCTGAGCACCTCACACCCAGCCCCCACCTGCCGAGCCCCGTCTCCACACATCTGGACTGCCCCTGCTGAGCCCCAACCACCTTCACCTGGACCATCCTGCCGAGTCACATTGCCCCTCTGCCTGGAACTCTGCAACGAGCCCCTGTGCATCCAGATCCCTCCCTCCCCTGCACCTGGGCCCCCCACTGAGCTGCTTGCACCCAGATTGCCCCACACAAAATCCTCTCACCCCACATCTGGATCCCCCCACACTAAGTCCCTCTACACTTGAATCCTGCTGGGCTGAGCCTGCCTGCCCACACCTAGTGCACCTGGCGCAGAGGGGCGGGGTCCCAGGGTGTTTTTGGGGCAGGCCTGGCCCTTGTGCTGTGTCAGGGTTGAGTGCAGCCTCATGGCTGAGTCCCTGTCCCGGGAGAGGGGGGGCTACAGGGTGATATACCTCTGTGCAGCCAGTGGCCTGTGCTCCCCACTGCCATGCTGGAGCCTCCACATTTATTTATTGACTAATACAAATTTGCAGAATTTTAAAATGTGCACAGAATTTTTATTTTTTAGCCCAGAATTTCCTCAGGAGTAACACATTTATGTTATAATTGCATATTGCTCCAAATAGTCACACTATGGTTGCCCATGTATTATCTCCTAAAGTGCATATTCTGCTCAGATGTACATAGCAGTAACTTGTTTAGTCTGCATGTTTATGGGACTTGCCTCAAGATACCCAATTATATTTCTTGGGGATTCCCTGTTTATGCAGTGTTTGGTACTGGTGCATATGATCGACTGAGAAGGCACTTATCCTTTGTAGGGACACTGTTAATAGATTTGACATTAAGTAGCAAATAAAACTAAGCACACTTGGATAGTTTTCAGACTTAGTTAGTTTTTCCTCATGCCCCCAGACAGTTTAGGAAGGGAGTAGATCTTCAAGGGCCAGTCAGCTTCTACAGTGTGGGTGGGTAGGGGTTTAAAAAAAAAAAAAAAGTTGTGGATAGAGATGTCTGTACTGTATCTTCTGTCAGCAGTTCTGCTGCAATAACAGAATAGAGCATAACTCTAAGTGCATATCTGATGATTGCAAGGTAATTTAAGAAAATAAAGTAGACTCACCTCCGGTTTAAGAAGCCTGTTTTACGTAATAGGGAAGAAGCTTTTGCTTACTGTGAGCTACGTGGCTAAATTAGGTTTCTGGGCTTTTGATAGTCTTTCATGAGCTAGCTGTATGTGTGTTTCAGTGCTGACAACACATGGGAGCCTGAAGAAAACTTAGATTGTCCAGAGTTAATCGAAGCCTTTCTGAACTCCCAGAAAGCTGGTAAAGAAAAAACAGATGGTGGTAAAAGAAAATCTTTATCAGATAGTGAATCTGATGACAGTAAATCAAAGAAAAAGAGGGATTCTGTAAGTATGTTAAAGTTGTTGCTATACAAATGCTTTTTCTTATGTTGAATGTTTGTACCTATATTTAAAAAAATTCTAGGGGTGATCCAGGGAATTATAGACAAGCCATACATCTATACCTAGAAAATTGGTTTAGAACAATAATTTAAAAACAGAATAACAAAACACCTGGAAGCTCATGATAGGATAGGGTCTAACCAGCATGGCTTCTGCAAAAGAAAGTTGTCTCACTAATCTATTTGAACATGACAAAGTAGTGAATAAATATAGTCAATCAGTTCTTCCTTAGACTTCCAAAAGGCCTTTGACAAGGTTCCACTAAAGAAGCTAAGTATTCCTGGGTGAGAATATTCTTATTGATCTAGGAGATAATGAAGCAGAGAATAGGATTAAATGGTCAATTTTCATCATGGGTTACGGTGCCTCAAGGTTTTGTCTTAGGTCCAATGCTACTAACATTAAATGATGGTGAATCATTTAATTGTTGACAAGTGCAAAATAATGCATATTGAAGGGGAAAAACTTAAATTCCTTGCAGGATTCTAAAGTAACTATTCATTCAAGCAGGGGACCTGGGTGTCATTGTAGACAGCTCACTGAAAAAAATTGTTCAGCTGTGGTATTTATTTAAAAAAAAAAAAAAAAGTTAGTATGCATAGGGCAGTGGTTTTCAAACTGCGGGTTGTGACCTGCCTCTGCACCCCGGCTGTGACGCTGATCGGGAGTTGCCAGAGGTTAGCGTGTGCCCCAATCCCTAGCCCTGAGCCCCTCCAAACCCAGAGCCCCCTCCTGCACCCCAAACCCCTCATCCCCATCCCCACCCCAGAGTGTTTACCCTGACACCCTGCCCCAGCCATGAGCCCCTCCCACACTCCAAACCCCTCATCCCCAGCTCCGTTGGGTTGTGGGCATCAACAATTTTCTTCAACTGGGTCGCCAGAAAAAAAAGTTTGAAAACCACTGGCATAGGGGATAGGATGGTGAATAATACAAATATTATAATTCCTTTATATAAATCAGTGTATGGCCTCATATGGAATACTGTATATAGTATTGATCACCCCATCTCAAAAAGGATATTGTACAACTAGAGGGAAGGGAGTGGGGGGGGGGCTCAGAGAAGAGCAGTGAGACCAATCAAAGGCATAGATAAACTCATATGAAGAGAAATTGAAAGATTTTAGAAAGGAGACAACTAAAAGGGAACATGATAAAAGTATATACATTAGGTAATGGTATAGAGAAGGTAGATTGGGAACTCCTGTTTCCCTGTCTCATAACACAATGACAAAGGGACATTCAATGAAATTTAAAAGGTGGGAAATTTAAAAACAGTAAAAGGAAATACTTTTCACCCAATGGGTAATTAAACTGTGGAATTCATTACAATAGGAAGTCACTCAGGCCAAATACTTAAGATATTAACTTGGGTCCTGAAGCATTAGTGTCCCTTAGAAAATTTGTCATTAATCTGGATATTCCTGATACCCATGTCCAACCCCTTTTTTAAATCTTAGCACTTAGAGATCAGGATGAGACCTCTGGGGGCATATTATCCCATGTCTGCTTAAGAACATAAGAAAAGCCGTACCGGGTCAGACCAAAGGTCCATCTAGCCCAGTATCTGTCTACCGACCGTGGCCAATGCCAGGTGCCCCAGAGGGAGTGAACCTAACAGGCAATGATCAAGTGATCTCTCTCCTGCCATCCATCTCCATCCTCTGACGAACAGAGGCTAGGGACACCATTCTTACCCATCCTTACTGTGGGGATTTTACACCTTCCTCTGAAGCATCGGGTATTGGCCATTGTCCGACAGCATACTGGACTAGATGGACCTTGGGATCTGACCTAGTATGGCAATTCCTATTTTCCTATGAACTAAAACAGTAAAAGTTGATAACTCTTGAAAGTCAAAGAAATCAACTTCTGTATCTGGATCTGTTCTCACATCTTCTAAATGTATGGTACTTTAAAGGGATGCTGTTGATTAGTTTAGGCCTTAAATGACTTGACTTCAAAGTAATTGTCTCATGGGTAATGACTGGACTAAAATCCTTCCATGTTTGCATCTGAAAATAGGGGTTGGGGAAAAGACCATCAAAGTGGGGGGAAAAGGTAACTGGTCATCTCTACCTAGAGCTGTTCTTTACCTTTTATTACTGATGCACAAAAGTACACAGTGGCCATTAGTTATAAAACAAAATTATTTGACATAAGACACTTAAGTTGGTAGAACTGTCTACATTGTAGATCTTATAAGTAAGGCTGCGAGTCTTTCATGGAGGTCTTGGAAGTCACGGATTCCTTGACTTTCTGTGACCTCCGTGTCTTCTGCAGCAGCCGGTGCAGCTGACCCTATGGCTGCCCGAGCAGCTGGGGTGGCCCTGGGGCGAGCCGCACCAGCCGCTGCTCTGGGAGCAGTGAAGTCGGGGATCGGTCATGGGTGGTGACTTTTTATTTACTGCCCATGACCTGTCCAGGACTTTTACTAAAAATACCTGTGACTAAATTGTAGCCTTACTTATAAAGTGATAGACAGTCTTCTTAAAATAACCTTAAATTTGAATGTTAAGCAAATTAAATTATTCTAAAATTGTAATTTAAAATAAGAGCGATTTTTTTTGTTTAGTCTTAAGGGTATGGTCCTGTAAACAATGACGGCATACTCTTAGTTATTCCTGCATGGTACCATTGACATCACTGTGATTTTTCAAGAGGGAAGTAACTGTTAGCAGGCTTGGATTTTAATTTCTCTGCAGAAATCACTTCTAACTCAGAGCTATTGCCGCGCTCCTAAACTCAGAAAATTGGCTGCAGTTTGCATGTCACTGATACAATCATACAGGTGAACTAAAGGATGCTATGATGTTCCCTGACCTTTACACTAAGCTTCCACTAGAAAGATGCTTCCTGCCTTATCTAGTTTTCTGAAATAAATGTGTATATTAATGATGTAAATTCATCTCTTTTGCTAAATTTAACTAATTCAGTGGGTCATTCTAAAGCAGTGGTTCTTAACCTGGGGTGCACGCACCCCCTGGGGGTGCGAAATGCCCTTTCTGGGGGTGTGCAACATTCCAGATTTTTTTAGAAGGTAAATCATCGAAAACACATTATGCACAGGCACGTAAGTACAACTACTTTGTTTCATCAAACCTATGTATTTATTAACATTATGCATTTTTTAACAATTACTGTGTTAAATTTTAACTGCGAAATTAAAATAAATATGTAATTCTCTTTCATTCTATAATTATGATATATCTAGGTTTAAAGAACTGACCTACCGTATATACTCGTTCATAAGCTGAATTTTTTTAGTAAAAAAGGGAAGCACCAGAGAAGGGGGGTGGCTTATGAACAGGTATAGAGAGGGAGAGGTGGGACACAGCCCCTCCCCCCAACAGAGGGAGCAAGGAGAGGCAGCACAGCCAGAAGGGAAGAGGCGGGGCCAGAGTCTCTCCGCTTCTGGCCACGCTGCTCTCCTCCCCCCCCCAGCCTCCGAAGCAGCTGCAGCCGTGCCGCTTGGCCCCGCCCCCCAGAGCAGGCTGTGGCCATGCCACCCGCCCAGCCCGCTGGAACATGCTGCAGCCCCACCGCCCGGTCTGGCCTGCCGGTGCAGGCTGCAGCCATGCTGCCCAGCCTGCCGGAGCGGCTCCAGCCAGGCCAGAGGCATCCTCCCCTGGCTCTCCCCAGATAAGGTGGGAAGGGATGGGATGGGGAGAGTGTGGGGGTCCTGGGCTAGAGGTGGGGTCATAGGGGAGTAACCCCTGTGACCACCCCCCACGAACCCCAGCTTCTCCCCTCCTCCCCCCCAAAAAATTTCCCCCCAGTTGCTTACTTAGGTTTACCTCCATGCCTGCGGACGCTTGTGGTAAACAAACCATCTCAGCCCGCCAGCGGCTTAACTTGGCTCCCGAGCCATGAGGATTGCTGACCCCTGAATTATAGGGTTGGCTTATGAACGGGTCATAAAAATTTTCCATTTTTACTTATCCATCTTGGGGGAGGGGGGTCGGCTTATAAACAAACCGGTTTATGATCAAGTATATACGGTACTTCAACGATTTTTGATAAGGGATGCGAGAACATATTTTTGAGAACCAAAGGGGTGCAGGCTGCAGTAAAGGTTAAGAACCACTGTTCTAAAGCGTAAAATGACAAAATAAATCTTGACTTGATGTAAGCTATAACTTGTCTGACACTTGCCTTAAAATGATGTAAAAATAATGTTAAACTAGATGCGACTTTCAACCTTTTTAATAGGTTGATAAACCAAGGGGGTTTGCAAGAGGTCTTGATCCTGAGCGGATAATTGGAGCCACAGATAGCAGCGGAGAACTTATGTTTCTCATGAAATGGTAAGTGATGTACAGACACCTCTGATCCAAAGTGTTTAAACTGGTGAGAAACTATTTCCTTTTTGGAGTGAGACAGGAAAGATGACAATTTACTTGTTTCTGTGTTTGGGAATACCTGTCCTGAGCAAATAGTAAGTAGAGTAAGATTGGAATCTCATTTCTAATATTCATTGGTCAAACTAATGAGAGACTGAATTCATGCTTTTTGGCACAGGAGTGTGGACAGTGCAATAGTAGCTTCCATCCCTTTATTTCAGTGTCTAATTTTGCTCCCAATGAAGTCCAACTGAGTTGCCCCAAAAATATCAGTCTCACTTGTTTGCCATGTTGAGACACTTAAAGATTTGCACTTTAGAAGACTCTGTTACTCATCCTCAAAAACCTCAGGTAGTGGATATGTGAAGTTTGGGATGTATATAAAATGAAGGTTGTTGCAATTTGGAATTTCTGTAGTGTTATTAAATGAAGAAATGAAACACCAGAGAAAAATACAACAAAAATGCGAGAACTTACTCTTTCTTATTTCCTGTCTTTGTGGCTAGCTTATATTATACTTTGTTATATGCAACAAGCCTACTTCTAATATGCAGGTGTGCAGCAGGCATGTGAAATCAGTAAAAGTTTTTTAAATACAGGGGTATCAACTGTCTTGCATTTTCTTTCACTCTGACACAGGTTCAGAAGTTGCAATCTGATAAATTTTATTGCATATGTTCCAATTGGATTTAATAGTTTGTGATTGTCAGATTTACCCAGAGTGACACTGTCAATTAACTGTCTGTGACACCTGTCTGAAAAGTTTTACATGAGATTAGAAGCAATACGTAATACTAGACAGGCTATCCTTTGTTACTGTGTAGTCAGTGTTTTCTTTGTGCAGTGTTTCCCTTTTTGTCTGTGTGGATCTCTCAAACAGGAAAGAGAAACATTTTTTTAATTGAGGGGAAATGTGACTGTAAAACACAAATTGGCAGGGAAAACTGGGGACTGCTATATTGAAACTATTAACTAGAAATTGTGATCTTTAATTGATGTCCTTTTAAGAGGACCTTCTCAGAGTGAATGGCCTCTGGAAAGTTGCTAGTGGTGATTAACAAGGATAGATTTTTCTAAAATTTAAACTCATACCTCTGCTCTTTGATCATGAAATATATTCTAATATCAATTTCAAACATATCTGGTTTAGTAATAGATCTTAAACTCAAGACTTGTTTGTTTTTTAAACCCTGCCCTCTTAGGAAAGACTCGGATGAGGCAGACTTGGTGCTGGCCAAAGAAGCTAACATGAAATGTCCTCAGATTGTAATTGCTTTTTATGAAGAGCGACTAACTTGGCATTCATGTCCGGAAGATGAAGCACAATAATCATTTACATTGCTTTTTTATATATATATGAATATTAAAACCTGGATTTTGATTTTATTCTTTGATTTATTAGCAATGTGAGAAACCTCTACATTCTAATGAGAATTGAGTTTGATATGTTTGTTTTTTGAAGTAGTGTGTTTTGCATCAACAGCAAGTAAATAAAGGCTTTCTGCAACTTGCTTCATTAATGACAGGACAGCATTTGATACTATTTCCTCCATATTAGGTAAAGGCTTTTATAAACCTTCATGATCCTCCATAGTTATTACTGAATCATAACAAATGTTTAAACAAACTCACAGATGTTTTATAGTCTTCTATGCTATTGATGTGCATGTATCTTCTTTACCCCAACCTAGCCCCGTAACATGTAGAACCATTCTTTTTAGTATTTGAGGTAATGTAGTCCCAAAGAGGCCAGGTAAAACTAACTTTGTAGTAATTTGAATGTTATCATACTGTATATTGTTTACTTTATTGTAAATACTGGTGAACAGTGGTCAATAAAATAGTTTTATATTCTTCCTTTATATTGATACTCTGATTTATTTTCTTTTAAACTGTAGTACATAATATGAAGTAGTGTTATTGAGCTTTGAGTTAGTCTTCAGTTCATCAAAATATTTCACTGGAAGTTGTCCCAGTAGACTGGTGTCTAACGTTTGCAGTTTCCCTTTTAGAAAGAGACCTGATTTTGACTTCTCTTCTGACTTGGTAAACAAGGGCTGAGTATTGTGCAGGAAGGATTATTAGTGTGGAGGCATGGTGTTCCCTACATGGATGAAAATCACTTTGAGCAGACTGAAGAAAGATGCCAGATCCAGCATGTGATCATCACATATTTCAGGTTGAATTTTAAATTAAACAACTTATGAGCCCTTCCATTGGTTGCCTGGAGGGGGTTCCCCTAACAGCTACAATGGTTAAGCTGGCATCTTTCCTCTTGTTTCATCCTTTCCCCTACCACACTCTCCCTCTCCCACCATGCTCTCAGTTGTCTGTATTCAGGGGACTGTCTCCAGATCCACCTGGCATGTATGTACCTGTTTCCCTTCCTGCCCTCCACAGTCTTTGCACATGCACATCCCCAGTTTCCCATCTTGTCCCCCACTCATTCTCCTGCTCCTCACGCTAACCTCTCTTGAAAGCATAAGCAGTTGTCAACTTCCCTGAGGGAAACTTGATTTCACTCCCTTTGGCCTTTCTTTACTAAGGGGAACCTGAGCCTCCTGCACAGATTGAAGGGAAATGGTCATACTCTTAACTAAGGGTAGCCTGTGGCCTCAGTCCCATGGAGAAAATGGGAGATAGTGGCCATTTTGGAAGTGCCATTCTTTGCTTTTTCTCTGAAAGAAGAATTGTCTTGAAAGGATTATACTCTAGCCTCTGCTGAAAGATAATCTTTCAGTTATGAGAATAGTTAGTAAAATAAAAAAATTGTAGTTTTAAAAATTCAGTCCAATCTACCTGTTTTACCAGATATTTTCACTTTCTCTAATATACTTTCCCTTTTTATTAACTTGTGTAGATAGTCTATCATAGACAAGTTTCAGTCAGACCAATTTCAAACACTCATTAAATTTATTAAAAGAAACCAAAGTAACTATACAGAAAAATAGTTTTTGTGCCCCAACGCTGTCAAAAGGCTACATATAGAGAAACTATTTACTTAATGCCCCATTTCAAACCTGTTTCAGATTCCAGTTCTAGCTGTGAGTTGCTGCCAATACTTCTATAATATTAAGCTTCCATAAAATAGTAATACAGAACACTCAAATTAGACCCATAGATCATAAAAAGAATAGAGATCATCTACAATATCTTCCCAACCATTTTCCTTTGGAGATGCCTGGGGAAAAACAGGTCTTCCAGGAGTTTCTGGGGGTCACCAGGCTCTGGTGAAACAAGGAGAGAGCTTTATACTTGGGAATGGGAGAATTGGAATTAGAAAATAGGCATTCTGGAACATTTTACCTTTAATCTTATTTACAGTCCTGCACTTTGTCCCCCTAGGGCTTTCTTATTGGAAGGTCATATTTTAGCCTGCTTTGAAGATACTTTCTGTAATAATCTCCTGCAGGGTCATTCTAGCCACTGAATGGCACAGCACATCCTGAATTTTCTTCCACACCCCAACCTCTCACAATTTACTTATTCCTTGAGGAGGAATCGGTTGTGAGGACCTGCCTACCTTAAGGATTTTTGCACCACTACATTGACAGTTATGTTGGTGCAAATCCCTGTGTAGATGTACTGTGACTTGCACTGTATTGGTGCAACTGAGGCCCTGTCTACACTGGCAAGTTTCTGCGCAGTAACTCCTGAGGTGTACACACTGTCAAGCCACTTAATGCGCAGAAACTGTGCCGTTGTAGACTCGCTTAAAAAACAAACAAAAAAACCACTACCCACCCTGATGAGAGGTGTAGAGCTTTCTGCGCCAGGGCTACAGCGCTGTTGTGCCAGTGTAGACACTGGCGATTACAGCGCTGCAATTGGCCTCCGGGAGGTGTCCCACGATGCCTGTACTCCCCTCTCTGGTCATCGGTTTGAACTCTACTGCCCTGCCCTCACGTGACCAACCATCATCCCCACCCCATATATTCCTTTGCAAATTTGAAAGTCCCTTTCCTGTTTGCTCAGTGACGCGTGCAATGGTCTCCGCGCATCTTTCCAGGTGGCCATGCCTGATCCACACACCAGGCAATCCCCCGCTTTGAGCAATGCTGAGCTGCTGGACCTCATCAGCATTTGGGGAGAGGAGGCTGTGCAGCCCCAGCCATAGGAATTATGATACCAACCGACAGATTTCACGATGCATGACAGAAAGGGGCCATGACCAGGACACATTGCAGTGTAGGGTAAAAATGAAGGAGCTGTGGAACGCCTACCCCAAGGTGCAGGAGGCAAACTGCTGCTCCAGTGCTGTGCCCATGAGCTGCTGGTTCTACAAAGAGCTGGATGCGATACTCGGTGGTGACCCCACCTCCACTGTGAAGGCATCTGTGGATACTTTGTTGGCTTGTATGCCAGTCGAGATTGGACCGAGCCAGGAGGAGGAAATCTTGGACCAAGAGGGGGAGGGGAACCCAGAGGCAGAGGATGACTCGGAGGCCAGAGATGCATGCAGTCAGGAGCTCATTTCTACCCCGAAGGAGCCTAGCCAGTCACAGCAGTTGGATCTTGGCAAAGCACAAACAGGAGAGGAGGCTGGTAAGTGGATTTGATTTTGGGAATTGCTGAAGCAAGTTGTTGGGGGCAGGAGGGTTACAGAAAGCAGGCTTGTCTCCCATCGCATGCTTAGTCTGAGCGGTGGAACAGGCTGTTGATTGATTCCCTCACTTCATGGGGAATCTCCCTCAGAGATCTCGAGGAAACTCTCGTGGAGATACTGGGCAATCCGCTGCTGCAGGTTCCTTGGCAGAGCTGCTTTGTTTCTTGCCCCATTAATGGTAACTTTCCTGCGCCACTTTGCCATCAGAGGGAGAGGGGCATTGCTGCACACAGGCGAGCCCCATAGGGGCCAGGGCGGAAGCCGCAGGCTTGGAGAAGACCCTTCCTTGATTCCCTGCTCACCCTCAGCGGTAAGATATATTCCATAATGATCACCTCCTGAGAAAAGTGGAGGGACAGGAATGATTATCAGTGCCCCCCTCTCCCTCCAGTGCTGGCTATCCCCAAGAGCCACGTGACCAGTGTACAGCAGGGTCCGGGAAGAGAGATTTATCCTGCCTCTGTGGCTACTCACCATTTTGTGGGGCTTGTGGCTCATGTGTGCTTGCCTGGGGTCAGCCAGTTAGTGACAGCTGTGTGAGTACTGGCTGTGTTTTAAAGAACTGAATCAGTGTTGTCTGTGTTGCAAACAATACTGCTTCTGTAAAATGTTGCATTTAAACTTCACAGAGATGACCTTGGGAACCCAGCTTCCCTCTTTGTTATTGGCGGCAGAACGGCTGCGCAGAATTAGAAAACGGCCAAGAAGAACTAAGGAGGACTTTCTGCGTGAGGTTATGATGCACTCCACCGCCGAGAAACAGGAATTGAAGGAGGGGTGGGACAGCGAGAAGAGGGACCAAAAGGAGAACGCAGCACACTAGAAAGAAGCCATGGAGCGGCTCTTAAACATTATGGAGCATCAATTGGACATGCTCTATGCGATACTAGCTCTTCAAACCGAGCAACTCTGCGCCTGCCCTCCCCTGCAGGCGCTGTTGCAAAACTTTTTCCCATGTGTTTCCCTCCCCCACCGCCAACACATTATCAACCTCCTGGCTCTCCCAGGATCACAATGGGCATTTCAACTTCCCCTACGATGGTCTTCTGGTCCGGGAAGAAAGTCCCTGCTTGCAGCTTCTTGAACAGGCCAGTGTTCCAAAAGATGTGTGCGTCATGCACCTTTCCGGACCAGCCTGAAATGCCCACGGTGAGCCACAAGTGCCTGGAGAACCATTGAGAAATACCCTTGCGATTAATGTACTCGGGGGCTAGGTGATCTGGTGCCAGACATGGAATATGTGTGCCATCTATCGCCCCTCTGCAGTTAGGGAAGCCCATTTGTGCAAAGCCATCCACAATGTCATGCACGTTGCCCAGAGTCAGTCTTTCAGAGCAGGATGCGATTAATGGCCCTGCACACTTCTATCAACACAAGTCTAACGGTTGACTTTCCCACTCTGAACTGCGACAGATCGGTAGTAGTCTGGAGTAGCCAGCTTCCACAGTGCAATCACCACACGCTTCTCCAGCGACAGGGCAGCTCTCATTCTCGTGTCCTTAAGCTTGCCCCAGCCCTGCGGCACATCACACAGTCCCATGAACGTGGCTTTCCTCATGCGAAAGTTCTGCAGCCACTGCTCGTCATCCCAGATCTGCATCACGATCCGATCCCACCACTCAGTGCTTGTTTCCTGAGCCCAAAAGCAGCGTTCCACTGTGGTCAGTATCTCCTTGAATGCCACAAGCAATCTCATGTCGTAGCTACTACGTGTGGCGAGATCAATGTCACACTCCTCTTGCCTTTGTATTTAAAGGAATAATTCCACTGCCACTCGTGACATGTTGGTCAGAGTGAGCAGCATACTGGTCAGCAGTTCGGGATCCATTCCTGCAGCCCGGAAGAGACAGAGTGTGCAGTACAGAAACCGTTGAAAGATGGTGCCAAATGCAGACAGAAGCACAGGGATTGCTGGGATGTGAAGCAATGCATCATGAGGCATCGGGACAGAACCCAGGATGCTTCGCGACCCCCCCTCCGCCTTCCCACAAGTATTAGTGGCAAAAGAGGAAGAAGTGCTCTGTGGGATAGCTGTCCAGAGTGCGCTGCTCCGAATAGCGCAAGTGCCGCAAGTGTGAAGACGCTATTGCGCAGGCAGCTATCAGTGTGAACATCCAACAGCAGTTTTCCTTCTGTGCTCTCTAAGTGGCGCTGTAACTGCCAGCACTGTAACTTTGCCAGTTTAGACGTGCCCTTACTCTGGGTATTTACACTGGAGTTGTAAGATTATTTGTAACTGGAAAAATCATGTGTTCAGTGGGTTAGGGGAGATGCTCTGGGCACCCTGCTGGCTCATGTGCCTGACTACTGCTTTCTTCAGAAAGCTTTCCTTACTGGAGCTTCTAGTGAGGTACAGTGTTCCCATTTGCTCCTGCTTCTTGTTGCCTGATTCTTTTTCTCACAAGCTGAAAGCTCTCGCTAACTTCCTTTCCCAGTTATACAACACCAAACTTATTTTCAGAGTGACTTAGAGAGGAGGAGAACATGGTACTTATTTTTCCTTCTGTGTAACATATAAGGAATACCTGAAATTCCCACGCCTTTATAATAAAAAGGAATGGTGGTGGATGGTAGCTTTGTTTGGTTTTCCTTACAAATATCAAATCTTGTCTCCCCTATGTTTGCTTAAAGATTAGAGAACTGAAGCCTGGAGCTCTGTCAACTCTCAATTTAGGGGAATAGGAAGCACTTGAAACATTGCCTTACATATTTGCAAGGGGGTTGAGTTAATTAACAAAAACAAAATTTTGAACTAAAACTATCTTTGTGTCTCAGTTCAACTTTGATGTCATCATCCTATTGTTGAGCAAAACCAGGGGAGATGAACCTGATATCTTTAGTGTACAAAAAAGCCATGCTAAAATAGTCTATTACCTGGATGCTTCCACTATTGCAGTCAGCTGAGAAATATTTAAATATCATTATTTTAATAGTAATAGGCTTCAGCATTAACATTCAGGTGAGATGGGTGTGCTTAGTGCTGTTGTTCAGTTTGCTTACTTGAAAGGATTATATTGGTATACCTGTTACAATTCCACAGAAAACTTCAGGGAGATCCCAAATTCTCAGAATTTATGGATTTTTCCTTTTCTGTGAATTTTTCCTTTTATCGTCATATATCTTAAGATACCATTCATGTGGATTAATCTTCCACAGGAGCCTGCTGGCAGCACATATACTATCTCAATATAAAAAAAGAAAATCTAAACCAGGGGTAGGCAACCTATGGCACGTGTGCCGAAGGCAGCACGCAAGCTGATTTTCAGTGGCACTCACACTGCCCGGGTCCTGGCCACTGGTCCGGGAGGCTCTGCATTTTAATTTAATTTTAAATGAAGCTTCTTAAACATTTTTAAAACCTTATTTACTTTACATACAACAATAGTTTAGTTATATATCATAGACTTAGAGAAAGAGACCTTCTAAAAACATTAAAATGTATTACTGGCACGCGAAACCTTAAATTAGGGTACGTCTACACTACGGGATTAGTCCGAATTTACGGAATTCGATTTTATGAAACCGATTGTATAAATTCGATTGTACGCGGCCACAGTAAGCGGATTAATTCGGCGGTGTGCGTCCATGCACAAAGACTAGCGTCGAATTCCAGAGCGTTGCACTGTGGGTAGCTATCCCATAGCTATCCCAGAGTTCCCGCAGTCCCCCCCGCCCATTGGAATTCTGGGTCGAGATCCCAATGCCTGATGGGACAAAAGATATTGTCGCGGGCGGTTCTGGGAACATCCTCCCCCTCCCTCCGTGAAAACAACGGCAGACAACCATTTCGCGCCTTTTTTCCTTGTTGAACTGAGCGGACGCCATACCTCGGCAAGGATGGATCCCGCTCAGCTCAAGTTTGCAGTCATGAACATTGTAAACACCACGCGCATTATAGTGCAGTTTATGCTCAACCAGGACCAGAAAAGCCAGGCGAGGAGGAGGCGGCTACGGCAGCGCGGCGACGAGAGTGATGCGGACATGGACATGGACACAGAATTGTCTCGCGCCACGGGCCCCGGCGCTTTGGAGATCATGTTGGCAATGGGGCAGCTTCTTGCTGTGGAACGCCGATTCTGGGCCCGGGAAACAAGCACTGACTGGTGGGACCGCATAGTGCTGCAGGTGTGGGACGATTCCCAGTGGCTGCGAAACTTTCGCATGCGTAAGGGCACTTTCCTGGAACTTTGTGACTTGCTTTCCCCTGCCCTGACGCGCCAGAACACCAAGATGAGAGCAGCCCTCACAGTTGAGAAGCGAGTGGCGATAGCCCTGTGGAAGCTTGCAACACCGGACAGCTACCGGTCAGTCGGTAATCAGTTCGGAGTGGGAAAATCTACCGTGGGGGCTGCTGTCATGCAAGTAGCCAAAGCAATCGTTGAGCTGCTGCTAAAAAAGGTAGTGACGCTGGGAGATGTGCAGCTCATTGTGGATGGCTTTGCTGCAATGGGATTCCCTAACTGTGGTGGGGCGATAGATGGAACCCATATCCCGATCTTGGCACCGGAGCACCAGGGCAGCCAGTACATAAACCGCAAGGGGTACTTTTCTATGGTGCTGCAAGCAATGGTGGATCACAAGGGACGTTTCACCAACATCAACGTGGGATGGCCGGGAAGGGTTCATGACGCCCGCGTCTTCAGGAACACTAGTCTGTTTAAACGGCTGCAACAAGGGATTTACTTTCCAGACCGGAAAATTACCATTGGGGATGTTGAGATGCCCATCGTTATCCTTGGGGACCCAGCCTACCCCTTAATGCCGTGGCTCATGAAGCCATACACAGGCAGCCTGGACAGTAGTCAGGAGCGGTTCAACTACAGGCTGAGCAAGTGCAGGATGGTGGTAGAGTGTGCCTTTGGACGTTTAAAAGGTCGCTGGCGCTCGTTACTGACTCGCTCGGACCTCAGCCAAACCAACATCCCCATTGCTATTGCAGCTTGCTGTGTGCTCCACAATCTCTGTGAGAGCAAGGGGGAGACCTTTATGGCGGGGTGGGAGGCTGAGGCAAACCGCCTGGCCGCTGATTACGCGCAGCCAGACACCAGGGCGATTAGAAGAGCACACCGGGAAGCGGTGCGCATCAGAGAAGCTCTGAAAACAAGTTTCATTGCTGGCCAGGCTCCTGTGTGAAAGTTATGTTTGTTTGTCCCTGTTGAAAACCCGCCCCCTTGATTCACTCATTCCCTGTAAGCAACCCACCCTTCCCCCTTCCCCCTTCGATCCCAGTTTGATTTGAAAAAAATAAAGTCAGTTTCGTTTACAACTCAAGAACTTTTTATTAACGGGTGGTAATGAACATAGGGAGAGAAATAACCAGGTAGTCCGGGTGGGGTTTGGGAGGAGGGTAGGAGTGAAGGAACAGGGCAGGAAAAACATTCAAAATAATGAGAGCCTTTTGCTTGGGCTCTCTAATGGGGTGGAGTGGCAGGGTGCACGGAGCCTCCCCCCCCGCGTTCTTACACGTCGGGGTGAGGAGGCTACGGGACTTGGGGAGGGGGGAGGGCGGTTATAGAGGGGCTGCAGCGGCACTCGGTAATCCTGCAGCTGCCGTTCCTGGAGCTCCACCAGACGCCGGAGCATGTCTGTCTGCTCACGCAGCAGCCCCAGCGTTGCATCCCGCCACTTCTCGTCTCGGGCGTCCCTCCTCTCCTCACGTTCGTCCCTTCTCTCCTCACGTTGGTCCCTTTTCTCCTCCCGTTGGTCCCTCATGTCCTCCCGTTGGTCCCTCTTCTCCTCACGGTCACTGGCCTCTTTCCGGAATTTTAATACAGTGTCCTTCCAGTCATTGAAATTAGCTCTCTCATCCCGGGTCGATTGCATAATTTCCGAGAACATGTCGTCTCGCGTGCGTCTCTTTCGCCGCCTTATCTGGGAGAGCCTTCGGGCCGGGGGCGGGAGGATTGAAAAATTTGCAGCTGCAGGAGGAGGGAAAAAAAGGGAGAGAAGTATGTAAAAAGATACATTTTATAGAACAATGCTTATACTCTTTCACGGTGAACACTTTTCACATTACATAGCAATGTACAAGGTCGCATTTTGCATCTTATATTGAGTGCCCGCGGCTTTGGTGTTAGAGATCACAGCAGACGCAGGGCCGGGCAACAGAATTCGGCTTGTATGCAGCCATGGTAAGCCATTGTCCTGCGGCTTCTGCATTAAATCAGCGCCCTCCTTTCCCATAGCAAGCAAAGCCCTTTACGTGCTGCGGTTTTCCTGTTACCGTGCAGCATCAGATAACATAATAACCCCCACCCACCACCCATTCAATTCTGTGGGATGATCGGTTGACCCCCTCCCCCCACCACGTGGCTGGTATCATGGAAGATCCATGCAGATAACAAACTAGCCCCCCCATCCACTTCTGTGGGATGATCGCGTTACCCCTCCCCCCACCGCGTGGCTGGTATCAGGGAAGACCCCTGCTAGCCAAACGCGAAAACCTCAGCGCCATTGTCCACCCACTCCCCCCCGCCCGCTTGGCTAACTGCAGGGAAAGATTTCTTTTCAGCTACAGGCAAACAGCCCAGTAGGAACGGGGCCACCTCTGTCCCCTTAATTACATTCCCGTATTTCAAACAGGTTACCCTGAACGATATCACTCTCCTGAGGATAACACAGCAAGATAAAGAACGGATGTTGCTTGAATGCCAGCAAACACCGGGACCATACGCTGCCAAGCTTTGTCAAGCAATGATACCGGATTACTTGCTGCTAGCATGGCGCGGTCAAGTGTCCTACCATGGAGGACGGAATAAGGCTGCCCTGCCCAGAAACCTTCTGGAAAAGCTTTTGGAGTACCTCCAGGAGAGTTTCATGGAGATGTCCCTGGAGGATTTCAACTCCATCCCCAGACACGTTAACAGACTTTTCCAGTAGCTGTACTGGCCGCGAATGCATCCCAAGTCCCCAGGGCAAATTAATCATTAAACAAATACTTGTTTTAAACCATGTTTGATATATTTGAAAAGGTACACTCACCAGAGGTCCCTTCCAGGGGGTCTGCGATGCCGCCTTGGGAGGGTTCGGAGGGCACTTCGGTCAGGGTCAGAAACAGCTCCTGGCTGTCGGGGAGAATGGAGTGCTGTGTGCTCTCCACAAGTTCGTCCTCCTCCTCCTCCTCCTCTTCCCCGTCCGCAGATTCGTCATTCAAGGATGAGATTAACCCCTCCTCGGAGTCCACGGTCAGGGGTGGGGTAGTGGTGGCGGCCCCCCCGAGAATTGCATGCAGCTCCTCGTAGAAGCGGCATGTCTGCGGCTCTGCCCCGGACCGTCCGTTTGCCTCCTTGGTTTTCTGATAGGCCTGTCGGAGCTCCTTCACCTTAATACGGCACTGATAGGAGTCCCGATTGTGGCCTCTCTCCATCATGCCCTTGGAGATCTTGTCAAAAATTTTTGCATTCCGTCTCTTGGAACGCAGTTCTGCGAGCACGGAATCCTCTCCCCATATAGCGATCAGATCCAGTATCTCGCGTGTGGTCCATGCTGGTGCTCGTTTGCGGTTCTCGGACTGCATGGCTACCTGTGCTGTTCAGCTCTGTGTGGTCACCTGTGCTCACCAGGCTGGGCAGACAGGAAATGAAATTCAAAAGTTCGCGGGGCTTTTCCTGTCCAACTGCCCAGAGCATCCGAGTTTAGATTGCTGTCCAGAGCGGTCACAACGGTGCACTGTGGGATACCTCCCGGAGGCCAATACCTTCGAATTCCGTCCACACTAACCCGAATTCGAACCGGCAATGTCGATTTCAGCGCTACTCCCCTCGTCGGAGAGGAGTATAGAAACCGATTTTAAGAGCACTTTAAATCGAATTAAATGGCCTCGTTGTGTGGACGGGTACAAGGTTAATTCGCTATAACGCTGCTAAATTCGAACTCAAATCGTAGTGTAGACCAGGCCTTAGAGTGAATAAATGAAGACTCGGCACACCACTTCTGAAAGGTTGCCGACCCCTGATCTAAACCAATACTTATGTTTGTTTATTTGCAGACCTCTTTCCCTCCCTCTCCTCTTTACTCCCCTGAAGAACGTTGTCATTCATGGATAGTTTGAAATACAGTAGTTGCTGGTTTGGGGCATTTAAGCAAGTAGGATAATGTATCTCCGGTACAGCTGTTTTTGATACAAATGCTATCAGATTACAAAGTCTAACCAAAATGTTTCAGGCAATTGTGGGGAGTATGCAGTAGATGGCTCTCTTCTCTGGGAGTCATGTACTTGCCTGCTCCCAGTCCCAGACTTCAGTTGTTTCTGTCGCCAGTAGGTGGAGTATCAGTGTCCTTACTGGACTGAACAAAAGAGAAAATGGACTAGGCCACACAGAATTTCTAAGCATACACTGGATGTGCATCTGCTTCTGTTGCACAAGAGACCAACAGCCTGCACTTGCTTTGTGTCAGCCCTCAGAGAACTGCAACAAGGGTTCAAAAAAGAACTAGCTAAACTCATGGAGGATAGGTCCATCAATGGCTATTAGCCAGGATGAGCAGGGGTGGTGTCCCTATCCTCTGTTTGCCAGAAGCTGGGAATGGGTGACGGGATGGATCACTTGATGATTATCTGTTCTGCATCTGGCATTGGCCACTATTGGAAGATCGGATACTGGGCTAGATGGACCTTTGGTCTGACCCAGTATGGCTGTTCTTATGTAACATGTGTGGCTCTTCCAGGAGCTCCAAAGCTAGGAAGCACCCTTGCTGCCAGACTTCCACAGAAAGCAGACCCCCAGTGTGGTTTTCCTCCTCTCGCTCTGTGTGTGTGTGTGAGAATGGAAGGTATTTTTTAAAAAAAGGTGAGGTCCAAGCATATGTTTTGCTAGGAGAGTAGAGAGCTTCAAGCCCTGCCTGTGAAGAACTACACCTGATCTTTTTTCCAAGGTAAGGCCATTGTTAGAATGGTTCTATGCTTTATGCGGAAGGTAACGTCATCCTTTCACCTAAACCAGGATATAGTATTGCTGTCCTGCGCCAGTCTCAGTAACCATTTCAAAACTAGGCCCCGCTATCTGATTCTTACAAGAGTGCTATGAATCTCTTGAAAGGGCTGTAGGACTGCACAGAGTCCAGATCCATTCTCTACAACTGGATAAAGCTCCTTGTCAAGGAAACTACTTTTCAGCTCAAGCAAACAAGTCCTGATGCTTTCAAAGTCCAAGTGTGTGAAAGTTGGCTCTGTCCTGGGTGGCAAAGTTGTGTGCATCATTACTGGAGATATGCGAGGCAGCCACCACGAATACTTGTTTACATTTTCTAAACACCATGGGTTAATATTCATGCATCAATTCATGCATTTTTCAGAAAGAAAGTGCTTCTCTCTAATTTATGGCACTGCACTGTTTTGGGAGATCAGAAGTGTCTCAGTTTGCCGAAACAACTGAAGAGAGGGAAATTTGCCTTTCTGTTAATCTTTTTTCCCAAGAAGTCTATGCTAGTGCAGACTGTGTTTATTAAATTTGTTTGTTTTTTTGAGATTTCAAGTCAAAGTTTCAAGGTCTCAAAGCTGTACAATACATTTTGCTTAATGAGCAACACTTTGAACTATGGGAGTCAGTAAGCCCCTTCTATACAGGGATTGACATCACCAAAAGGTGTCAATGGACTATCTCCACCTTCTGGCAGGGAGGAGCTATATTCAAGCATGCAGACTAGCACAGAAGATCTGGAAAAAAGAAAATGGGTAAAGAAAACGTTCCTCTTTTTGCCCAATACAATTTGGTTAATTGTGTTGCATAATCTGTACATTGCACCAAACAATCTCAGACTCCTCCTTGGTGTCCCTTCTCAAATGCACTTTTTCCACCTGCCATCCTATCCTTAACCTCCACTTTGATGTCATTCTGCCCAGAGTCCCCACATATTTTAATTTTTTTTTTAAAAAATGCATTGCATAACTGTACATAAATCTTTAGTTATTGTAACTCTTGACCTATGCTCCCACTTCTTGCCACTTTGTCATCTCTTGCTGTGATGATATCTGGTTTACATTGTAAGCTTCTCTTGGGAAGGACTGAACATCTTTTAATTGTCTGCAAAGTGTCAATGTTTCTGAGCTAATAATAATGGCTTGTCTACACTTACAATGCTACACCATCAACCTAGCACTGTTTACAGCAGGGGTTAGGTCGACTTAACTACATCTCTCAGGGACAGGGGTGAAAGTGGGCCGGTACTCCATACTGGTAAGAACCCGCACCGGCCCATACCCAGCCCACATTAAAGCGCTGCCATGGCAGCACTTAAGGATGGTCCTTTGCTGTGGCAGCGCTTTAATGTTGCTGCGCACCCCCATTGGTGTGGCTGTCGACCGGGGGGGGAGGGGGGAGGACACAGCAATGTTAAAGCGCTGCTGCGGCAAAGGACCCTGCAGCCCTTTAACGTCCCTGCCCCTTTTGCCCCACCCCGGCTGCTGATGGGCGGGGGGGCAGCAAAGGGAGCAGCTGCCCTGGGGCTGGCGATTTAAAAGGGCCTGGAGCTCTGGACCCTTTAAACCAACACGGGAGCCCCGGGCAGCGCGGAGCCACCCACGTGTACCAGTAAGTGTCCTCAGTTACTTTCACCCCTACTCAGGGATGTGGATTTTTCACACCCCTGGGTGATGTAGTTGGGTGCAACTAACTATTTAGTGTAGACCAGGCTTTAGTCATGCTTGCAGTGGTCAAAGTTAAAATTCATCTAGGTGCCAGTTGGCTATGCTCAACATTTGCTCTAAAGCAGTGATACTCGTACTTCAGGGGCTCAGGAGCCAACTTAGCCATCAACATTACCCAAAAGAGCCACAGTAGTGTGAATTCATTGTTTCATTTATTATATCTATTTTTTTCTCACAACAAAATAACTGACCAAGTATTATTATGATCAACTACAATTGGCTAATAACATAGTAAAAGCATCCTGATTGGTTAATAACTTAGATTAGTTAATAATTGCAGTGTTTTAGTATCATGTGCTGCAAAGAGCTGCAGGAGACACATTAAAGAGCCACTTGCAGCTCCCAAGCCCCAGTTTGAGTACCACTGCTCTAAAGTATCCTTCAGCAAGCACATAGCAGATGATCAAACTCACCTGTGGCCACAATACTTGCTAATGGGTGATCTGGGCCTTTTAGAAGAGTTCAGGTGCTGTCTGTGAGTAACTGTGACTAGTCCTTGATCAGTGGACTACCACAAGGCTTGCTGAGAGAGGAAGTGGGAATAAAGCCAAACTACATTCTCAGTGTGACTTTTTTTTTTTTCTAATGTTTTCTCACAAGTGCCAACTTTTATAAGAACCATTCTGAGAAATCTGGATGATAAGAGCTATGCTACGAAGCAGATGTGAATACAAATTAAGTTGCACATAATTTAGAGATGGAGAAGATCTCTCAGAGACTGTCTTCGTATGTATTTGTGCATTAGCTAGCACAGTGGGGTCCCAGTCCTCACTAGGGCCTCTCAGAGGTCCTGTGATGTAAATATTAAGTAGAAATAATAAGTAATCTGAAATGCTCACAGCCACCAGTGAAGAATTGTTCCCTACAGTATATTTTCTAGTGCTTCAAACAAACCTAGGACTAGGAGTAACCTGAATATTGCTGCGACTCCTGGTTTTAAGAGCCATCTATCACAGAGATACACTCACCTGAGTGGCATGACAGACTGGAGTATCCAATGGGACTGTGTGTGTGACTCTGTTTAAGGCTGATAATATGCCTGAGGAGTTTGCACTTGGTGGACTTGGTTGGTGAAATCTAAGTTTTAGAACTTATGACCAGTTTAGGGTTTGTGCCATGTGTTTTTGGTGTTATTTTTTAACAGACTGCCCTGAGGTTGGTCCTCATGCTCTTGTGGGAGCATCATAACATAGTTGGGGTTCTCGAATTGTATTGGATCCATTGATGGGACCCATGTGCCTATTATTTTCCCACCACCAGGCCTTAGAATTCGTCCACAGAAAGAGGTATTTCTCCATGATGATGAAAAGTTTGGTTGATCATCAATATTGTGTGCTGGTCTGGAAAGGTCCATGACACCAGGATCTTAGAAACTTATCTCTATTTTATGGAATGCAAAAATGAATTTTTCCTGCCAAGACATTAATAGTATTGTGATTTCCGCCTGTCATTCTGGGAAACCCAGCCAGCTTACCCTCTGCTAACAAAGCACTTGGATAGGAGAAAGGAACTAACTGTTTAACTGTACCCAGAGTAGCTGCAGAACGACAGTGGTGTGTGCCTTCTGAAGGCGGAAGGGAAGGCGGAGGTGTTTAATGATAAGGCTGGATGTTTCTGAGAAATTAACTGCCTTGTGTTATAGCTGCTTGCTATGTTTTCCACAACATCTGAGAGAGTAGGGGGGAGAGAGGTGGGCTGTGGTTGTTCTCCTTGTCTTGGGGGATGAAATAGCATGGGAAGGACCTGCCCTTTGTAGCTGGAGGATTTAAAGAGGGCTCTCAACCAGCTGCAGAACACGGCTAGGTTGCAATGAGCAAAGTGCAACACTGTTCTCCAGTAAGTTGGTCTGCATCATGCCCAGCATCTTTTCCTGAATGACCCTTTTCTGTCCATACATTTCCTTGATGGCTCCTTATTCTTATTCCAGAGCATGAAACCTTCCCTCCACTCTTCTGTCTTTTTGGCCCTCTACTAGGATGCTGTCACAAGGTCAGCAAACATGTCCTCTTTGCCAGGTGTTCAGCAACTGATAATGCCTCTCTCTGTGAGGTCTGTGGTACATCAGATGCCAGGAGAAGAGAGCAACCTTACATTATTAGCTATTGTCCCAATATTAGTGTTCGTGGCAAGAATTAAAATATGCTGTGTTTTTCTCCGTGCTGGAATTCCTTTTCCTTCTGCTCTTCCCAGGCCATCTCTACACCACAGCAGCTACAGAGGCATAGCTTTGGACCTGCAGCTACACTGCTACATTAACGGAAGGGGCTTTTCCATTGCTGTAGTTAATCCACCTCTCTGAGAGGTGGTAGCTAGGTCAACAGAATAATTCATTGTTCTTTGCAAGCTGCTCCTGTCTCAGACCTGACAAACTCACTACACCTAATATGCTCCTTTTATGGTATTTATCCATAAAGGATAGTATGTGAGGTCTCTACTGAAAGCTTGTAACTTAAAGATATTCATAATCATTGTGAGATGTGTTTATGGGTAATATTTAAGGAATTATGCAATTATATTAAGAATTATGCTCTTATCTTGGAGTGAAAGTGCGTCAGCAGGAAGTAATATGTCTTGGTAATGGTCCATTCAGGCCCTCCTTGGCTAGCTGATTATATAATGTATTGCCCTATTGTCTACCTTTGCACCAACCCAGAGAAGTCAATGGAAAGCCATCAAACACAAACTATAAACATTAAAACCATTTGGAAAAGAACAGGAAAGCTATGACAGGGAGGGGATCTGTGAATAAAGACAAAAGACTGATTCAGTATATCACAGGGTGGAGAAAGACACTCTGTTCTGGATCTATTCTCTGAGCAGGTACCCTGATGAGGGGGTGCTTCATGAAAAACTGGGTCCTCCTAGTTCCTTAGGGCTTGCAAGTGCTGCAAAAGACTGAACTTTGGAGTGAGAAGCCATTAGATAGGAAAGGTAGCTATTAATAAGTAAAGGTCCTAGTTTGTGTTTTATGATTTTGTTTTATAGTTGTTTTCCCATCACTCAGACTTGTTTCTATCTGAATGTCTACTCTTTCTTAAATTTCATTTTGTTTTACTATAATTGAACTCAAGTGCTGTGTGGGATACAGGAGTTGGGGGCTAAGATGAAACTTTAAACTGGAGGATACTATTCCTTTGGGAACAGAGGATCTGGGACTTCTAAGGGGTATCCAGTGATCAGGGGCTTGATACCACGGGGGGATACTTTGAAGGGATTAGGGGGCTAGGGTGCATCTGTTGTCACCCTGCAGGGCAAAGACAGCCAGGGCTGGTATAGCTCAGAGGAGAGTGCTTGGCTGACAGGCTAATTGTGTTAGGGAGCTAACATCCCGCACAGGCAAGACTCCCTCCTCACCTGCTGGAGGCAGGTGACTCTCAGTCCTGGCTGCCCCGAGAAGTGTATATGGGTTCCCAAGGGACAGATTAGTAATTGCATGTGCTCATCTGCAGGCTGTCCTTATGCTGGAGGATGTTACCCTGGTGTGTGTCCAAGAGTCAGAAAAGGATCCTGTTAAAGAAGGCGGTGGGCAAACCAGGAAGTATGCAGCCTTGTTATAACTGACATGAGTTAGCTGTCTCCCTGTAAAACCCTAGTGGAGACAAGACACAGTTGTTACTTTGAGGTAGCTAAGTGAGGTTGACACTGTAACCCTTATCCACCTAGCTACATCAAGGTAAAAACTACCTGTGCCTTGTCTCTAATAGGATTTTAACACTGGCTCCAATAAAACAAAACAACCCCAGTAATTCTTCAGGCTGAGAATCCAATAGGTTTTGTCTACTCAAAAAAATTCCCATCAGCGCCCCCTCTGGTTTGGCTGCACTAATATTGGCATTGGTGGTTACTAGATGATTTAAAATGCCCTAAAACTGCCAGAGCCTTTTTTACACTAAGGATTTAATTAGTGCTGCCAAATATTTTTTTCCTAGAAGATGTAATGAAGACATGGCTGTAGAGTGTTGGGATTTGTAATCTGAAATAGGTAAATCAAACCATATTGTGAAAGTGATGAATCAATGAACTGTCTGAAAGAATGGATAACTAAGGAATATTTACACACCTAAAATATTCCTTGGCCTGAAAGTCTTTGGCCAGCTAATAAGACAATATCAAACAAGCCTCTAAGCAAGTTAGAGCAGACAAAGCAACAGTCTGTGTTTATCATAGCAATGCAAAGTACACCACCTCCTTTGATGTGAATCTTCATATCAGACAATAGAATTCCTGGCTTTGTAATGATTCATGTGATGATGAGATATTGCTGCACCTTAGGCAATTAGGCTCAAAAAGTTTAGTCCCATCACTACCAAGAAGAGGCAATAGTCCAGCATCACACATGCCCTAAAATGTTATTGCACTTATAAAATGGCCATGCAAACATTTATGTGAGGAAAAATCCTATTACTGTACATATTTTCATAAATGCTGTTTGGCCTTGTGCCATAAAAGCCAGAGATTAAGTAAAAACTAATCATTAAAATTATTCTTTAAGAACAGTCCTAGTTCTCTGTGGGACAGGAGAATATGGAATCATTTTTCTAAGATGTACGTGATACATGGACAGTACTGATGGTGGTTTATCTGACGAGAGCAGGTTTGTGGCATTAAAATACATACTGTGCTGTTTCTGATGCAGACGACCTGTTACGAAGCCAAGACCGCTGTGAAGGGAACTTGAAATGTGCTGCTGAGAGGATTCTAAAAAGAGGTCGTTCCCAATAACAACTTAGGACATTTCAGCTTGCCTCCTGCTCTCTGCTAAAATAAGCCAGGTGAATCAGAATGAACTATACTCTCTTCCATGCCTACCCCCTTGAGGTGTTAATATCGTAACTGAGGTGTTAATATCATTTAACTACAGCCATTTAAATGTTAATGTTAAATTTGGCAGCCAAAAAGCTTGTCTACATACACAAGTTGTAACACTTTAACTATATGTGTATAGATAATGTGGTACAACTCCTCTAATGTGGAGGCAATTATATTGTTGTAAAGGGGTCTTATGCTTGTGTATATTATGCCTATCAGGGAAAGAAAATAAACTGTACCAGTCCAAAGCACCTTTTTCTAGTATAACTCCATCCACGTTTGGGATTGTACCAGTGCAACTATTTGGGTAAAAAAATCACACCAGTAACTAAAATAGTTATAGCAGTACAAAAATTGAGTGTAGAAACAAACATGCTCCTCAGAGCAGGTGATCTGTTCTTATTTGTATTGTAAATCATACACATGTAGGGTAAACACACCTTTACCCCAGTCTAAAGAACAATAGCCTGGACTATGTGGGGGAGTATCTACTCTAGCCTTTACAAACTTTGTTATATACTCAAGTTACTTGACAATTCATTAACTCAAGATAAAAAAAATCTAGCGAAGACAAGCCCTTATGGAGCTATATATCAGTGGTTCTCAAACTTTTGTATTGGTGACCCCTTACACACAGCAAGTCTATATGTGTGACCCCCCCCCTTATAAATTAAAAACACTTTTTTTATATTTAACACCATTATAAATGTTCGAGGCAAAGCGGGGTTTGGGGTGGAAGCTGACAGCTCGTGAACCCCCACGTAATAACCTTGTGACCCCCTTGGGGGGGTCACAACCCCCAGTTTGAGAACCCCTACTATATATAATGAATAAACTAATAATAAAAATCAACATTAGTGGCACATTTAAAGGTGCTTTGCTTTATGCCCTCCCCCTATGATTTTCTTAGAATGGACTCTTCATCCCTGTGTTCCCTAAATCAGAAATGTGTCTCCATGCTGGTGTGGGAAATCTGAGCTACCTTACACCTGCACGCACAGGCCAGCTCAGGAGGCAAAGCCCTGCCGCTCGCAGCATTAGGGCCTGCTTGGCGCTGAGTCTCCTGGCTGCCCAGCAGCAAGATGAGGGGGGAGAGTTACTGGAGCCTGGTGACGGGCAGCAAGTTGAGTCTGCAGGGCCCAACATGGTTCTGTGGACAGAGGCTGTCCTGAGAGCAGACAGCTCCCAGCAAGCCAGCCCTGTCCCTGGTGCAGCGGGCCAGCAATCCATCCTTCCCAGGTGTTTTCAAGTGAAGTTGGGGTTGGGGCCATCGAGTGAACAAATGAGGTAGATGGAGGAGAGGAGAGGGGGAATGTCTGTGGAGGAGGGAGCCAGGCACTGCCATAGCCAGCTGTGGCCACCAATACCATCACACAGCTCCCTGTGACTCCCAGCCCCTCCCACAGCTTCCCACTCAACCCCTCCACCCTGCTATAAACCCCCAACCCACCCTTCCCACAGCTCCCATCCTCCTTGTCTCAACCCCCTTCCCACAGCCCCACACAACCCCCAGCTCCTGTTTAAACCCCTGCTACCCCATCCCCAAATAAACACACCCAATTGGAATTATTAATATTTGAAATTATTAATATGGGAAACCACCAAACACTAATGTAAAGGACTTATACAATTGTGCTAAACATGCCTAAAAAACCTAAACAATAAGCAATTTACTACATCGGAAAAGTAACAAAACATTTATAAGCATTTTATCAAGATACTTACACATGGGCTAACCCCGGGGTGCTTAGACCCATATTGGTTGGCGCCAGTGTGATCAGGCAAATATTAGCAATGAAGCCTCTAAGAGTTTACTTTTTTACACTCTTCAGCAAACAAGCTATGTCATTCTGACCTCAGCTAAAAACCAATTTGAGTTCACCTTTATTTCCAGTCTTAATCCAGATAAGATTTACAATCTCCTTTCTTCCCAAGGCCTTTCCTCCCTTCCTTCTTGCTGTTTGTTTTTCCATTGCATGTGGGTTCACATTGGCTTTAACGCTGGTGTGGGGGTTGGGAAGGTCCATGTTGGCACAGGCGCTGACTTTCCAATCTGCCAGGGAGTGCTTGACCCCTGGCTCTGCCCCACTCCACCTCTTCCCCCAAGTCCCCACTCCCTTCCGCCCCCTCCCTCCCCCGAGCACACCGCATCCTTGCTCCTCCTTCTCCCCCCTGCCCTCCCAGAGCTTCTTGCACACCACGAAACAGTTAATCACGGTGGGCAGGAGGCATGGGGACGGAGGGGAAGGCACTGATTGGCAGGGCTGCCGGCGGGCAGGAGGCACTAGGAGAGGGTGGGAGGGGGGGTCTGATATGGTGCTGCCAGTGGGTGCTCAGCACCCACCATTTTTTCAACATGGGTGCTCCAGCCTCAAAGCACCCTCCTAGTTGGCGCCTATGCATGTTGGCTCATTTTAAGACAGATTCTCTTTGTTTATTTAAAACCATCTGCAGTTACCCCTATTGGTCAGAGGCCTTCTTTTTAGAAACTTCCCCTTATCTCATTAGTTATTCTTTGAACCTGACATCCTCCCTATTTTATTCCTTCTGGCCTTACACTTATTATTTTCAAGGCCTTCCTTCTACTTGCTAGTCAGGGCCTTTCTTTACAATACATATATATTTCCTTAACCGAACTTAAGCTAACTCTAATTCTTTAATATATTTATCCTACACACCCCAACTCCCGATAAACCCAAATCATGGGTGGTGGGTGAACCATGGGCACGGGGAGGACTAGTCCCCACCTCAGCTCACCTGTTCTGCCTGAGGCCCTGCTCCTCCCGCCCCCCCTTCCCCTGCCGAAGCCCAGAGGGCTCCCTCCCCCACCCACGGCTGCCATGCATCCCCCCAGCCCTGCACCACCTGAGCGCCTCCAACCCTGGAGTGCCGGGTGGGTGGGTGATGCGCCCCCCCCCCCCCCCCCCCCCGAGCGCCAGGCGGTGTGGCCCCAGCGCCACCCCAAGTCGTAGCCCCAGCTCCACCCAGTAGGGTTCCTGGAAGAGGAGGCAGCCTGTCTGGGCTGGGGTTTGGGGCAACTAGCGGCCAGCAGGAGGGGGCCTTGGGGCAGAACATGGGCGGAGCCACGTGGGGCTGTTTCGGGAGGCACAGCCTTCCCCAGCCTATGCTATGTGCCACCCATAATCCAAACCCTCCTCCTGCCACAGTCTCCTGTTGCACAACCCTCCCAGTAAATGCCCCCAGTAAAACATCGCCCTGCCAAAACCCTCCTCCCCAAAGCCCCACATTCCCACACCCAAACCCTCCCCTGCTGCTGCCTACCATTTCCCTAAGCCCCATTCCCCAATAATGGAAAGGCCTCAGTGAACGGGGCTGAGCAGAGTCTGGGGCTTATGCTTCGTGCTGGATGCAGGACTAGGATAGGGCCCTGCACAGGGCCTCCAGGGGTCTCTGAGGTGGGGCTGGTTCTAGGGTTTAGGGTCATGCCCCCTCTCCCCCACCCTGGGGATTGGAGGAATAGGGGGGCATCCAGTCCCTGTTGGAAGATTAAGGACGCTGCTGCCAATTCAACAGCCAGTCAGTTACAACATGAGTTTATGTCCTGCATCCTCCAAGCCACCCACACATACCTGCACCTCCACACTACCTTTTATGGCACTGAATTAACCACACCGAAGCCACCACTTTAACAAACTATGGCCACAACTTTTGAACCAAGAATCTGTACAATTCAACTCAGTATTTATGTGTGTGGTTTTGTTAAAAGTGATCTGCAAAAACAAACAGAGAGAATATCATCGCTCGTCTTCCCTCTTTGCTGGAGGACTCTGTGGAGTACCAGAGAGCTGGAGTTGGAGCTTTCATAGCTCTCAGTGGAGGAGGTAGGGATATTGAATCTTTCCCAAAGTGTTTGTCTGCTGTTTGAGTTAACTTGATTTTGTGATCACCCATTTTTCATTAAACAATCTTTCCTCTCTCCATTGCTCAGTTTCTTCTCTTCAAACTAGTGGTTCATATTCCTACTAGTTATCAAGTCTTCCATGGAGTAATCCAAGAATAATAGGGTACATAAGATCGGAATTCCTAATGTAATAAAGCCAAGCAGATTTTAAAAACCAAAACAACCCCCTTTTATGCTCTTAAGAAAATAAGGCAAACAAAACAGGCCACAAACACACAAACTCTTTTATTTCTAATGCAGGTCAGCTTTAAGACTGCAAGTTTTGGGTTACTGTTTAAACATACATGGTGTTTCACTTGAAAAAGTAATTTGAGTCAGGTGTATTTGTGTCATTAGAATTCCTTTCTTAAAAAACTTGTTTGTCCTCTGTCCAGGGCCGGCGCTTCCATTAGGCGACCTAGGCGGTCGCCTAGGGCGCTGCTATTTTGCGGGCGCCTGCGCCCCCGCCGCCCGTAGAAATTTGGGGGCGGGGCCTTCCGCCGCCGCTGTTGGGGGCGGGATTTCGGGGGCGGGACCTGCCGCCGCCTAGGGCGCCGGCAAAGCTGGCGCCGCTACTGCCTCTGTCCTATTCAAAACCCTCCCCCAGTCACAAACACACACAAGGACAAACCAAGGCCAACAGCTTCATGCCTCTGGCAATTTTAGATATGAGATTATCTATCAAAACAGTTTGATGGAATGAGTTACTTTGTGGTTAGCAATATTATCCAATTGCTTTCAGTTCCTTCCTTCTGTTTTTGTATATTTCTGAAAATAGGGTAAAAATATATATATTAGTAGGACACACGGAATAAACCAAATGTGTCCTGCTTGTTTCATGCTTGTTTAACTGAAAACAAACAACATAAATCACTATTTGCCAAACGCAAAGGACAAAATTGTTGAGGGAAAGTGTTTTCAGCTATTGAACAGTAATAAATAATATAAAGCATTTGACAAGGTTCCCTTTGAATTAAACAAACTGCTACATTCTTTTCTATTCAGATTCTTATACCACTGATGACCATATGTGCAAGCCTTCCAGAAATGCATTAAGCAGTGTGACTACTATTTTTTTTTCTTTTTTTTTTTGTATTACAGTAGTGCCTAGGAGTCAAAGTCTAGGACCAAGACCCTACTGTGCTAGGTAGGGTACAAAAACAGAACAATAGATTAATATTTGTCATGTATGATTCCCTCTTTCTCTCTTCAAGGGCAAAATTTTACAGGAGAGTTTTTTTCATTTTGTTTTTATTTAATATGTGTTAGTGTGTGTGTGTGTTTGTTATTGAGGGCAAGGTCAAAGAAGTACAGCTTGCCCATATATGAACTGGTGCATATGAGCGAGATCCTGTAAAGTGATCAACCAGGCACCAATGTGGCATTTTTGGGGTGAATGGGATCCACACTGATAGAACATAATTGAAGGGACAATTGACAGTACAGGCAAGGTGCTAATGAGTCGCAGAGTTGAAGGCTAGAAGGGACCACCAGATCATCGAGTCTGACCTCCACCAACACCACTCAGCGCCCACCCATCACACCTGACAACAGTGACATTTTAACCACTGTGATACTTAGGCCTGTTCTACATGGGGAAAATGACCGGCATAGTGATATCTTTGCCAATATTATTTTATTCCTGAATAAAAGTGACCTTTTCCAGAATAACTACTCTGAGTAGATGCAGTGTTGTTGTAGCTGTGCTGGTCCCAGTATAGTAGAGAGACAAGGTGGGTGAGGTAAAATCTTTTATTGAACCAACTTCAGCTAGTGAAAGAGACAAGCTTTTGAGCTTACACAGAGCTCTTCTTCAGGTCACTCTGAGTGGAGTAATTATAATTATTCTGCTATAGCTTTGCTGGTCAATTTCCCCATGTAGACAAGCCCTTCACACAGTGGGTTGGAAAAAGGGTGGTTAAAAACACCAACAGCTGGTCTACATCATTTCTATGACTGCTGGAGCTGCACAAGAATGTCACAAAAATCTTGGTGTAGACACAGTTTTAGGCAGGTCTGTCTCAAAATCTGTCATAGGTACAAAAAGTCTGACAAAAATAGTGATATCTGAAGAACAGTTGCTTCCTTTATGCAAACTTTAAATATTGCTGCAAATATTCCCCATGCAAAACTTGCCCACAAATACAGTCGTCTTCTGCTTAACCCCAACTGCATTAATTTCCCCTCCTCCACTTCTGTCCCTCCCTACAGTCCATTAAGTCCCACTCTTCTTCCACTCTATTATGCCTAAATCTGCAAGATATTTAAGCACCTACCTCACATTAATGGGAGTTAGGTGACTAAATACCATTGAGCATCTGGGCCTTAGTCCTTCCCCCTAACCCTCAGTTTTTTCCCTCCTGCCTCTCAGTCCTTCCCACCATTTCCCCCATGTGAACCCACATGGGCTAGGTGGGGCCCCTTACTTAGCAGCTGCAGCAGCTCCTCCTACTTTTGCTGTTGAGCTCATGGCTCCCTTCCTTGGCATAGGTCAGTGGTTCCTACTCTGAGCTCTTCCCCCCAACCTCCTCTGAGTCTCTCACTGGAGATCATGAAAGAGTTGAGGGCAGCCTGATTGGCTGGCAGGAGAAGGAAGGAATGCAGGTTGAGCCAATGGCCCCCACTCATCCACAGCTAGCCAAAAGCCTGAGATGGTGGTGGCTGAAGAACAGAATATAAAGTTGGAGCCACCAGCCAAAAGCTGGAAATAGGCATGTGTGGTCTACACTGGCAAAAACAGGATGCACAGTTCACCACCAGTGCAGGATAGTAGCAATGGCAAAAGCTGTAGGGTAGACTGGTCACGTGTGTTTACCTGCAGATCCCTCGGAATCCATGAGGTTTGGAAGCAGAATGCTATCCAAACCCCACCCATCCCCCCCTTGTTGAGGAAACTCATCAAGGAGATCCTGGTGAGGTCTTCCACTCCACGAACACTGTACCTTCCATGAACCCTGTATTTTGTAATGAGGGAATGATTTGGCCCAGGTCCTTTTATAGCAGGGGTGGCCAATCTGAGCCTGAGAAGGAGCCAGAATTTACCAATGTACATTGCCAAAGAGCCACAGTAATACATCAGCAGCCCCCCACCGGCAGTCCCGCCGATCAGCACCTCCCCCTCCCTCCCCGCACCTCCCGATCAGCTCTGGGGGGCAGGGGGGAGGAGCAAGGGCACGGCAGGCTCAGGGGAGGGAGCGGGAAGGGGTAGAGTGGGGGCAGGGCCTGTGGCAGAGCCAGGGGTTGAGCTGTGAGCACCCCCCGAGCACATTGGAAAGTTGGTGCCTGTAGCTCCAGCCCCAGAGTTGGTGCCTATACATATTAACTTTTGAAGAGCCGCATGTGGCTCCGGAGCCACAGGTTGGCCACCCCTGTTTTATAGCATATGAGTATGAAAGAGCAAAATAGTCCTATAGGAAAGTTTGTATAGTTCACAAGTACATTCTGTAGCTCACTTCATACAGTCATCTGAGTTAGTCCTGATGTTTTCCAACCTCTGTTCCATCTGGAAAATGTCTGCAATCCCTGTCCTTACAGCAAGATGTAGTGCATAGTTCCAATTCAAAATGAGGTGCAAGAGAGACAGAATATAAAAATCTGAAAGAGGAATAAAATAAATTACATTAAAACATGTAAATACTGAAAGTGGTACTTGAAGAACAATTGCTGCAAGTGAAAAATACTTTTCTTTAAGTGTCTTAAGTTCTTCTAAGAGATTTTAACCACTTCAGGAAAGTGAAGTGATTTTATGTCTACATTGGAAAGTTGTACCGCATTAACTACATTGTTATGGTTAAAAGGGTACAAAACCCCTAGTGTGGATACAGATATAGCAGTATACAGGTGCTTTATACCAGTGTAGCTATTCCTGTATGGGAAGGGGAATAACTATATTGATAAGTCACCTTTATACCAGTATATCTGCATCCACATTAGGGCATTTACCAGTATAACTGTATCAGTTTAAAAAAAAATCACACTGCCAACCAACATAGTTATACTGGTAAAACTTTTAAGTGTAGACCATGCCTTAGACTATACCAGCAAAACTGCTTAGTGGAGATCCAGCTAATTCCAGCTTCATTTACCCAGTATAGCTTATACCAATTCCCTGAATGAAATAAGCTAAACTGGCAAAAGACTTTTTTGCCAATATAACGGCATCTACCTGGGGTTTTTGCTGGCACAGCTACACCGGTTACGGGTGGGATTTTTTTCATACTTGTAACTGACATAGGTATGCCGGCAGACTTTTTACTACAGGCCTGAATCACCAAACTGAAACTACCATTGCCAGAATAATCTACTGCAAGGGCAGAAAATCGGACCAAATGACTCACAGGTGGCCAGTAGGGGATTACCGGTCTCAAGGAGATTTCTGGTTTATTTAAGCCATATTAAAAAATTGACTTGAAACCTGAAAATTGTGCACATAGCTAGTGTACGTAACTATGTGTCCCCGTCAGTGTTAGAGCTTGTCTACACAGTGCTTTAATCCGTACCAGAGGGGTGTAAATTTTATTCCACATTAAGGTGTTGTGCACTAACTGACCCATGTGGACTCTGCTACTGGCCTGCACTAAAAGTTCCCTAGTACGTGGCAAAGTTGGGAGCCCTCATGTAGACAAGGTGCTGGTGAACATCGGTGCTTTACCATCATATCATATAAATCTGCACTGAGCAGGATTAGAGGATGCAGTGATTTAAAATGCCAGCAGCCAGCCAGAATCCTGCCTAGTGTTCCCATCATTGCTAACACTGCATCAGCTTTAGCAATAACAGCAAATTTTTCAGAAAAAAAGGCTGATGTAAACACAAGCTGGGTGTTACACTGTTTACATCCACTGCCAGGTCTTTGGGGCAGGGAGTGTCTCTTGCTATGGCCCAGATTCTCATACCTTTACTCATTCTGGATAGCATGTTGCTCCATAAGTAATCACAATGAAGTCACCTTTGTTCACATCTGTCCCTAAGAGTTTGCACAGTGCCTGACCTAATGGTACCTCAATCTGATTGAAACCTCTGCGTACTGCTGTCATTCAAATTAATAATAACCATCTTCTTTCTATTGTCTGAGGCCATACAACATAGTTTCCCCCTAGAACTTGTTCCAATTCAATGTCTTACTGGAAAGATCAGATAATATTTTATATAAACACTAAATAAGAAAACAAAGGATCCCAGGCCTCCCTATAGTTAGAACTAAATTCACAACTCATCTCTTGCCTTCAGTGATGGAGTCTCTGTTGAGTTTGATGGCTGAGCTATAGAAGACCTGCACAAAGAGTTGTTTAAAGTGGTACTAGGTCATGCGCACACTCATCCTTGTTGGCCATTTTGTCCACTGGGGCAAAAGGTTGTAACGAGTGGGCAGACAAAGCTGCAGCACTTTTGCGCATTGCGGTTGAGACAATCAAGACAATAGCATGCAGAACCCATTGAAGGCCAAGGTGTCCACACCACATCCCAGTGACTGGGCTGTGCAGCAGTGCTGAAGCTTGCTTGCTAATGCTACTGCAAACTGAAGCAGAATCACTAAAAACCCCACCAGCATTTTTTTCCCTCTGTCCCCTATGACTGGAGAAGTGTTAATGGGCCGCTTCACCTTTAATGGTCCCATGAGATATGTGTAGGGCCCTTCATTTTAAGTTTTTATTTTATTTAATTTTTCCTGGGAATTTATCAGTGTTTATTACCGTAACAATAAAAACAGGTGAAAATCAGGGCAAAAAAATATTAATATTTTTTCTGGGTAAATATTGGGGTTTATATTGGTGGATGGAAAGACAGGGGAAAAAAGTATTCAGTAGATTAATGCTTAGAATTCTGTTCATCAGTGTTGTTTGCTGCAGAACTAAAACAGAACTCAAAACACAATGCCACCTCTGAGTGTAAAAAACAATATATCTCTAATCCCCAAATAAAACTTTTCATTTGAATAAACCATTTGCTGTTGTAGACTTAGAACTATTAGCCCATAAATATTTACATTTAATAATTGGGCCACACTATTTGCAAACATACACTCAACTTCATCCTTTTCTCCTGTTTTTGTTTTTTTAAAACGTTTGAATACTTCCTTATGTTCTGAAACATATTCTGATAGCCATTTTTGTTTTCTACCCATTTTAGTGTGTCAAATCTTTAAACTGTTATCTGCGAACAGCTTGAAATGTGTACGTGGTGGACGTGAGATTCATCAGTACGTTCAGATGCACACGCACTTCAGAGCTTGCAGACGTGTCTGTTTGTTTATTGTGTGTATCTTCTAGACTAATCCATAGCCTTACTTCAACAGGCAGCTGTGCATATACACACAGACTAATGTATTATCATAATACATATATCTCATGCAAGGTATTGTATTTTCTTAATAAAACAAGTTATTTTTTATATATTTGAATGATACAAAAGTAGGGTGAAAATCAGAAAAAACTGAATAATACTTTTTGTAAAACCCAGGAATTTTTTGGTGAAAATTGGTTTAAACTGAAAACGAAGGGGCGTAGATATGTGCTAACACCTTATGCTAAACAACCTTTTCCTCCTTGTATTTAGCTGTGACACTCTGAGTACTTTTCCCAGACCAGAAGAGCTCTGTGTAAGGCTCAAAAGCCTGTCTCTCTCAGCAACAGAAGTTGGTCCAATAAATATATTACCTCACCCACCTTGTCCCACCAAAATCCTGGGACCGATACAGCTACAACAACACTGCATATCATAATATTAAAACAGCATCACTAATACATATATGCCCAAATGTAAGCACCTCACAGTCAATGTACTGGGCTGTAGCTAAACTACAGAGCGTGGGCCAGGGGTGTGTGCAACGATGATGTAAAGGTCATCTTTGCACTCACCTTATCCTGATGCAGCCTCTCTGTAGGACTGCCTTTCCAACCCCAGTAGTCTTAGGACTACTCTAGTTTATGCTGACTGTAACAGCAGCAAGGGGCTGAGAACACAGCTGAGGATCAGCATGGCACAGGGTGTGATGGGTTCAATCACAAAGCCTCCCCTTGAGACTGTCACTCAATGAGTTGGGATACCACTGAGAACAACCCTCCTGCCAGAACAGGTGCCCCTCCACTCCTGATTTGCTGAGTTAGACACTCCAGTCAGCTCCAGCACAGACCCAGAGGTTGGGCCATGCCTCTCTGCAGTTCACTGAAACTGAGATTCACTCAGTCCAGGGGCTTCTCAGTTAACAGGGACTTTTCCAGGGCCCAGTGTTCAGCCTTTCTGGGAGCCTGAACCCCAAATAAATCCGTTTTACTCTGTATAAAGCTTATACAGTAACTCCTCACTTAAAGTCGTCCCAGTTAACGTTGTTTCGTTGTTACGTTGCTGATCAATTAGGGAACATGCTCGTTTAAAGTTGCGCGATGCTCCCTTCTAACGTCGTTTGGCAGCCGCCTGCTTTGCCTACTGCTTGCAGGAAGAGCAGCCCGTTGCAGCTAGCTGGTGGGGGCTTGGAATCAGGGTGGATCGGCAGCCCCCCTATCAGCTCCCCCTATCAGGTCCCCGCTCCCCTAAGTTCCCTGTGCAGCAGCTGCCCAGCAGGCTATCAATTGCAGCTGTCCCTCCCCCCACTGCCATGTGCTGCTCCTGCCCTCTGCCTTGGAGCTCCTCCCCAAGACTCCTGCTTGCTGTGTGGGGGGAAGGGAAGGAAGAGGGGGGCTAATGTCAGGGTGTCCCCCTCCCCCCTGCTCCTGCACCCCACTTACCCCATCTTCCATAGAGCAGGGGGGACACACCAGGGCTCAGGACGGAGGGAGCTTGCAGCAGCTGTGGTCTCAGCAAGCTGATCTAATTAACAAGGCATTGTACTTAAAGGTGAAATGCGCATATCTCCCTCCATTCTTGCTGCCTTGTAGAGTGAGAGAGTTAACCCTTGATGGCTCAGCCAATTGCTAGTTCATCATTTAGCAGTAAGGGAAATATCTCACCCTCTGACTCCTCCACCTCAACCAAGCTTCACAATCATCATCACTGTGTACCAGTATTAAATTGTTTGTTTAAAACTTATACGGTGTGTGTGTGTGTGTGTGTGTATATATATATATATATAATATAGTCTTTTGTCTGGTGAAAAAAATTTCCCTGGAACCTAACCCCCTCATTTACATTAATTCTTATGGGGAAATTGGATTCGCTTAACATGGTTTTGCTTAAAGTCGCATTTTTCAGGAACATAACTACAACGTTAAGTGAGGAGTTACTGTACAGGGTAAATTCATAAATTGTCTGCCTTCTATAACACTGATAGAGAGATATGCACAGCTGTTTGCTCCCCCAGGTATTAATCAGTTACTCCGGGTTTATTAATAAACAAAAGTGATTTTATTAAGTATAAAAAGTAGGATTTAAGTGGTTTCAAGTAATAACAGACAGAACAAAATAAGTCATAAAGCAAAATAAAACAAAACATGCAAGTCTAAGCCTAATACATTAAGAAACTGATTACAGGTAATATCTCACCCTCAAAGATTTTCCAATAAACTTCTTTCACAGACTAGACTCCTTCCTAGTCTGGGCCCAATCCTTTCCCCGGTACAGTCCTTGTTAGTTCCAGCAGACATTTCAGGTGGTAAGCAGGGGTTTTCTCATGACTGGCCACCCCTTTGTCCTGCTCCAGCCCCTTCTATGGCTTTGGCACAAGGCGGGAATCTTTTGTCTCTCTGGGTCCCCACCCCTCCTTCTAAATGGAAAAGTACCAGATTTAGGATGGATTTTATTATCAGGTGACATGGTCTCCCTAGCCTCCATTCCCCATGGGCTGGCCCACACGTACACAGGAAGGCTTTCAAGTAACTAAGGCCATTTACAACTGAGTGTTCTTCTTCGAGTGATTACTCATGTGTATTCCACAATAGGTGTGCGTGCTCGCTACGTGCACCAGTACCGGAAGTTTTTCCCCTAGCAGTACCCGTAGGGGAGAGCGCCCCCCGCGACCCCTGGAGTGGCGCCTGCCTGGCGCAGTATAAGGGGAGCTGCGTGCTCCCCCCACCCTCAGTTCCTTCTTGCTGCCAGTGAAGGTGCGTCGGAACTGCTCTGCTCCAGCTTTGCTGTAGCTTGTCCCCAGAACTGTTTGTTCGTTTAGTACCTGTAGTTAGTTAGCATAGTTAGTTTAGTTAGTCAGTGAGCCTGGGCATGCCCCAAGCCCCGGGATTTAAGTCATGCGGTTCTTGTCGGCATTCTATGCCAAGAAGCGACCCGCACACAGACTGTTTGCGCTGCTTGGGAGAAACCCATATCAGTGAGAGGTGCAAGATTTGCAAATCATTTAAGCCTCGGACCAAAAGAGGGAGGGACATTAGGCTCTGAGACATTCTAATGGAGTTGGCGCTGACCCCGACCCCGGCACGCCACTCCAAGCTGGTACCGGCACCGCGGTATCGGTATGCGGTGATCCGCCGGTGCCATTGACCAGTCGGCACCGCTCCCCATCCACGGGGCATGCCAAGAGGGCCAAGAAGACTCCCTCTTCGCAGCAGCACCGAGGGAAGTCTGGGACAGAGGCTAGGCCCATGTCGAGCAGTCCTCGATCCCCACCGGGCCCTAGGCCTCCAACTCACATAGAGTGGAGTAGCCCAGCCCCTTCGGAACAGGCCTCTCTGGATGTCCAGATGCCGTCCACGCCCGAAGCCCTTCAAGTGGCCCGGGACGTCTTGTCCATGCCGGTGCCCGGAGCGCCGCCAAGCTTGGCGCCACGCTCCAGAGGCAAGCCTCCACTGGGATCTCCGCAGTCGCCCCCGGCTCAGGACCGGTCTCGGTCGGGGGAACGTTCCCAACGACGATCACTGCCCAGTGACCGCTCGGGGCAGAGTCCATGTGGATCGCCCTCGACGCCGACCAGATTCTCGGGCTGGGTTCCGTCCGTCCGGGACTCGCGGCACCAGTCCTCCTCAGAGAGCGGATATCGACGGGACCATGGCGGACATCGTCGTCAGTCCTCGTCCCAGAGAGGGTACTGCAGTCGGTCATGGCACGGTCATCTACGCCGTTCCTGCTCAGGCTCCTGCTCCAAGTCTCCGCCAAGGCACCGCAGCCCTGGGCATCAATCACCGGCGCCTCGCCGTTGCAGGTCCACCCATCGAGGCCGTTCATGGAGCAGCTATTACCATCAGTACCAGTCCTCCACGTCGAGATTGCGGTCCCGTGACCGTCGCAGATCCCGGCACCGCCGCTCCTCCCGGTCAAGAGACAGCAGCGGATCCTATGCCAGCTCGGTCTCCATTCGTAGCCATCTTTCGACGGGCCAGACTGGCCAACCCAGGCAGCTGGCCCCGTCGGTGCCACAGCAGGTGCAGTGGCACCAAACGTTGTGGCCGGCCCAGTGGTACCAGTGGGCACCTTGGCCTCCGGGCGCAGCCCCCGGTGAGAGCTCGCTCGGTGGCTGGAGCTTCGGAAGCACCGTCGGCCTCCCTCTCCAGACCCCCAACAAAGGAGTCGGTGGGACGCTCGTCCTCGGTACCGTGCCTGGAGTCCGACCAGGTGGTGGATCCTCCAGTGCCAGCCAACACCCAAAGCACCGCACCGGCCACTTCGCTCCGCCCGGAGGAGGCGATTGTGGCCCCGCCTCCCTCCATCCCGCAGGAGGACTTCAGGGCCCACCAAGAGCTCTTAAAGAGGGTGGCAGCAAGCCTCCACCTCCAGGCAGAGGAGATGGAGGAGCCCTCGGACTCGCTGTTCAACATGTTGTCACCATCGGCACCGGGTAGGGTGGCCTTGCTGCTCCATGAAGGGATGGCTAAAATTTCAAATGCCCGGTGGCCCCTATATCAAAAAAAGGCAGAACGCAAGTACTTTGTACCCACTAAAGGGCATGAGTACCTATATACCCACCCGGCGCCCAACTCCCTGGTGGTTGAGTCGGTCAACCACAGGGAACGACAGGGTCAGCCAGCTGCAACCCCAAAGAACAAAGACTCTCGGAGGCTGGACTCTTTCAGAAGAAAAATGTATTCGTCTTTGAGCTTCCAGTTACAAGTGGCAAACCATCAGGCCCTCTTTGGTCGGTACGAATTTAATCTGTGGGGCTCCCTGCCTAAATTTGAGGTCTCCCTCCAGGAGCGTGATAAGAAGGAGTTCAGGGCGCTGGTGGAGGAAGGGGCAACGGCAGCTCGGGCTTCCCTGCAGGTTGCCTCAGATGCTGCGGACACGGCCGCACGTTCAATGGCCTCCGCGGTGTCCATGAGACAGGCGTCATGGCTCCTGCTCTCTGGGCTCTCCAGCCAGGCGCAGTCTTCCATGCAGGATCTCCCGTTTGATGGGAAAGCTCTGTTCGCAGAGGAAACAGATACAAGGCTGCATGGAATGAAAGACTCCTGCACGACCCTCCAGACCCTCGGTCTCTATGTCCCAGCTCCGGCAAAACCTAAGTTCAAACCGCAGAAGACTCTGACCCCGGCTGCCCTCCCGAAGTACGAGGCTGCCCATAAGAAGCAACGGGACTATAAGAGACGCCCTCACAGGCAGTCTCGGCCTGCCCCTCAGCCTGGACCCTCCAAGGGCAAGCAGGCGGGAAAAAGGCGATTTTGACAGGACGCTCGGGGGCAACCCGCCAGTCCTCATCAGGGATCCAACCCCAATAAAGCTTCCCTTCTCCAACTGGTTGTGTGCTTTCCTGCTGGAATGGTCTCAGCTCACTTCGGACCGATGGGTCCTCAACACCATCTCCCAGGGTTACACCCTCCAGTTTACCTCCTCCCTGCCCAACCATCCCCCGCCCCCGTCCCTCCTGGGGGACCCCTCACACGAAGCTCTGCTTGAGCAAGTGGTGGGGCAGCTCCTAGGACTAGGAGTGATAGAGGCGGTGCCCGAGGAGTTCATGGGCAAGGGGTACTACTCCTGTTATTTCCTTATCCCGGAGGCCAAAGGGGGTCTCAGGCCCATACTGGACCTATGGGGTCTGAACCAGCACATGGTGAAGCTCAAGTTCCACATTGTCTCCCTGGCCTCCATCATCCACTCCCTGGATCCCGGGGACTGGTACGCTGCCCTCGATCTACAGGACGCATACTTCCACATCCACATATTTGAGGGGCACAGGCGCTTCCCCCGTTTTGTGGTGGGACAGAATCATTACCAATTTACGGTCCTCCCGGTTGGGCTGTCCACTGCCCCCCGAGTGTTTACAAAATGCATGTTGGTGGTAGCGGGCTACCTCAGATGGCGGGGGGTACAGCTATTTCCCTATCTGGACAATTGGCTTGTCAAGGGCACTTCCCGGTCACAGGTGAGGGATCACGTGGCGCTCCTCCTGTCCATGGGTACCACCTTGGGCCTACTGGTAAACAACACCAAGTCTACGTTAGTCCCAGTCCAATGCATAGAGTTTATCGGGGTGCTCCTGGACGCAGTGTCGGCCAGGGCCTCCCTCCCGCCAGACAGGTTCGAAACCCTGAAAGGTCTCATCGACTTGGTCACAAGGTTCCCGGTGACAACAGCCAGGGTTAGCCTGCAGCTCTTGGGTCGCATGTCGGCGTGCACGTATGTGGTTTGTCATGCCAGACTCAGGATGAGGCCCCTCCAGCTCTGGTTGGCCTCGAATTTCTCCCAGGCCACGGACAGGATGGACAAGGTCCTCACCGTGCCGGACGCTCTGATTACCTCCCTGCGATGGTGGTCCACCCTGAACAACATGCTCCAAGGGGTCCCATTCAGGGACAGGGCCCCGTCGCTGGAGCTGGTGTCTGATACGTCGGACCTGAGTTGGGGGGCCCATGTGGGGAGCTTTCAGACCTGTGGTCGGCTCAGGACCTGACCCTACACATAAATGTCAAGGAGCTCAGAGTGTTGCAGCTGGCGTGTATGGCCTTCCACTTGAACCTGGAGGGCAAGGTAGTCAGGGTCCTAACGGACAACACGGCCTCGATGTTCTATATCAACAGGCAAGGCGGGCCCTGCTCCTCTGCCTCGAAGCTCTCAGGCTGTGGGACTTCTGTATAGCCCACGACATCCACCTGAAGGCCTTCCACTTACCGGGTGCCCGCAATGAGAGGGCAGATCGCTTGAGCAGGGACTTTGTGGCCCACGTCCCCATCCAGGACATTTGTAGGGCTGCCACGTGGTCGTCAGTTCACACTATGCAATCGTCCCCCAGACCAGGGATGACGCTGGGTTCGGCAGGGCTGTCCTCTGTCCTGGGAACTTGTGAACTCCTACCCACCTCCAACAGATATAGCTTGGAATCACCCATTGTGGAATACACATGAGCAATCACTCGACGAAGAAAAAACAGTTACCTTTTCCGTAACTGGTGTTCTTCGAGATGTGTTGCTCATGTCTATTCCACATCCCGCCCTCCTTCCCCTCTGTCGGAGTTGTCTGGCAAGAAGGAACTGAGGGTGGGGGGAGCGCGCAGCTCCCCTTATACGCGCCAGGCAGGTGCCACTCCAGGGGTCACGGGGGGGGGGGGCGCTCCCCCCTACGGATACTGCTAGGGGAAAAACTTCCGGCACCGGTGCACATGGCGAGCACGCACACCTATTGTGGAATAGACATGAGCAACACATCTCGAAGAACACCAGTTACGGAAAAGGTAACTGTTTTTTTATGGAGCACCCTTAATGGCCTTCACTTAATATGTTTACTCAGTGATACAAATGTATATCTTATTCTCCTAACTCCAGATATAGAAATAATACATGCAAACTAATAGGATGAACACACTTAGTAAATTACAAGCTTTCTAATGACACCATACAAGGAGTATTTAGCATAAAGCATATTCCAGTTATGTCATATTCATAAGCATATTTCCATAAAGCATATGGAGTGCAATGTCACACAGGGGTGTTCTCAGGCCATGTCCTGTATTCCCTGCTATGGTAGTAGGGAAAGAGAGTGGAGTAAGAGTCCCTATATTGTTTTTTCAGCACTGGAGGATCACTCTTACACTGGGGTGATCTCTGTGGGTTGGTTAAAATGGTTTTAGGGAGAGATTACACTGCACTAAAATGTGGTGTAAAGGTGCTGCACTGCACCTGAGAACTCCTCCCTCCCCCCAGCATTTTCACACAATGTTACATGTATGTTTCAATAAACTATTGTAAACTTTAATAGATAGCAATCAAGTGTGTGATTTAGGTAAACAATACTAAAGATGAAAGTAGTTGCTATTTTAATATCCTTACAAGAAAAACACTCCAAAAGGACATGAGAACAGCAGGGCATGATTTACCAAGTCTCTGGACTCTCTACACTATACTTTGCACCCCTTAGCTCAGGGGCGGCCAACCTGAGCCTGAGAAGGAGCCAGAATTTACCAATGTACATTGCCAAAGAGCCACAGTAATACATCAGCAGCCCCCCATCCGCTCCCCAGCCCCCAGTGCCTCCTGCCTGCCAGCAGCCCCCACCAATCAGCACCTATTCTCCCCTCCCCCCGCAATCAGCTGTTTCACCTGCTCAGGAGGCTATTGGGGGGAGGAGCGAGGGCATGGCGGGCTCAGGGGAAGGGGCTTTGAAGGAAGGAGTGTAGTGGGGGCAGGGTTTGGGGCAGAGCAGGGGGTTGAGCAGTGAGCACCCCCAGCACATCTGAAAGTTAGCATCTATAGCTCCAGCCCTGGAATCCGTGTCTAGGTAAGGAGCCACATATTAACCTCTGAAGAGCCGCATGCGGCTCAGGAGCCACAGGTTGGCCACCCCTGCTTTAGCAGATCACTGGCTTATGGGCCCATCTGAATTTCTTACTCACTGTTCTTCCTTCATTTGCAGAAGTTGCTAGACAACAACATCTACGGTAACAATTGGGGTAGATTCCTGAAATGTGGTTTTTGTGGTTTGCCTCTGCCTTTCCTCACTGACAGCTACTACTGTTGCCATCCTGGATTCAGAATGGATTCCTCCCCAAAATCTATATTTAAATTAAAATGAGCTGGATGTGTCTCTCTTAAATTTACTTTTCTTTTTTTCTTAAATAAAAGACTTAAAAAACCCAACTTTTCTTGTAGCGGGAATAAAGGGAAGTTTGATTTGCTAGACTCCTAGAAGAAAAGATGTTCTGCCTTGATACATTTGAGAGATTCAGAGTGCTACTATGCCTGAGTGAAATCTCAACGTATGAAAGCATCTGCAGTCTTGGGTCATTTATTTTATATCTAACATAGAAAATCTCTTGTTCCTTAATTCTGTTTGTCACAACCTGGCCTGGTACAGTCTGGTACACTGTATGGTCGCCAGTCTGTTGTGGTCCCATGTACTTCTAAGCCCCCAAATGGGCCTAACTCACCAGAAATAAAATATAGATGACCTCTATCCTAGGGCATGTAACTGGCCATTTCACAACTAAGTGCTTTGCAAAAGGCTAGCTGAAGGAGATAAGCCTTGCATGATGCCCTTAAGGTGACAAAACTCAGGCTCCAAAGGTTGTAAATTCATGGAGGCAATAAATTCCACAGCTGAGAGTACCTGTCCCCAACCTGGGGTTCATCAGCCTGATTGCCCCCTTGAAGACGTCTGCTGCAGCGGCATCAGTCATGGGTGTCTAATTGCATTTTCACATACCCTGAGGTAACTAGGCTCTAGCCCAATGGTTCTTTACCTGGGGTGCGAGATGCCCTTTCTGGGGGTGCGAGACATGCCAGATTTTTTTAGAAGGTAAATCATCAAAAACACAAATTAAGCACAGGCACGTAAGTACAACTACTTTGTTTCACCAAACCTATGTATTTATTAACATTATACATTTTTTAACGATTACTGTAATATACAAACTAAAAATATATCTAGGTTTAAAGAACTGAACTACTGCAACAATGTGCGAGAACATATTTTGATTTTTGATAAGGGGTGTGAGAACATATTTTGAGAACCAAAGGGGTGCAGGCTGCAGTAAAGGTTAAGAACCACTGCTCTAGACTATTTAAGGCTTTGAAGACAAGAAGCAGGATCCTGAAATGGGTGGTTAGGCAACCAGAGTGGAGTGCAGAATAATATCAAGGGGATGTTTTAAAAAGAAGGTGGGTGAGGTATTATCTTTTAGTGGCCCAACTTCTGTTGGTGAGAAAGACAAGCTTTTGGCTTGCACAGAGCTCTTTAAGTTCCCAGCATGTTTCTGTACCTCACCAGTACTGAACTTTGCTTTATGTTCGGTGTGATCAGATAGCAAATGTGAAAAATCAGGACACTTTTTTTTTTTTTTTTTTTTTTTTTTGGAGAAAGGGGGGTTTAGTTGCATGTATGAGACAATGCCCCTAATATCCGGCTGTGCGGTCACCCTAAACCTGATTCACACAGGAAACCCAACCAGAGGCACCTGTTGTGCCCCTCCCCAGGAAGCACAGCTGTGCTGCTGCAGCCGCCGCAGGATGGCGTGTCAGACTGTGCAGCCGCAAACGCCGGTGCCCAGCAGACCCCATCGGCCTCCAGCGCAGATCACTGCCCGCCTTCCCAGCAGCAATTGCTCTACGGCCTCGCCTGTGGGCCTCCCCACCCACGTGCCCTCCCAGCGGGGCACAGCCAAGCGAGCCCGCGCTACGGCCGGCTGCAGCCGCTGCTGCAGCCGCTGCTCCTCCCGCTGCGGGTCACGTGAGCGCCGAGTCCCCGCCCATGGCTGCCTTAGGCTCGGAGAGCGGCTGTGTCTGGGCTGCTGCCTGCCGAGCCCGTGCCGACGCCGCTGCTGGGGAGCGGGCGGAGCGCGGGAGCCGCCGCTGTTGGTGTGAGTAGGGCAGGCGCGGCTGCTGGCCGAGAGCGGGGCCGAGCTGGGTTTCGTTTCCGAGCGGAGGCTAGTAGCTGCCCTCCCGAGTGGACAGGGCTAGCAGTCCCGGCGGGCGGGCTCCATGGCCCCGCGGGGGGAGGACATGGGGACGGGGGTGTTTCATTTCGTTCTCTGCTCTGCCAGGGCCGGCACTTGGTGCGGCTCTGTCACCCTGAGGCGCTCGTGCCCCCCTGGGGAGGAGGCAGATGCACCGGGTAGCCTCGGTCTGGGGCTCAGCGCCAGCCGAGGATGGGGCTGTTGGGGTTTGGAGAGAGGGAATCCTCGTTCACAACCCTCTGGGTCCAAGGGAGCAGCCTTTGCTTTAGGGTGGCCTAGGACGGGAATCATTGGCTCCGCTACTAAAGCTGGAGCTGCTGCCAACACTGCTGAGAACCAGGGGTGGAGGGAGGGGCGGCCGGTCAGATTAGCTGTTCCCCCATCGACAAGCAATTACTGTCTTGAGTTAATGGTTTTTGAAGCGCCAAAAGGGATAATGAGTTTCTTGATATGTGTTCGAGTGGATGTTAATGCACCGCTGCCACTTAATAGGGACGGTCATATGAGGTGCCATGGACTATATACTCTGGTATTCTCTCTTCAAGTCCATGCCTACCTTGGCAATTTTAGATAGCTCTCCCCCTGTTGCAGTAGCAAGGGTGAGGGAAAACGAGTAAGTTGACTATAGGTCTGTCTCATCTTACGCTGGGGTTACGTTCCGCAGTCAGCGCCTAAAGCGAAAACCGCGTATAGTCAAAATTACATTGAGTGTAATGGCGGGCAGAATCGCCCGCACTACAGAAACTGTATTTAAATTATTTTTCTCTCTTTTTTTTTTTTGGTTTTGTTTTTGCCGACCGCGTAAAGCTGAAATCGCACATGTTAAATGCGCCTAAGATGTGACAGACCTGTATTTGTATTCATACCACTAAGTCACATGAGGGGGGATCCCCTGAGCCCAGCTATCCACAGGTCTAGGCTAGAATTCTCACCAGCAATATTAGTGCTAGCTAGTGCAATGGGTGGGAGATTTTAAGAAAATCTTAGTGCAGACCCAGCCTATATGGTTTGGGGCAAATGATACAATAATTGTACAACATGTACCATTGTTGCAACAGGATTTAGTCTTGTGCATGCAGGAAAATCAAACCATATTGTAACACAATCAAGGCACTACTGTGTAGTTGTTGTAGTAGTAGTATAGATCAGTGCATAGTGGTTATTGCCAGACCTAGTTCCTGCAGAATGGGCCACTGATTTTGGGTTTACTGGAGTGAAGGGATGTAGGTTTTTTTTTATTTTTTAATGAAACATAGGTAAATGAATTCAAGTTGAGCTATTGCCACCTTTGGGGGCACAGGCTATAGCAATATGTGCTCAAGGGTGTGATTGTTATCTGTATACTGGGGACTTTTTCCATTTGAGATCCCACATTTGGTATAAAACTATTACTGATTCCTTTCAGAATATGCCTTTCTTGCAAATTTGTTAGCTATCACAGGACTTGCTTCTCCAGTATAGTATAAAGTACTAATTATAACAGAGAAATCATTTCTTCCTGTACTAGACTGTTAAGCAAAATTCTATCACACAGAACACTGTTACTCTGACTTCATAGGGGTTTTTTTCTTTGATAAACCGCTGCTGTTGGCTATAAATAAGAAGTCCTGTACTATGCCCAGCTTTATCTAATAAGGCTTTAATTCCACTGAGCTTTTCTAAAAACATTGTAAGTGGTATATCCACGTCACTAGGGCACCAGATGGTATAAAGCTTGACCCTAATTCTGCTCTCACATCCATCAGTGTAAATAGTAAACTTGGAGCATACGTGAGATCAGAATCAGGCCCCTTAAAATATTATAATTATTATTAGTGTAGCATCTGGGAGTCCCACTTATGGACCAGGACCATTGTGCTAGGCACTGCACAAACAGAGAACAAAAAGACAGTTCCTTGCCCAAAGAGCTCATAATCTAATGTAAGAGACATCTGATGGATAGATAAATATATTCATTACTTATTATTAGATAACTTTTTAACTCCCCCCCCCCATATTGAATTTTGCCTCCACCCACACATTTCTGCTCTCTTCTTTCCCATCTTGATTTTTTTTAAAATAGCCATGTTAGTTTTCACAAATTCATACAATGTTGTTCACTTTTCTGTAATTTTCTTATAAACCCAGTACTGAACATCAATATTAGTCTGTTTTAATATGGCATATAATGTATCCACAACTGTTCATAAGACTGAAAATTCATTAAGAAATTCTGCCAGCATTTTAATAGATTTTGAATTTATATGCCTAAATAAATAATGCAGCTGTATTACTTGCATGTATTTATACTACTTCTAGGTGAGTTCATGAGGAGAAGTCCAAAGTTCCAGATATGGCAGTTAATCGATAGCCATCATTGAAATTTTGCTTGTGTATTCCAAAACCCCCATTTTTTTCCTCTTTGGCGGCAACATGAATGCTAGAGTTAGAGATTAATGCTTTTATATCACCTGAAAGAAGAAGTTCCCACTGTCACATGATAAAGTTACAAGTATTACTTCCTAGATCTAGTTGTTTTGAGATTGTGATGGCTGAAATAATATCTTCTTTGAAGTGCATGTTTGAAAAAGATAGTCATTAGAATTATGTGATTTTTGAAGGTGCATTTTGCCCACAATTTGTTAAGGCCATCCCAATGGAAAAATATCACTTCTTTTTTGTCCTTGTGGTACATGAAATATTATGCTTAAATCTGATCCTCTATAAACTTTCAGTTTTCTGGTTTCTTCTTGCTCCCTGATTTTGTGATGTGGCTGGGTAAATATTATCTTTACCCTCCACGGTCTCTCTCAGGGCTTGTCGACACTTGAAAGTTGTTTCAGATTGTTTTTGTGTATTAACTGATCAGGAACAATTGTTCCAAAAGCAGCTTGTCCTCACTGCTTTATGCCAATTGAAGCTGCTTCCCTTTTGAATCATCTTGTCCACATGGTGCTGTGTTTTACTGAAATATGTGCACAGCGTTCAGGGCAGAAATCCCATGGTGCAATGTTCTGCCACTAGGCTCTATGCATTTGGGGATTTTTCTTGTGGCACATAATAGGATACCTACTAGAAGCCACTGGAATTCTGGGACTTGGGGGTCAAATGAAAAAATTCCCACGATTCCTCTCCTTTTATCCCATCATTCATCTGGCTTTTGCAAGCCAGCGCCATTGTCAAACTGCTGTCAGGCAGCATGGGGGGAGACATGACTGAATGCTGTGATCCTGATGGTAGTTAGTACAAACTGGCAGATGCACATGTATTGGCAGTCATGCTTTGGGTAACTTGAGAGAGAGCCATGGTGGTGCTGTGGCAATATGAGCACAGGAGGAGGATGAAATTGAGCAGTGACCTCTGTACGAACTTTTCCCGGAGCAGCTTCTCTCAGTGAGCTGCCACTTCTGGACTCAGGCAACCAGCACTTACTGGTGGAACAGAATAGTGCTGCAGACCTGGGAAGATCAGCAGTGGTAGCAGTACTTAAGGATATGAGAGCCCACTTTACTAGAAATCTGTGCAGAGCTCACCCCAGAGCTGTAGTAGTGGAACACCTACATGAGAGCTCCCTTCAGCATGGAGATGCATGTGGCCGTTGCTATCTGGAATCTTGCCATCGTGATTGCTAGTGGTCTTTAGTTAACCAGTTTGGTATTGGTAGATCAACTGTGGGGCTGTTGTCCTGGAGGTATATGCTGCTATCAAGAAGTACCAGCTCCTTTTTCTAACTTCTTTTAATGAAACTTCTCTTAATTCTATCCCTGATTACCTTAGTGTGGGACACCACAAACTCTTACATGTTTATCATATCTCTTTGTAATTTCTTGACATTTGGGGGAAAAGAAGGAAACATTTCTCTACCTGGTTGATTTAAAAAACAAAACACAACTTTTGTTAGAAGTTGCTCAGAGGTGTGGAATGTTTTAAGTAATCCTGGCCCAAATGGAGAAGTTGGCAGAGGGCAGGTGACTAATTCAATGTGTCGTGGCTCTGCAATATATCATCTTGATCTCACTTCCACCACATATGTGGTCTGTACCATGCACAGGCTCTTGGTTTTGGAATCAAGGAAAGGTGCTCCATCTGGATAATTTAAGATCAGGTGATCTTTTTCCCAGTTAAATATTATGCTAAAACCTATTTAATCACAGGAAGATAACTCTTTAGCTCATTTTTTCTGATACTAAAAGTACTTGGGCCCAGATCCTAAAAGGTATTTAGGCTCCTGACTTCCATTGAAACCAGTGGAAGTTAGGAGCCTAAATTCCTTTGAGGATCTGCGCCTAGGAGAAAACTAGCTGGAGCCAGGAATTCCTGGAGGATACAGACAAAATAAGTCTTGATATTGAGTGTTAAATCCTGCTCATCTTACTCACTCAAAAGGCCCGAATGAAGCCAAAGGGGCTATGTGTAAGAATTTAGCCCCAAATCTGTCTGTCTAGGTAGTTATTTTGTCCATCCAGTCAATATAATATCTAAATTCTGCCCACTATTTAAAAATAGAAACAATTAATCTCTCTCCCTCTCCTTTCCCAGCCTGTAAAAATAGCTTGGTTAATGTATATGGTTTTGAAACATGTATTTGTTTGTGTGGGTGAAGAATTTATTGAAGCAGAGCTAAGTCAAGGAAATGAGTTTGGCATTTAGTTTTAGGAGTGGCCACAGGCCTACCTACTTCCAATCACTGAGTTAGATCTTTAATTAGGTGCATATCTCTTATGAAAACCTTCCTCTGTTGGTCAACAGGATGAATGTTCCATTGAAATATAGTGTGGAGAGAGAAAGAGAAGGAGGGGTCTCTTGGTCAGCTATGAACAGTCCTAATGGAGGGCTCTGAACACCAAGACAGGATCTTGAATAGGGTGACCAGATGTCCTGATTTTATAGGAACAGTCATGATTTTTGGGTCTTTTTCTTATATAGGCTCCTATTGCCCCCCCAACCCCCTGTCCTGATTTTTCACACTTGCTGTCTGGTCACCCTAATCTTGAACCAAATTCTGTATTCAATGGGAAGTCATTGCAGAGAGTGGAACATTGCAATGACTTATTAACAGAGACTTGTGATGCTAAGGAAACGCTGCTGCTTTTTATGAGAGCTGGAGCTTTATTCTTAGATATCAAGCCAAAAGGTAATGAATTCATGGATCTCCATGAGCAGCCTATGTCCAATGGGATGGGACACAATCTTCTGTCCATTTGCAGTTGGAAGCAGGCATTGTTTACCATCCATTGGCCCTGAGAATTGCAAAAAGATCCCAAACCCTGAAAACCTGTTTGAGAATCCAAGGACAGATCAAGCCCTCATCAGTGAGGGATGTTACAGAAGAGGCAAGTTCTTTGAAGCCTTCTCCTCTTCTTACCAGCAATGCCTGAATCTTGCTTGAGTTCAGCTTTAGCCAGCTGCTCTTCATCCAGGTCCTGATTTCTTCCTGACAGATAACTGGGAGACGTCCTTGTAGCAGGGTTCAGTCCCAGAGCGCATCCCCTTAGGGCATGGTAAGGCAGTACAGGCACCCTGCCTTCAATTCCCTCAGGGTTTTCCCCAATAATTCATTCACAGTGTAGAATACTAAAACTACATTTTCCTTCTTGGGACCTAATTTGTTAAGTCCTTACTTATTACAGTCCCCTTTGGCCCTTCTGAGCCATTATCCTTCCTTCTCTGGGCTTCCAGTTCACTTTTGTTCCGGGGCTTCAGGTCCCAGTTCCTCTGAGCCCAGGAGATCTGACTGTCATGCTCCAGCCCCTGACCTCTCTGGGAAGTCTTTCCCACAGTTTTCTTGTGCCCTGGTCTTTAGACTCACAAACTGCTGCCCTTGGTTTAGGACAGGGATAGGCAACCAAAGGCAGCACATGAGCTGATTTTCAGTGGCACTCACTCTGCCCAGGTCCTGGCCACCGGTCTGGGGGGCCCCGCATTTTAATTTAATTTTAAACGAAGCTTCTTAAACATTTTAAAAACCTTATTTACTTTACATACAACAATAGTTTAGTTATATATTATAGACTTATAGAAAGAGACCTTCTAAAAACGTTAAAATGTATTACTGGCACGCGAAACCTTAAATTAGAGTGAATAAATGAAGACTCGGCACACCACTTCTGAAAGGTTGCCGACCCCTGGTTTAGGAGCTCCACAGCTGGGCTGTGATTCAGTCAGGCTTCCTCATCCCACCAGCATCTGAGTTCTGATCCTGCTCCAAGGAGCTTCCCTTGGTCTCTAGACTCACAATCTATTTCTCCTTTGTTCTGGGGCTGTGCTGTAACTTATGGCTAGGGCCCTTTGTTTTCAGTTTTTCTTTTATTTATTTTTTCCCGGGAATTTATCAGTGTTCATTACCACAACAATAAAAACAGGTGAAAATCGGTGCAAAAAACTATTAATTTTTCTGGGTAAATATCGGGGTTTATTTTGGTGGATGGAGAAACGGGGGAAAAAAGTATTCAGTAGCTTTGAATTCCATTCATCAATGTGGTTTGCTGCAGAACTAAAACAGAACTCAAAACACAATGCCACCTCTGAGTTTAAGAAAACAATATATCTCTAATCCCCAAATAAAACTTTTCATTTGAATAAACCATTTGCTGTTGTAGACTTAGAACTATTAGCCCATAAATATTTACATTTAATAATTGGGCCACACCATTTGCCGAGCATACTCAACTTCATCCTTTTTTCCTGTTTTTGTTTTTTTTAAAACTTTTGAATACTTCCTTATGTTCTGAAACATATTCTGATAGAGATTTTTGTTTTCCCATTTTAGTGTGTCAAATCTTTAAACTGTTATCTGCGAACAGCTTGAAATGTGTACGTGGTGGGTGTGAGATTCATCAGTACGTTCAGATGCACACGCACTTCAGAGCTTGTGTGTATGCCTGTTTGTTTATAGTGTGTATCTTCTAGACTAATACATAGCCTTACTTCAACAGGCAGCTTTGCATATAGACAGAGACTAATGTATTATTGTAATACACATATCTCATGCAAGGTATTGTATTTTCCTAATAAAACAAGTTATTTTTTATATATTTGAATGATACAAAAGTAGGGTGAAAATCAGAAAAAACTGAATAATACTTTTTGTAAAACCCGGGAATTTTTCTGTAAAAATCGGTTTAAACTGAAAACAAAGGGGCTTACTTATGGCAGATATCCTGAGCACCAACATGCAGTTTCTGGTTCCCATCCAGGAACCCTTTCCACGGGCCCTAACCCTATGCTTCTGTTTCCCTTCCCCAGCTCAGAACTGGGTTTTAGCATGTCAGGAGGCACCTGATTAACATCTGGCCCCATTCCCAGCTTGGCTGCTGATTCCTAGAACACCGGTTTTCATAAAGAGGGCACATCATGGAACAGGGGTTGGCTGGCCCCCAGGCTCCACTGCTCATAAAGTGGACAGACCACCCTATTACAGTGCTGTTTACATTTGCTGTAAAAGAGGTGTATTGTAGGGTACTGTCTGCATCTTGCTGGCACTTCAGATTCACGCTCTCAGTAGTTTCAACAACTAGATATTGAATAATAAGAGCAAGAGGATTGAACTTTGCAGGAGAGGGCTGATAACGACCCTATAGTCTTAGTCTGAAAGAAAGGACTTAAGCCATTTCAAATGAGTTTCTGTTTGCTCCTGCATCATCTTAGAGGCAGGATTTATTTGTGTTCAGTGGCATACAATGCCAAAGAGAGGTCTAGAGGATGCATGCTGTTGTACTTCTATTGTCTAAGAACAAATAAATTGAAACATAAGGGTTCTGTTATGGAGATCTTCCATAAGCTGTCTTGGGGAATTTTGAGTGTGAAATGAAAACATGTCTTGTGAGCATGATGTTTTTTTCCTTGATGTTGTCTTGTACCATGTGTCTTGAAGGAAGTGTCTGTCCTTTAGTATTTTGGGGGTTTTCTGGCTTAAGAAAATACTTTTTTTTCCCCCCTCACCTGAGTGGGCAGATGGAAGAGAAACACTATATTTTTATAACAAAGCATCCGCTTTACTGGAATGTGAACAGTGATTCATTTACGGGAGAAACACCGTGACCTTTCCGTGTATGTGCAGCCAACAGGTTATTGGAATCTTAACTCCAGCTTCCTGCTGCTCCTTTCCCTCAGGGTCCTAACTCCTCGCCAATTCTTTGTATACACACAATAACAATAATTATAATATAATTGGGTGTCTACTAATAAACTTGTCATTTTTAATCACTTCTGTAGTAGGAATGTAAGTTTTGGATTAGTCATAATTTTGGTATCTCTTGTAATGAGATCTTAGTCACATTCTGGGAATGGGAATTTTTATTTCCCCCAAGATGTTTTACTCAGACCAGGGGAGAAAGGGGTTCTAAAAATCCAGCATTAAAGGGTTAATTCAAAAGCTGAATGGAAGACAGTACTTCACAGGGGGAAGGGCAATAGCTAAGTAACATATGTAGTCATAAGCCTTGTCGATAATAGAGCATTTTGGCAATGCCAACATGTCTAACATGCCTGTGACATCCTCACTCACAAGAATTTGCAACAGTGCGCAAGTGTTCGCAGCTGCCATTGTGACTGAACTTGCTTTCAGCAAGGCTAAATACTCTAGCCTTGTCCACACTAGTGTTGTAGCTAGGAATGGAAATTTGGGTGGGTCTCAATTTATGGTGGATAGGCAATGACCAAAGGTCGGATGTCAGCACCCCGTACCTCTAGGGCAGGTAACCAGTCTCAAACCACCTCCTTTTTCTACCCAGGGTGACCTGAAGTGCTCTCACCTTGGCTGCAGTGTGTTATCTTGCACAGCTCCTTGTACTTTCTTGCCTCCTTCAGACAGGGATGGGTCTAGCCTGCCTCGGTCTCCCTTCCCTGTAGTGGCTTCGGGCAGAGGCCAAAGCTGACCAGTGCCACCCACTGAGGATGTAGCGCTGGCTGGAACAGGTGGTGTTTGAGTTACTAATTTGGATTTAGCTTAAAGTCGATGCTTAAGTAAAATAAGCCACTCTTAAACTGAAATGTTCACACAGGGGTTTGCACCTGTTTAAATCATTTTAAAAACTGATTTAAACTAGTGAAAGTTTCTTGTGTAGACAAGGCCCAATTTGCTACCTCTCCTAAACACACAGGAGTAAACTTGGGAACTCTGGAACAATGCAGGTATGAGATGTGCCCCCAGTTTGTAGGGAAGCTACTTGTTTCACGCCTTGGATGCTGTACTTTATTATTTATATTCAGAGGTGCCTAAAAGTGTGTTAGGGGCTGTGCTAACAAATATAGGAAGGCACAGTCCAGCTCAGCGAGCGTTCAGTCTAAAATGACAGACTGATGAAGGGTGTAGGAAAGAGTTGGTACGTACCAGTAAAGTGGTCAAAGTGATGATTGGCCAAGTCTTCACATCTCTCCTCTTCTTTTAAAATTATAAGCTATTCCCAGCTAGCCTTTTATCTACCTCTTATTATTTAACTAATCTCTCCTAGGGAGTCACAGGGTAGTGTAACTGCCGCTCAGGTAGGTATACCTGCAGTAGTTTTAATCTAGCTAGTTCAACTACAAATAGCAGTGAAGATGCAGCAGCATGTACCATATAAGCCTGCCCAGAACCCTGGTATGTACATGTGTTACTAACCCATGCCAGGATCTGTTGCACTATATCTTCATGGTTCTTTTAGCTGGGTATAATTCTAAGGTCTGTGTTATAAAGGAGCTCAGAGTAGATCATTATAATGGTTGCTTCTGGCCTCAAAACATGAGAATTGGTAAATTAAATTTATCCTAGAAGCCCAATGACTTGAAGTAGACCAGATCAAGATGCACAGAGAGCTGACTTCACTTGCTAAACTTTTTCATATCTTTTCTCCTACTTTGTGGTGCAATTGTGGAAGCTGTTTGGGACTGGTCAGTCTCAGGGAAGTGTAGTAGATGCTGTCATTCAAGAGATGAGAACCTTTGCATTTATTATGGTTATTTTACTTTACAATATATGTGCCCTGTCTGCCTTTACAGACCTTTCCTCAGACCACTGATATTGGGCTGGCAGTTCTAGTTCTGTACTTCAGAGCAGGCTTCTCCTTTTCATTTTACTTTGCTGGTCTCAGGAAACAGACTAGACCGGGGTAGGCAACCTATGGCATGGGTGCCGAAGGCGGCACGCGAGCTGATTTTCAGTGGCACTCACACTGCCCGGGTCCTGGCCACCAGTCCAGGGGGCTCTGCATTTTAATTTAATTTTAAATGAAGCTTCTTAAACATTTTAAAAACCTTATTTACTTTACATACAATAGTAGTTTAGTTATATATATTATAGACTTATAGAAAGAGCCCTTCTAAAAATGTTAAAATGTATCACTGGCATGCGAAACCTTAAATTAGAGTGAAAAATGAAGACTCGGCACACCACTTCCGAAAGGTTGCCGACCCCTGGACTAGACCGTAGCACACCTCCTGCAGGTAACCAGACCCTGCTTCTCAAAAATACCAGTTTTGCCACGCCATGCAAAACAGAACAAGGAAGGCTGCAACAGTGTTTAGGGGGGGGGGGGAGAAACCCCAACCAAACCCAAGATGAAAGATTATGTAACTCTTTGGAAAGGCAATTCAAAGTAGCCTAAATCTTAAATATAGAAAAAAATAAGATGAGAAGTTTAAGAAATGATTGGAGCTAGGCCCAAGGTGGAACTTCAGATCACAAGTATGCAAAAGGTTCAGAACATTAAAAGGAGCAAGTCCGGAGGGGAAGGATCAGATGGTGACAGCTTTTGCATGTATGAGTCTATTTGAAAAAGTAGTGTTGCAGTAAGCATGCACTGTGTTAATTAGCTTCTGCTCTACTCAATTAGCATTAAAAGGACAGCATTCGGTCCTCCCTTCTCATAATTACAAGGTTGTTATGCCAGAGACATACTTTAGAGCAAGTAATACTTTTCAGAATAGACTTACATTTTATTTATAAAATGTTTAACTCCTTAGACATGCCTATATTGTTTCTGACAGGTTTAAGATCTTCCTTCTAACCAAGGATTTTGGCCAAGGCTCCAGGAGTCTGATAGGTCAGGCCCACATCCCCTAATGTATTTGTGTAACTAACTGACTTCCAACGATTTCATTGGGAGCTAGGCTCCTAAATACCTTTGAGGATCCAGGCCTCAATCTCTATTTATCTGCATGGGATCCTTGCTGCTGCCTCTGTTTCCGACTGTAGCTTTATAAGTGACAAAGCTCCAGTTTAGTTGTTTGTAACTGCATCATACAAAAATGTTTCTTAGGATCTGATACTGTTGCCCATCACCAATAGTATTTGAGCACCTGATCTAAATACAAATATACATAAATATTTATATATATTTAGAAGTGTATATATGCACATGTGTATCTATGTATTTTTGTATTTTTTTAATGTGTAGTATCATATTTTGTACCTGAATATAAATAATCAACACACGTTTGACTCCCTACACTAAACTTTTGATTTTACGTCGAAGGTGCTCAGATATTGAAGCAATAGGTGCCAGGATAAAGCTGTAAGATAAGATAAAAACAGCATTTTCTTAAGGGTACAGAAAAGGGAATCACAAACACTTTCCTAAGGCAAGAATACATACTAACAGAGAAATCGTCTTGTGAGCTACCAGCCCTTCTATTCATAATTGTGCAGCTCACCTCTCCTCTCATTAACAATTGTCTAATACCCCTGTGACAACTACAGCAATTGCTTACACAGAAAAGTAACGTTAGGAAATTAATGTAGTTTTGGCTTTTTAATGCAAGTTGGCTGTTGCAAACAAGTAGCAGAGCCCGCATCATGTGACAATCCATCTCTCCACCGACCAGTAGCACATTTTGCATGGAGCACTGTTGGAGAGCTGGAGCTATAGAAGAAGAATTTTGAATGCTTCCAGAATGACTGCAACAAACTCTCATCCTTCCCCAATTAATAACCAGTTGTCATGATGAAAACCGACACGTATCACAAAATCAGTCCCATCACCCATGCCTACCATCTCCAACAGTTGCCTAATTGGCATTGCTCTGGCCTTTTGAGTGTTCTCTAACCAAGATTAGACTGACGTAATGGGTAAGCAACCAGATGAAACAGCAGAAAGTATATGAGCTCCCTTGATAGAGCTTATGTCTGCTATCTGAAGACTCTACAATGGGAAGACGGGAGAAAAAGAAAATACGTTGTAGGCTGTGTATGGATGTCTTGTTTTTTAAATTATGGCCATCTTGAAGCTTCTCAGAGGTTTGGAATGTGAGTCGTTCTGCAGCCAGAGAGGGATTATTAGACAGAGTGCAGGTGACAGTCAGACTTGCTTAATAAATCCCAATTTCATTTACAGCATCATGTAATATCACCTGGCTGTCACTGCCATATGTCTGGTGGGTGTATAATTATTTTTGGGGGGAGGGCTGATGATCAAGTTTGATTAATTAAATGGCTCTTTGATTCCCAAGTTCCTGTGTAATGCATGACACTCTCCTAGATAGGTGATTTCAATTCATTTTCCTGATAGAACAGTTCTTGCTAGCAAGGGTGCTTGCCATGTGGTAGAATGGTGAGCATGCTTGATTGGAAATCGGTATCATAATGTTAAAGAGAAGTCTTTCTATAAGATGAGCATTTCATCAGCCATTGAGCTGAAGTCCTGCATGAATGTGAGCAGTTTCACCTAGGCATCTTGACAGTGGCTGCTCAAAGTCCAAATTTCAGGAGGAACTCTGTAACTTGCTTCAGCACGCTTTACCAAAGGGCTGTTTTTGAAATTGTCCCTCATTGCTGGCTTGTGGCCAGTGCTTAAATTGTAATGAAAGAGGTGCCGGGGCTCAAGCAATTTGTTTCATTCATAACCAATGCAGCAAACCTAGAGGTGCCGGGGCTGAGCCCTGGCACAAATTAAGCACTGGTTGTGGCTGCCGAAATCCTGCTGATAATTTGGAGTCCCTTATGGAAAAGTGCCCAGTTTCATTTGAAACTGTCCTTGTTTCCTTTTAATAGCCACGTCAATGAAGTGCTTCTGCTGTGGAAGACCATGACTGGAATGTGCATTGGCAACCTGAGGCACAAGGACAGCTGGTCCTCGGGGATCTTTAATTTGGTTAAATTAACATCTGAATACTGCATAGAATTAAGATGAGGATAATTTATTTTCCTTCGATTATTTCCTCATATTTTCAATGGGGGCAGTGCTCCAGTAACAACTGCTCCACTGCAGCTTGGCAGCAAGAGAAGGACAAGTTGATGCTGTGAATGCCAAACTGGGGTGTGTGAGAGAAGCAGAGATCCTGTTTGGACAAACAAATGGACATGTCCATGGCCTAGAGTACTGGACAAAATCCTTTGTCTGTGGGAAGAACGATTCAGACTTAGGCACAAATGCCCCTATATGGCTGTCTGTTAAAATTTTTAATACTAAGTTGTTTCCTTGTTGCAGGAAGTAACTTATTGTATGTTTTATGTAAGTAGTCTTGTGTCTGTTAACGTATGAGTGATGGGGTCCATCTGCATCTACCACAGCTGATCCTCTAAGGCATGGGAATGATCCAAGGATTGGAAAACATGCCTTACAGCGAAAGTTTCAAGGAGCTCAATCTGTTTACCGTAACAAGGTAGAGGTGATTTGATCATAGTTAATAAGTACCTACATATGGAACAGAAAATCTGATAATAGAGGGCTCTTCAGTCTAGCAGACAAAGCTATAACAAGATCCAGTGGCTGAGAGTTGAAGCTAGACAAGTTCAGAGTAGAAATAAGGCACAAAATTTTAAGTGAGGGATAATTAACCATTGGAACAACTCGGGGGATTGTGATGGATTCTCCTTCACTAGAAATTTTTAAATCAAGATTGGATGTTTTTCTAAAAGATCTGCTGTAGTTCAAACTGGAATTAATCCAGGGAAATCCTATGGCCTATGTTAGGCAGGAGGTCAGACTAGATGATTGCAGTGATCCCTTCTGATTTTATAATCTATGAAAGAACAGCTTGACTTCCGCTGACAGCTCGAAGTGAGTATTTTCACAATCCCACTTGAGTGTCATAGGCTATAGCCAAAAGGGAACTAGCAACCCTACTTATTAATATAGTCAGAGGGTCATATTCATTGCTGGTATAACACTGGTTGAAGTCAATAGCTTACACCAGAGCTGAATTTATTCAAAATTGTCTAGAGAGGTCTGCATGTGGAGTAATGGAAGCACACGTGAATGAAACATCAGAGGAAGTGAAATTGAAACAGGAGAGCTTATTGTGATGTGAGGAGTTGCTGGTTAATGCAGTGTAGTTCTTGTGTGTGTGTGAATTTTATGTTAAATAGAGAGAGGCTAGTCACACTGGATCCCTGCAGGTGTAAGGTGTAGGGAAGACTGCAGTCCTGGCAGGACAGGACCTAGCCAGGACCAGGAGGTGGAGGACAAGCCCCCAGCTGGGGGAGGCCACCTGGCTGATGAATGACTCCTACCCAGGGACTGAGCCCTTCAGCCTCAGAGTGGCCTCCCCCCTGGGGGCTCCTCCTTGCACTGCTGGCCAGAGGTCTCTGCCCTGGCAGGAGCATCCTCAGCCTGCCCTGCACCTTGTGCCTTGCAGGGATTCGGTGTCGCCACAGGGAGCTTTCTGCAGCCCTGCTGTCTTGGGGGTCTCTGCTCTGCCCCACCAGGACCACAGCCTTCCTTGTACCTGCTGGTGTGAGTATTGCCAGCCTTGTTGCAGCACAGGGAGCCCTCTGCAGCTCTGCACAGCTCCGCTCACTCACCCCCGGGACAGCAGGATTGCGGAGGGCTCTCTGCACTGCCCCAGGGCCGGTGACAACCAATCCCTGAAAGCACATGGCGTGGGGAGGGGGTGAGGCTGAACTTGCTTGTTACCAATGGATATTTTTTGTTGTTGATTTCATTGTGTCAACTGAAATCCATGTTTACTGACATCTATTGATTTATATCAAATCCTGCCTAGCCTAAATATCTAGTATCCGTAAGAGATGCCAGACTGGTAACATTGGAAACCAAAGCTCTTTAATAAACAGAACTAGTCCTGCTTTGGGCAGTGCCAAGCCTTTTTTCCCACCTCTTCTCTCCATTGTGCTGCAAACCCTGTTCTACTGGAAGGACTACTCCAGGGGTGAGAGGGCAGTCCCAGCGCCACACCCTTTGCCTCTGCTGAAACTAGTGGTGGTGGCTACAGTGATGTGAACAGAGACTATCAACTCACGTCACATAGGACAATTAGCTTCCCCCCCCCCCCCCAGCCCCCAACAAGAATGCCTGAAATTGCCTGTGTTTTGAAGGAAAATTCCATGAAATAATGATCAGAAAACGCTTGTGTGGACTTTGGTTGTTTGTGGTAGATTTTGGTGGTGAATGGTCCACTGTTACCCAGGTCTGAAAACAAAATTACTCTTCTCAAGCAACAATTGAAGTTGGTTGTTAGGTTGGCTCCTTTAGAGATATCCAAAGATGGATGGATAGATATTGAGCAAAGGATCAGTGTTTCTTATTTGCGGGAAGCATAACAAGAGGATTTGTGGAATGGACTAGAGGCTTGTGAATAATATCAGAACACACACAAGCACCAGCAGATGCCACCAAATAACAAAAGGCTGATCATACCATTGCCATATAATCTAATATAAATACAACCTAAGATGTTGGGAGAGGTGAGGGATTTCTCTCTCCTTTATTCCATATTCTGCTGCCAGTGATTTAGAGACAGCCAATCCTTGAGTGAGTTGCAGAGCTTGAATAGGATGCTGGGGCAGAAAGCAATTGGTTCTTTTGATCATATTTATTTGCTTAGTGCTCAGGCCAGCCCTGAGCTCACACACTGGCAATTTTTTGTGCCTATATAGTATTGCTTTAAGTTTGGCTATTAGTTATGTTTGGGAGTGTAGGGAAATTGTCAGCCTGTCCTGTAGTGGCTCAAGAGTGTATCAATCTCAGGGGAAACTGTTAAGAAGCAGGATACAAACCCCAAATTGGTTGACAGTTCTGTACTTAGATTTCACCAGCCAATCATCAAGTGTAAACTCTTCAAGCACTGTAACAGCCTAACCCTGAAGTCAGACAGTCCTCTTGGGTACTCTGATCTTTCTCACCATCTAGGCAAGCTTGCCTTTGTGATAGATGGTCCCTTACACCAAAAATCACAAAATATTTAGGCTACTTCCAGTCCCAAAGGACCACTCACTTAACTTAGGTGTAACTGACCTGGGGTCTCACACCAAAGACAACACTTGTAGCTAGTCCTATAATAAACTGTCTGGAGATTTATTAACTAGAAAAAGGAAACGAGTTATTTACAAGGTTAAAGCAGGTAAACATACATACAAATGACTTAGTTTTAAGTTTCAAAAGGTAATAGAAGCTTCTATAATAAGCAAGCTCTATATGTTCCTTAGGGCTAACCCAGACTTAACACTGGGGATCTCTTGTTTATACCTAGAAAACCTTGCTCTCCAGAGTCCAAGCATCATAGACACACTGTTCCTCCTTGTTAGGGCTTTTTATTCCTTTCCCCCTTCTGCAGATGTTATACAGATGTTATAAGTTGCTGCATGCATTAATCTCACTTATAAGCACTCAAGAAAGGCTAAACATGTTTTTATAATGCTAACACCCATTTTAACAATACTAACACACAGGTGAACCAGACTGATTCCAGCTATGTGTTTGTCAGTATTCAAGTGAGGCATGGGAACCTTGGCATAAGCTGGCACCTGGTTTGCCAGTGTCACAGCTACCCATCTAATAGCAAAACTTAGTTTTCAAGATACTGATATTCCTGAGACTGTTCTCTGAACTAAGCATTCTCTGAGAGGGCCCCTCAGCTTTGGAACTCACTCTGCCCTGCTCTTGATCTGTAATACCCCTAGTTTATTAACATTCACAGCACACTACATGGCCCTGTCTAAGGGAATAGTAAGGCTCTGGTTGATGATCTTAAATATAGTTTCTGTTTGGTTTAATGGTTCAAAAGGTTTACATGGGTGGTCTGTTTTATGGTGTGTATTTAAGAATTGTCAAGGAGCACCTAGAGCAGGGGTTCTCAAACTGGGGGTTGGGACCCCTCAGGGGGTTGTGAGGTGTCAGCCTCCACCCCAAACCCCGCTTTGCCTCCAGCATTTATAATGGTGTTAAATATATTTAAAAGTGTTTTTAATTTATAGGGGGGGGGGGGGGTCGCACTCAGAGGCTTGCTATGTGAAAGGGGTCACCAGTACAAATGTTTGAGAACCACTGACCTACAGCAAGGGATAGGTACTTCTATGTAATAGATCTATATCTAAATCTAAGTAAATAAAAGGTATTCAGGCTGATACCAAAACAGGGAAGGAACAAATTTTTCTATAAATCTGCCACTCTCTCTCTCGATTCTTCCTCCCCATCTTGTACACATCTCTCTTCCCCTACTATGTCAATGGAAACTCACTATAAAGAGCAAGAGAATTAGCAACTTTCTGCTTTGTTTCTACAGGCCATTTCTCTCAGTCACAAGTGTGTTTTTTTTTAAAAAGGATCTTCACTTAAGCAAACATTTGAACTGTTGATCTGCTTCAGTGACTCCTGCACTTGCTAGAAAACTGCAGTATATATGAAATCCCTATATCGAATTACAAAAGAAGAAAAAAAATCACTGTTTAAAATTTTATGAATAAAATCTTGGCCCCATTGAAGTCAGTTCAATCTTGCTGTCTTGCTGGCCTGACTACATAATTTGTGAAATAGTAAATTGCATTTCCCATTTGAATGCAAGAAATTTAAAAAATTGATGCAAGTTTTAGTGTTTAAAGTTTCTAATACAAAAGATCCCCTGTAATAATAGTAATTGCATTACAAAAGCTTGGAAAGCTTCTTCCTTTTCTCATGCATTCAAATACCAAGAGCTTTGTCTGATTTTGCAATTTTATAGGATCTTTTCCTTGTTTCTGACTACTCTTTTGGTCTATGCCAGGGGTAGTCAACTACTTTTTGGTCAAGGTCTAAATGTCTTGGTCAAGGTATAGTCAATGTCCAGACTCCAGAGAAGAAAATAATAAAAAAAACAACAATAATGAGTAAGTAAAATGACTTTGTGGTCTGTTCAAAAGCATCTGGCAGTCTGGATTTGGCTCGTGGTCCACCTATAGACTACCTCTATGCTCAGTAGATTTAGTGAAGTACCACGCATATGACATACTTGTTCTTCATATAATTCTATTGTTAACTTATCTGAATTTCTCAATTAAAAAAATCAGCTGTGCCATAGAAAGGGGATCCCACTGTAGCTCACACTTGCTGGAGTGAGCATGCAGTAATAACTCTCATTTTCTGCTGAGCTCTCAGGTTAGTTTTATGGTAGGCTTACTGAAATAGACAGTAGGCCAGTTTTGTGGACTCTTGCTTTATGATGAAGTATCTTCTCTCTCTCTCTCTCTCTTTATTTTTAATGGGATACTAGGTCTAATTCTGCACTCATTTATACTAGCATATATGGGAATAACTCCCCTGAAGTCAAGGCAATTACATTGGTGTAAAACTGATTGGAAGGGAAAGCAGAATCAGACCCTGGGTTTTTAAAAGCATTTGAATATTGGATTTATTTTTATCAGTCTCTTTTCTTTACAATTGTCAATAAAATATTATTTTGTTGAAAACTGAAATGGGGTCTGAGCTACTTATCTGGGGATAGCCAGCATCTGTCACACTGAGTGAACAGTCTCTGGCCTCCCAAAGGGGATGAAGGAAGCAGATAGAATTTCCTGGGTACAAGTCCTGGGGAGGCAGAAAGGTGCCGCTTTTCTCCCCCATATAATGCTATAATAGGGTTGGTGAAGGTTGCAAATGGGCACATAGAGAGCCAGCTGATTTGAAATGTACTAGGCACAGATATAGTCAGTGTTAAAGTACAGGTGATGGAGGAGATGGCATTGCAGCTTCCTGGTCTTAGAAACAAATATTTGGCTTCATTCTAGTCCTCTCAGTCTATTTATTGAAACCTGAGTTCAAACATTAGCAGCTGAAGACAGAAGTTTTCTCTAAAGATTCAGGTTTGTATGAATTGCTTGTGTAACCCAAGTTTCACAAGCGTTTGGTCCCAGACTGTGGAACTGACTCCCACAGGAAGTAAGGCCCAATGTAAACCTTACTATCTTCCACTCCACGTGCAAGGCACACTTCCTCATCCTTGCCTTCACTAACACACTTAACATCCTGTACATATTTATACATATAAAAACCTAATCAAAATTACCAAAACTCTACATTGTGCACACAGCTTCCCCCATGAGGAGAGGATGAGAGAGAAAATTAAGCAACAGGACTAACATCTGTGGTTCATGCACTATTAAAAGTTGTTCAGATGCTGTGGTGATGAGGATGGTGTCACCTTGCCTCAGTGGGTACCAGCTGAGAATACCAGATTCAGGACAAACTGCTGAGAAATAATGCAGACTCACCCCCAAACTGGTGGTTACTCTACCATTAGATATACAAAGCCAGTAACAAAAGTAAACTTCTGTCTCACCACGCTGGTTAACAAAAAGTCAAAAATGCAGTCTCCTTAGGCATTCCAGCACTTCTTTCACCCCCCAGACACTAGACTTTGATGAGTGGTTATTGAAAACCAATTTAATCAAACAAAGGGTTCTTCTGATCTCAAGAGCTCAGCCACATAGCCAAGTCAATATATAACTCAGATCTTACCCAATAATCACGCTGCTTCCAATCCTTTCGTAATTAAAATCTAAAGGTTTAAGAGAAAAGAAGAGAGTTAAAATGGTTAACAGATTGTGTGTGTATGTATGTATAGATAGATACAGATACATCATTCCTTTGGATTAGGTTATAGCAGTGGTGTTACAGACTGTTGGCTTGAAAAGTCTCTGGTAACTTCCAAAAGATTGGAAGGTCTTCAGTCCATAGTCAGAGTACTCTTTTTAGTTGTATGTCCAAAGTCCAGAGTATTAGAACAGGAAAGAGGCAACATGGAGATGTTCCGGGGTCTTTTATATCCTCTGCCATGTGGATGGAATCTTAGCCTAGTTCAGGGGTCAGCAACCTTTAGAAGTGGTGTGCCAAGTCTTCATTTATTCACTCTAATTTAAGGTTTTACGTGCCAGTAATACATTTTAATGTTTTTAGAAGGTCTTTCTATAAGTCTATAATATATAACTAAACTATTGTTGTATGTAAAGTAAATAAGGTTTTTAAAATGTTTAAGAAGGTTAATTTAAAATTAAATTAAAATGCAGAGCCCCCCGGACCAGTGGCCAGGACCCGGGCAGTGTGAGTGCCACTGAAAATCAGCTCGTGTGCCGCCTTTGGCACGCGTGCCATAGGTTGCCTACCCCTGGCCAAGTTTGTGGAAAGATACTGGCACAAGATGGAGTCCAGGGTCACCTGATCATGTCACATGCCCTTACATGGCTTGCTGACTCACAGGTGCCATTTGGAATCTGTAGGAAGAGCCATCTGGGCAGAATGAGTTTCTTCAGTGGCCCATTGTGAGAGTTAATTGCCTTTGATGGGCCATCAACACAAAGCTATCTGGCTTCAATGTAGATTTTACCGGGTGGGTATTAGCCCAGGAACAAACACATTTGGGATACAGATCTATAGCCAATATTTATAACTTCAGATGAAGTGATGATACATGGATTTAAAGAAGATAATCATCTTTAGTGAATCATAACTTTTCCATTGACTTCTTACATGATATACTTTGTACAAGTTTTGTTGCACTTGTCTAACAGTGGCAATGTTAATGAGACAAATGGTTATATTTCAATCATACATCATCAGAGGTGGTATAAGGACCTATAAAATAGAACCTACTGACTTCACAAATAGAGCAGCTTGAAAACCAGGGGAAAATATATAGTAAACATTTTCACAAAATTCCCCACTGCCACCCTTATTTTTGGAAAAATTTTGCCCAGCCCTAGTAAACAACGGGTCACCTCATCTTAGTGATGTAATAAAATAATTTTTCCTCCAAACTGGTTTGGACATGTTGGTAACTGGTGAAACATGTTATCTTATGTCTGCTTTGAAGGACAACTTTCTCCTTCAGAGTGGCAAAACACAATATGCTAATCATTTCCTCCCACAGGCATGTTAATAAAACCTTTATGCCAAACAACAGTATCATATACTATGTATATGCCATATGTTGCAGAAAAAGTATTTTTTAAATGTTTTGTAGCGGTTTTTAAAATATATTGGGAATACATTTTTGTATCTCTCTGCTGTGAATTCAACTGTATGGGACTTTCAGGGGCAGGGAAAATAAAACTAAGGTCTTATTTACATGGAAACTGGAACTAAAATAACTAAATTTGTTGCAATTCACTTTAGTTATTTCGGTGAAGGCTTGAGTCTGGACACTCTTATTCCAAAATAAGGCCCTGACCCCAAAATGACTTACTCATAGTAGCAAGTTTAAGTATATGTGTCATTGCATTGAAATCAATGGAATTACTCATTGTAGTAAAGTTAAGTATGTGTGTAAGTAGGATCGGGACCTAAGAGTGTCCACACACAAACTTGCACCTGAATAATTAGAGGTGTGAATTAGGTACAATGTAGCTATTTTGGTTCCAGTTTCCATATGTATAAGGTTCAATTTAATAAACATGTAAGACTCCTCTAAAAATTACTAGTAGTATATTTTCTAGATATAATGTGCAATGACTGGAAAGTCTGATAGCTCAAGAGATTCCAGAGCGAGAAGCAAGTGCTGTCCATATCATTGGGAAGCTACCAATGGCATGGTAGTCTACCCTTTCTAATGGTATAAGCTCCTGTTTTTGCTCTTTAAGGATGTGAAATTGAACCTTAAACCTTTCACTGGTGCACAGATAAATATTGTCCATTCTGGGCCCTGGGTAATCCTGAGGGAGAAATAGCACACTCTCAGGTAGATCTGGAGAGAAAAAGTTGTTTTGAAGCTGTTCAGAGATTTGGAATGTATTCCTGGAAGAGACGAGGTTAGTGGGTAGAATGTAGGTGAAATGGTCAGAGGTGCATGCAACATTGTAGAGCCATATGCATGATAACTTAATTTTGGACATGGGCACCACTTCCACATAGGGGTGGGTGTGTGTGTGTGTGTGTGTGTGTGTGTGTGTATCTATATAAACTGCATACAACCTAGTCTAGCTTTTCAGGGGTATTCATCTATCCTGAACACATTCATTAATTTTAGAAAATAACTTGAAAAACCCACACACAAACACAATCCAACTCTGACTCCATGAAATTTACCCACACCTAAAGCCAATGTATGCTGGTAGGTCACTCATAACATGGGAAGATTTTTCTTTACAATCATGTTCTAGATTAGGTTATCTATAGCATGTTTTAATACATATTTATGAAAAAATCCCTATATGAATCCTAATGTGGATGTTCTTTGTCTTATTCCCTAATGTAATATGATTCCAAAAATAGTCCTGCACTCCAATTCATATAGGTGTGCTTCTTTATGATCCATATTATGCCTATAGGTATGACCTTATGAATCATGAGGAATGCCTATGGATTATGTAATTTATAGCAGTTTTATAATCTTGTGAGAAGCAGGGAAAGTCCTACATTACTATTCATACTACCTGTTTTGCACAGTATTTATTTCATCTGTCTTCAAAACGTTTCTCTAGTAATTTTATACTGTGGCTGGGGGGCAGGTGGGGAGGGAAGGACCCCTTTCCACACTCCTTAGGGAAGCTGTGCTGGAACCCAGATAGTAACAACCCTATGTCATGGTTCTTGCTGGCATGGTTCTAGCTGTAGTGTGGACAAGATCTTGGTAACATTCCGGTATAATTGGACTGAGCATATTATGTGATTCACCAAGTAAGGCTGTAGGCAGTTATGAAATAAGATATCACAATACATTTTGCAAAATGCTTTTCCAGTTCCTGTTTCAGAGCAGATAAATCTAAATTATTGTGCAAAGAAAGTTAATGGGTCAGGTACCCTGCTTAATCCAGATCATGCTGGACACAGCAGAGGAGAGTGTCAGGAAGCCATTTGCAGCTCCTCGAGTTTCTGCTTGGCCCCCGCTCCAGGGGTTCAGTTTAGACTCCAGTTTTTGCTGTAGTTCCTCAAAGGGCCATCTGTAGCTGGAGATAGATAGGGTGTATTGCGTCCTCCACTCCCCCAACCCAGGCACACAGGACTGTGCAGAGGCTGCAGGGAGAAATGGAGTAGGTGCTGCCTCTGCTTCTCTATGTCCACAAAGGACTCCTGCATGGCAGAGAAATGCCCATGAGGGAACTTGCACTGTGCCTCCACTCCATTTGTTGACATTTTCTATCTGAAGTGTAAAGCTTTAGGTAGGGGTTCAAGCCACTTGTTGTTTATTCTCCCAGAACCCCCACTAGCTGTAACCCTAGGCACCATATTATATTGACCCTGGTCTGGCCCGTTCTCTTGTGGCAGAAGGATTACATAGCCCTATTTTGTAAGTTAAGGGCTAACTAGTCTGCCCATTTTGTTTTACAGGTTGATTTTTATCTTCTGTTTTGAGGATGACACCAAAACACGAAAAACAGGTAAGTGACTTTAACGGTAATAAATAAATGCCAAGTTTCATGGTGAGTATTGATAGAATTTTACTGTACAAAGCCCTGTAGACTGGAGCTTGGAAGATCATAGGGGCAAGCTAACTTGTTGGGTAACCATTAGAGCAATGGTGTGCAAACTTTTCCAGTCGTGCCCCCCCCCCCCCTCCCCGCCCCACCGTCAACGGGACCGGTCTGTGTCCCCCCTCCATTACTACACAGCCAAGACTTCCTCAGCAGCAGAGCCTGGGCTGAAGGCAGAGCTGGGGCTAGAGGTGAAGCTGGTCTGGGGCAGAGAGGGAATGAAGGCAGAGCTGGGTTGGGGGGTGGAGTGGAACAGGGGGTGGATCTGGCCTGAAGGCAGGGCTGGGCCAGAGGCAGAGCAGGACTGGGGGCTGTATGAGGGTGGTGGCAAAACTGGGTTGGGGGCATAGCATTCCCTTCTTGGCCCCCGTGGGGGCTGTCCTGGGCCTGGAGGCAGAGCAGGACTGGGGGCTGAATGGGGTTGGGAGAGGAGGGAGGCTGAGGTGGAGCAGGGATGGAAGCGCAGTGCTCCCACCCCCTGTGGGGGCTGGCCTGGGCCCCACCGCATGGCCCCCGGAACATTCCTCTGTGACCCTCTAGGGGGGCATGTCTCACAATTTGGGGACCACTGCATTAGAGCTGGGTGAGCAATGGAAAACTGATGATAGAAAAAGGGTATATGGTAGTGGAGGAAGAGGGGGATACATTTGTGAAAGTCCAGGCACCTCAAGGATAAAAAATGAAGTTTTAACCCCCCACTTCAAATAAACAGTTAAACCAACTATTTGCATACTGTGATATTTAACAGTCAGAGTATATTGAGTAAGCTCTTTTATGAAAGCTTGCAATGCACTGAGCTTAATAGTCATGATGAGATGTGTATATAGGTTATGGTGGTGTGTGTGTATAAGAAAATTGTAATTGCAACTGTGGTGCAACTTCTTCAGCATCACCTCATAACAGGGCAGTGAAGTAATCAGTTGGAGAGGGGCAACCTCCCCAACAAGATACAACTGGCTTCAAGCACCTAGCTAATGTTAGCCCAGGAAAAAACAATGAGGAACCATCAAAGCAAATGGGAACAGCTTAAAACTGAAAAGAAAACCTCAGTCTTCAAAAATTAAGATAGGATGGAGTTTTCCCCACTTTAAATATCTATAGTGACTGAAGAAAAAAACCCTGCAAACCCTTTTGAAATGGAAGGGGTTTGAACTGAAGGGCATCCAGATCTTGGGGAACAAAAGGTGGGAGGCTGTCCAGGAACTCTGGATCCCTCCTATAGCTAGAGGTACATGGGGAAACTGTTCGAAGGCAGTGATTCTCATACTTATTTGTTCGTGCCCCTCTTCTGTGTGTCTGTAATAATTTACACCCCCGGGTGCTTGGCCAGCAGCCGCCACTCTCCAGCTGCCCAGCTCTGAAGGCAGAGTGGAGAGTGGCAGCTGCTGGCCGGGTGCCCAGCTGTGAAGGCAATGCTGCTGCCAGTAGCAGCACAGAAGTAAGGGTGGCATGGTATAGTATTGCCACCCTTCTCGGCTGCTGCTGAAGGTGATGCTGCCTTCAGAGCTGGGCACCTGGCCAGCAGCTGCTATGCTCTGAAGGCAGTGTCGAAGTAAGGTTGGTAGTACTGCAACACCCCGCCCCCTATAATAGGCTTGGGACCCACTTTTGGGTCAGGATCCCCACTTTGAGAAATGCTGTGTACTTCTGTATACTTTTACACAAAAAAGTAGGGTAAGAGTACCCAAAAGACCAGATTTTACAGTCCATGACATGATTTTCATAGTCATGAATGTGGTAGACCCCTACATATGGGTGGTTTTTTATTTATTATTAGACATTAAAATGAATTCCTAGATTCATTCATGCACACAGCTTTAATTTACAATTAAAATATATATCTATGGTGATGGGTTTGAATGACAACTAATCTATTGGCCCAAACTAAATCAACATTTCTGTTTAATGAGACAGAACAAAAACACAAACCATGTGAAAGTTGAGTTGCTATAACTGAAAAATAAACTTAGCAGGCAGTTTTGCTGTAGGATTCCTTTGAGATTTATATTGCTTCCTTTATTGTGGCTCATGCCATGAAGTACCATGCTGGTATTTTTTTCTGTTGAGTGGCTTGCCTAATGAGTTTATTTTTAGCAGTACAGTACATTAATGAAATATTTCCCTTTTAAACGGATGAACACTCCAAATTGCATGTTCCCGCTAATGGCTAGTGACTTGAACTATGAGCTCACACAGGGGTGATTGAGGAGTAAGAATCTGGACTAGCCAGGTCTTGGATCCAGGCACACAAGAGTAAGCCAGTGCTCATGCCTGCTGCTCCCTGCACTCAGAGCAGGTAGATGGGGATTGGGTGGAGTCTTGGCTCTATTTCCAACGCTGTGCAGCTGAACTGGTCTGGGGCACTTGTAATTTGCTGCTGGGATGAGTGCACTGACATTTTGCTTGACATAGCCAAGACCAAACTGTTTTATCGTGATTAAGGGACTATTGTGTTATAAAAGAATCCCCTGAAATGATAATCTTTGCTGTGTAGGCAGCCCTTACGCTCCACCTGCATTGGCCTAGAACCAAATTGGGAAGCTATGTTTGAAGAGAGAGAAATCTCATGCCCGGAATATTGATATAAAGGGATATGGCTTGCTCAGGAAGGACATGTAGGAGAAAAAAGGGAGGAGGTATTGCTTTGTACATGAAGAATGTATACACTTGTTCTGAGGTTCAGAAAGAGGTGAGAGTCAGACCAGTTGAAAGTCTCTGGGTGAAGATATAAGGGGGGGGGGGGAAACAAGGGTGATGTAATGGTAGGAGTCTGCTGTAGCCCACCACACCAGGAGAAGGAGGTGGATGAGCCTTTTCTAGAATAACAAATATCCAAAACACAAGACTTGGTGATAATGGGGGACTTTAACTACCCAGATATGTGCTGGAAAAGTAATACAGCAAAACTCAAAACGTCCCGTGAGTTCTTGGAATCTGTTGGTGTCATGGGAACCTCTACTCATCACCGGAGCACCTCCTTCTGGTCATGTCTGGGGAGTAGCTCTGCCACCCTGAGAGCCTCTTCTTGCAATTGTTCAGCCTGTCATCTCAGGCTCTTGCTCTGTGGCCTCTCTCTTGCTCCTCAGGTGCCAGGCCCCCCGCTAACCTCCCAGCCGGCCTGGACCACCAACCCCTAACCCCACCCCCTGGGCTGGGCTGGCCCCCCAGGCACCCACCCTCTGGGTCGGCCTAGCGCCCCCCGCATGACACACGCATATTAAAGCGCAGGGCCCCTCAAAGTGCGGGGCCCGGAGCGGTAGCCCTGATTCGCTGTACCCAAGGGACAGCTCTGGCTACCAGCTCCCTGGTCTTATAGAAGCCTCGTCTGTTCCTGCACAGGTGAGCATCCGTTAATTAGGGCTCTCCTCTCTGCTTAAATGTTTCACGGTTTGCAGCCTATTAGGCCAGAGGGTGCAATTAACCTATGTTAATCCCTTCAGGGTGAATGTGGGGAGCACAACTCCATTACAGCTGGGGACAACTTCTTGTTTCAGAAGATGGAGGAAGTAACAAGTGAGGCAGTCATTGATTCTGACCAACAGAGAGGAATTATTTGAAACTCTGAAGGTGGAAGGCAAAATGAGTGAAAATGATCATGAAATGATTGAGTTCAAGATTCTAAGGCAAGGAAGAAATGAGAGCATAAGGACATAGGCACCAACTCTGTGGGTGCCCTGGGACTGGAGCACCCCCAGGGAAAAAATGGTGGGTGCTGAGCACTCATCGGCAGCCCCCTCATTACCTCCTTTCCCCCCCCCCCCCCCCCCCCCCCCCCCCCCCCCCCCCNCTCGCCGATTAGCACCTCCCCCCTCCCTCCCAGCGCCTCCCGCCCGCTGCAATCAGCTGTTTTGCGGCATGCAGGAGGCGCTGGGAGGGAGTGGGGGAGGGGCGAGGGCATGGTGTGCTTGGGGGAGGGGGCAGAACAGGGTGGGAAGAGCCAGGGCGGGAAGAGGTAGTGTGGGGTTGGGGCCTGGGGCCGAGCTGGGGTGGGTCAAGCACGCACTGGCACATTGGAAAGTCGGCACCTCTGAATAAGGACAATGGACTTCAAAAAAAGCGTACTTTAACAAACTCCGGCAACTGGTAGGTAAGGTCCCATGGGAAGAAGAACTAAGGGAAAAAGTAGTTCAGGAGAGCTGGCAGTTCCTCGAAGGGACAATATTACAGGCAGAACAACAAACTATCCTGATGCGAAGAAAAGATAGGAAGAATAATAAGCTAATATGGCTTCCACAAGAGCTCTTTAATGACCTCAAAATCAAAAAGGAATCCTACAAAGAGTGAAAACATGAATAAATTTCTAAGGAGTACAAAAGAATATCACAAGCATGTAAGGACAAAATGAGGTGCACCTAAGAAAAGGTTTTAGAATTAGGAGTGAGAGAAAGATGTAGAAGAGTGTAGATCCACTTAGTGGAGCTAATAACGGATGACCAAGAAGGCTGCGGAGTTTAATGCTTATTTTGCTTCAGTCTTCACTGAAAAGGTTAATGGTGACAGATGCTTACACAATTAATACTAACAACAATGTGGAAGGAACACAAGCCAGAATAGGGAAAGAACAGGTTAAAGAATATTTAGATAAGTTAGATGTATTCAGGTGGGCAGGATGATGATTTGGGGGTCATGGTGGATAATCAGCTGGACATGAGCTCCTAGTGTGAATTTATGGCCAAAAGAGCTAATGTGATCCTAGGATACATAAACAGGGGAATCTTGAGTAGGAGTAGAGAGATTATTTTACCTCTGTATTTGACACTGGTGCAAGCACTGCTGGAATATTGTGTCCAGTTCTGGTACCCTCAGTTCAAGAAGGATGTTGATAAATTGGAGAGGGTTTGGGAGAAGAGCCATGAGAATGAGTAAAGGATTAGAAACAGTGCCTTATAGTGATAGACTCAGGGAGCTCAATCTATTTAGCTTAACAAAGAGAAGGTTAAGGGGTGACTTGATTAGTCCGTAAGTACCCACATGGGGAACAAATATTTGATAATGGGCTTTTCAGTCTATCAGAGAAAGGTATAACATGATCCAATGGCTGGAAGTTCAAGCTAGACAAATTCAGACTGGGAATAAGGTGTACATTTTTAATGGTGAAAGTAAAAAAACACCAATGGAACAATTTACCGAGGGTGGTTGTGGTGGATTCTCCATTACTGGAAATTTAAAAATTAAAATTGGAAGTTTTTCTAAAATATATGTTCCAGGAATAATTTTGGGGAAGTTTTATGGACAGTTATACAGGAGTTCAGTCTAGATGATCCTTCTGGCCTTGGAATCTATGAAATTCACCCTAGGGTACTTAAAGACCTAGCTGAAGCAATCTTGGAACCATTAATGATTACCTTTGAAAACTCCTGGAGGATGGTTAAGGTCCCAAGGGCTGGAGAAGAACAAACATAGTTATGACATACCCAGGGTACAATCTAGACTAATGAGTAGCTGTGTCCCCGTGCCCTCTAACCTGGGGTGCCCTTTACACTGCTTTGCTGCTGCAGCCTCCAGTCTGGACTTCTCACAAATAGCCTCCAGCATGTAAGTCACTCCCAGCTGTGTGTGTGTGCTGCAGCCAGCCACACATTGGCTCTTACCCGCTTTGTTTATACTGCACGGTGACCCCAACACACTCAGTCTTAGATTTCCCCCCAGAAATGTATGTCCTGTACTGCCCTGCCCTCACCTGAGCAGTACAAGCTTATCAAAAGTCTGTAATGCAATTAATAGAAATGGAGTTTCCCAGACACTTCAATTCAAACACACTGGATTAGATAAAACAATAAAATAAGTTTATTAACTACGGGGAGAGAGAGAGATTGTAAGTGAGTACAAGGGATAAAAGTCAGAAATGGTTACAAGCAAAATAAAGATAAAACACAACTGGTGCCTAATTTAACAAACTATGTTAAATCAAAGCAAGGGTTTCTCACCACATGCTTTGGTAGATTACAGGCCAAACTCTTAGGTCAGGACCCCTCCCCCTGTCCAGTGCTGCTTCCTTTGTCCTTCAGGTTCTGGGGAAGAGAGTGAGAGAGAGGGGTACTTTTGGGGTATCTCCCCAATCTTTCTATAGTCCTCTCCCCCCTTTGAGAAGCATCTCCAGCTGGGAGCATGGTGACAGGCAGTCTGTGTGGATGGGAACCCCATACTGTTTCTTTGCTAAGATGTAGATTTTTTTGCCCATGCCCTGTTTCCTGCCAAAGAAAGGCCATTTAGCAGGTAATGGCCCATTGGCCTTGTTTACACCTGACTGAGGTGCCAGCTTACCCTTTGTCTCTGAGGAACTGGTTTGGCTGCTGCCCAGACTTGGAACATGTGTTAGTAACACCATACAGTGAAATCTTATAATTTTACATTAAACAGTATTGCCACACATATTTTACCAGGACAATAATGACCAGCATTATTGACCATAATGACCAAAATTGTAAATTTTCAAATGATACCTCAGAAGGCATACCTTGAACAAAGACTTACAATAGTGTGCAAGGGGTGAATACAGGGGTACAGTCTGTCACAATAGATTTAGTGGAGGGGGAGGGATAGCTCAGTGGTTTGAGCATTGGCCTCCTAAACCCAGGGTTGTGAGTTCAATCCTTGAGGGGACCATTTAGGGATCTGGGGCAAAAAAATCTGTCTGGGGATTGGTTGAACTAGATGACCTCCTGAGGTCCCTTCCAACCCTGATATTCTATGATTCTGTCTTTAAAAAGGGAAACAAAGAGGACCAGGGAATTATAGGTCATGCAGCCTAACAGAAAGATACTGGAACAAATTATAACAATAAGTTTGTGAGCACCTAGAGAATAATAGGCCAACATTGATTTGTCAAGAACAAATCATGCCAAACCAAATTAATTTTCTTCTTTGACAGGATTACTGGCCTACTTGATGGGGGATGCAGTGAATATGATACATCTTGATTTTAGTAAGGTTTTTTATACGGTCCCACATAACATTCTCATAAGCAAACTAGGGAAATATGGTCAGATGTAATTACTATAAGATGAGTGCACAACAGGTTGGAAGACCATACTCAAAGAGTAGTTATCAGTGGTTCACTCTCAGGCTGGGAGGATGTATCCAGAGGGGTCCTGAAGAGATCTTTCTTTGTTCTGGTACTATTCAATATTTTCATTAATGATTTGGATAATGGAGTGGAAAGCATACTTATAAAATTTGTGGATGACACCAAGCTAGGAGGGGTGGCAAGCACTTTAGAGGACAGGATTGGAATTCAAAGTGATCTTGAGAAATTGGAGAATTGGTCTGAAAATCAAGATGAACATGAATAAAAACAAGTGCAAAGTACTACAGTCAGGAAAGAAAATGCACAAGTACAAAAATGGGGAATAACTGGCTAGGCAGTAGTATTGCATAAAGGATCGCCATATTTGGGGTCGGGAAGGAATTTTCCTCCAGGGTAGATTGGCAGAGGCCCTGGAGGTTTTTCGCCTTCCTCTGCAGCATGGGGCAGGGGTCGCTTGCTGGAGGATTCTCTGCAACTTGAAATCTTTAAATCATGATTTGGGGACTTCAACAGCTGAGTCAAGGGAGAGAATTATTCCAGGAGTGGGTGGGTCGGCTTTTGTGGCCTGCATCATGCGGGAGGTCAGACTAGATGATCATAATGGTCCCTTCTGACCTTAAGTCTATGAATCTGAGGATCTGGGATTTATAGAGGATCAGAAATTGAATATGAGTCTACAATGTGATGCAGTTGCAAAAAAGACGAATATTCTTCTGGGGTCTACTAGCAGAATTGTTGTATGCAAGACTCTGGAGGTAATTGTTCTGCTCTGCACTGGTGAGGCTTCAGCTGGAGTATTGTGGCAAGTTTTGTGTACCACACTTTAAGGAAGATATGGACAAACTGGAGAGTCCAGAGGAGAGCAACAAAAATGATTAAAAGGTTTAGAAAGGTATGACCTATGAGGAAAGGTTAAAAAACTTGGTGTGTTTAGTCTTCAGAAAAGAAGAGTGAAGATGGACATAATAACAGTCTTCAAATATGTTAAGGGCTGTGATAAAGAGGATGGTAATCAACTGTTCTCCATGTCCACTGAAGGTAGGACAAGAAGTAATCTGCCTAATCTGCAGCAAGGGAAATTTAATTTAAGTATTAGGAAAACTTTTCTAACTATGAGGACAGTTAAGTGCTGGAATAGGTTACCGAAGGAGGTTGTAGAATCCCCATCACTGGAGGTTTTTAAGAAGAGGTTAGATAGACCTCTGTTATGGATGGTCTAGGTATACTTAGTCTACCTCAGCATGGGGGTGTGTGGACTAGGTGACCTCTCAAGATCTCTTCCAGACCTAAATTTCTATGATTCTATGTCCAGGACTTTGACACAATTAGGAAAATGATTAAAACATAGATCCTGTATGCAATACAAGACCAAATTCTTTTGGAACCAAATCATCCTTTTTCACCCATTGTTTTGTTGTGTTTGAGGTGGCGAAATAGCAGATTCCTCTATGTATGTCAAAGTAGCTCCATTGGCTAATTTGGAGGGCAATATGAGACATTTGAATTTTTAAAGTATGAATTAGATCTGTTAGGTGAGAGACTCACTAAAGAGAATTGAACGTGTAGTATAACAGTAACAGGAGTTGGCATTGGAGAAATGTGATGGCTACATAGCCATTTTCATCCTTGAAGTTATGTCATTGTTTTGCTAATAATAGGTAGACTGATTGGAAGAATTTTTTTTTTTTTTTTTTTGTTTTTCTAAAAAAAGGTAGACTGTTTGGAAGAATTTTTTTTTTTTTTGTTTTTCTAAAAAAAGGTAGACTGTTTGGAAGAATTTTTTTTTTTTTTTGTTTTTCTAAAAAAAGGTAGACTGTTTGGAAGAATTTTTTTTTTTTTTGTTTTTCTAAAAAAAGGTAGACTGTTTGGAAGAATTTTTTTTTTTTTTTTGTTTTTTTTTTTTTTTTATAAGGGGCTTCAAGGAAAATGGTTGGACTGGGGTTTGGGAATAAGAAGAGGTGGACCAGTTGTGGTTTTCGGGACCCAAGAAAAGTGGGTTTTTTTTTTTTTTTGTTTTTTTTTTGTTAATTATAGGTATATTGATTGGAAAAATTTTTTTTTTTTTTTATAAGGGGCTTCAAGGAAAATGGTTGGACTGGGGTTTGGGAATAAGAAGAGGTGGACCAGTTGTGGTTTTCGGGACCCAAGAAAAGTGGGTTTTTTTTTTTTTTTTATAAGGGGCTTCAAGGAAAATGGTTGGACTGGGGTTTGGGAATAAGAAGAGGTGGACCAGTTGTGGTTTTCGGGACCCAAGAAAAGTGGGTTTTTTTTTTTTTTTGTTTTTCTAAAAAAAGGTAGACTGTTTGGAAGAATTTTTTTTTTTTTTTTTTTTTTTTTTTTTAAAGGGAGCTTCATGGAAAATGGCTGGACTGGAGTTAGTGAATAAGCAGATGAGTACCAGTTGTGGTTTCAGGCACTCAAGAACATGAGGTTATCATCTGATATTTCCCTCATTACAATGGTGTGACTGAAATCACAACTGAATAGATGAAGTAAATAGCTAAACAATGAGAGGGTTTTTTTTTATCCTTCACAGTAATTTTTACTATTTTAAAAATAGCTATTTCCATGGCAGACATCCTATTTTACGATTATAAGTATAAAAACCCAACATAATTCTTCATGTTATCTATGCTTTCTCAGAGACCTAGTGCTTTTGCTCTCAAACTTTGTACAGAGCACCTGGTTTGCCAATTATTGCGGGGCAATATGCTTTGTCATCAACAAATGAAATTGGCAGCAGAAGCAAATGTTAAGAATATTTCTTGCATTTGCTTCAGTTCCTTTTGCAACATATTCTCTCCTTTGTGGCTAATCATAACAAGAAGACTCCTGATACCTTCAGCTTTCAGTGGTTGTATCTACATTAGCTTTTTCCCCTACATATTTCCCACCATTGCCAACACCAATGCAGCTCCACCATGGGAAGCAGCAGTGAGAGGGCTAGTGTAGAAAAGCCACCTGCATTGTCTTTACCACTGTGTCATGCACATGTATCCCTACATGTCTAGAATGCCCCCATTCCAGACAACATGGTAGTGTAATAACATCACTAGTGCCTTGTTTACACTTATCAGTGGAGCTGCGCCAATGGAGAGAAATATTTTGATGAAAAAGGGTAGTATAGACAAAGGCAGAGAGGCATTAAAGTGCATTTATGGTCAGAAGAGAGGCTATGCTGGTACCTGCTTATTAAATAGCTAGGACTTCTCTTGGTATTCCAGTCCCTGTCTGCTTGCTGTTCTGAAAGATATGTTAGCTCTCCGTAGCTATTTCAGATGATATAGGAAAGTAAGCTGAGGTTGCATTCTTCCTCACTCATAATCAACAATATTCTTAACTAAAGCCTTGTCTACACAGGAAAGTTATACTGGCCTAAGGTAAGGTGTGAATTTATACCGCTGTAGTTATACTGGCATTTCCCTACGTGGAATAAGAGTGACTTTTTCTGTGTCAGCTTATGTCACTTTGGAAGTGGTTTAAGCAATACCAGAAAAAGCCACTTTTATGCTGGCATTAGGGAGTTATGCCAGTGTAACTATATCAGTATAGTTGTACCGGTATAGTTTTGCCACCCAATTTCCCTGTGTAGATGAGTCCTAAGTTCTAATTGCAGTATGTGTACTGCTGGCCATGGTGTCTGAGCCAGAAAACACCAAGCATGACTGTTGGATCCCAGGTGAAGGTTACAGGACTGGCAGTTAGGGGGGGAAATGTTTTACTTGTTAAGTTAGCTATTTGTATAAAGTTACTCGAGAGAATAAATGAGAGCCTCATGATGCCATTTTTCCCATTGTCTTTCTGTTATGTTTGTACAGTTCCTAGCACTTTGGGGCCTCTCATCCCTGAGTATGGCTTCCAGGTGCTACTGCAGCACAAATAATGATACTTTTAAGAGTATAACAGCACCGTAAGCATATATTCTGTGAAACATTTGTGCCTTAATAATCACAAGGCAGCCTCAATTTACAGCACCAATGTTTTTTGTTGAAGAATGGCCACTTTAAAGTCTGTTATTGAGTGTCCAGGGAGATTGAAGTGCTCTCCTATTGGTTTTTGCATGTTACAATTCTTGATGTCTGATTTGTGTCCATTTATTCTTTTGCGCAGAGACTGTCCGGTTTGGCCAATGTACATGGCAGAGGGGCATTGCTGGCACATGATGGCATATATCACATTTAAAAGTGGCCATTCTTCAACAAAAAAAACTTCAAAAACAGACTTTAATGAGAAACTGCAGAACTGGAATTAATTTGCAAACTTTACACCATCAAATTAGGCCTAAATAAAGACTGGGAGTGGCTGGGTCACTACAAAAAGTAATTTTCCCTCTGTTGATATTCACCCCTTCTTGTCAACTGTTGGGAATGGGCCACACCATCCTGATTGAATTGGCCTCGTTAGCACTGATCCCCCACTTGCTAAGGCTACTTGAAGGATGAACTTAAACTGGAGGGGGTACAGAGAAGGGCCACTAGGATGATTCGAGGAATGGAAAGCCTGTCGTATGAAAGGCGACTTGAGGAGCTCGGATTGTTTTCCTTAAACAAAAGAAGGTTGAGGGGAGATATGATTGCTCTCTTTAAATATATCAGAGGGATCAATATCGGGGAGGGAGAGGAATTATTTCGGCTCAGTGCTAATGTGGATACGAGAACAAATGGATATAAATTGGCAGTTGGGAAGTTTAGGCTTGAAATTAGGCGAAGGTTTCTGACCGTCAGAGGAGTGAAATACTGGAATGGCCTGCCGGGGGACATAGTGGGGGCAAAAGACCTCTCCGGCTTTAAGACTAAGCTTGATAAGTTTATGGAAGGGATGATCTGATAGGATAACTTGATTTACCCAATAGGTCAATAATGTGCCGCCTGGGAGTTAGTACCGATTTTAAATGTTGGGATATTGGGAGTCTTTTCCTAAGTGTCAGGATAGAGAATATTGGCCACATGCTCGGGGTTCAGCTGATCGCCATATTTGGGGTCGGGAAGGAATTTTCCTCCGGGGTAGATTGGCAGAGGCCCTGGAGGTTTTTCGCCTTCCTCCGAGCATGGGGCAGGGGTTGTTTGCTAGAGGATTATCTGCTGCTTGAAGTCACCAAATCAGGATTTGGGGACTTCAACAGCTGAGTCAAGGGTGAGAATTATTTCGGGGTGGGTGGGTCAACTTTTGTGGCCTGCATCATGCAGGAGGTCAGACTAGATGATCATAATGGTCCCTTCTGATCTCAAGTTCTATGATTCTATGATACTCCCATCTTTTCATGTGCTGTATATTTATACCTACCTACTGTATTTTTCACTCCATTCATCTGATGAAGTGGGTTATAGCCCACGAAAGCTTATGCTCACAATACATTTATTAGTCTCTAAGGTGCCACAAGGACTCCTCATTGTTCTTGCTGATACAGACTAACACGGCTACCCCTCTGAAACCTTTAATTTGACTGGTCTACATAAAGCAGTACAACTTTCTAGTGTAGACAGGGCCTAAGAGTTGAAAGGGGTTGGGGCATTCCAAGCATTCAGTTCCTGGCTCTGAGGAGCACTGACTGCAACAATAGCTGTGGTTGCTCACCACTTCTTGGCGCCAAGTCACTACTATTGAAAATTTTAGAGATTTTGGGAAATGCTGTACATTTTATTTTCTTCCTATTAGTTAATATTTGTTTTGCTTCCTTCTTTCCTTTTAGCCTTGGTATTTTTTGTGGGTTTTTTTTTTTTTTTAAAACCAACCTGCTACATGTTGTTAGCTTGAGATTGTGAAGTTCATTCACACTGTGTTCAATAAAATGATATAATTAGCTGAGCTTTGAGTTAGCTCTTTGCTACACTTCCTCATCGGAAAACGGTACAGCTTATGATGAACCCAGCAGCTACTAATGTACATAATCACCACAGAACCCAGTTCTTGTTTTGTTAGTTGTACAAATAGAATGTGAAAGATGTCTAGCTGGTATGTTACTGCCCTACTATGGGATCATAGAGGTTAGGACTGAATCAGACCTTGGGCATAAAATGATTGGGGTGTTGGTTTGAGGGTATTTGGAGGTATTTACCCTAAATGGTCAATACTTTAGAATAACAGATTTTGAAAGCAGCATTTTACTTACACGGCTCTTTTGATCTGTTGCGAAGGGTGGGGGAATTAAAGTTTATTAGAAAATAATATAATTTGGGAAACCTATGTATAAGGAGGTATTATGGGCAGGTGATGTGAAGGGAAAGGAATCAAAGGTCAGATTGCAAGAAGACTTCAACCCACTTTGCCTCATGGGGTGGAAGCCTTTAGTGGAAGGTAAGAACAGTGACCCTGTTCCTGATGGAGACCTCTTCTTTCAGCTGGCTGAAGCTATGTATTTGCGGGGTGGGGAAAGAAAGGGAACAGCATGTAGGAGAAGAGTAAAAGAGTACATAGCACTAAGATGGAGCAGGGAGAGAGAAGGGTGAGGAGCAGAGGAAAAACTCAAACGAGAAGACAAAACAAGATTAAGAAACAGAAAATCTAGCAGGAGACGAGCAAAATGTAGGCATGGGGAGCAAGATACACAGACAGTAAAATAGGATTAGACTGGGAGATTGAAAATGCAGTATAGACATTTGAGACTGGGAGATGAACTTTTCTCCTTCCCTGGTTTTTACTTGATATGTCGAGTTCTTCTGTTTTGAAGAGGGAGTGCTCATTCCCATCCAACTCTCCCATTGCATGTTCCAGCAGTGTGTTGTTTTTTTCATTTGGAACCTGTGGTTACCCTAGAGGTGATAGATCTGCAAACTAAGAGCCAGGTCCTCAGCTGGTTGAAACCATCATCATAGTTCTGTTGACTTCAGTGGAGCTGCATCCGTTTACATTGCTGAGAATCTGGCCCTAAAGGTTATGCTCGCCGATGGCTCTGCACTATGCCATTGACATCGATGTAAAATGCCACCAAATCAGAATTGTGGTGTTTTACATCCAGTTGGCACTAGCGTTAAAAGCTATACAGGGTGCAGGGCAATGGAGAATCAGGTCCTGAATGTTTCTCTGGTGCTGAAAGAGGAAATGGAATCACCATGAAAACAGTTGTTCCATGTGATGAATTATTTAATCCAGACCACAAATGCCTCTTTGCACACACGCTGTACAAATGCTCTTTCAGTCTGAATACACCCTTTCCTCTCTCAGATGTCATAATTCTTAAGCATCCACTTGTTTATCTAGTTAGCAGTTTACTGGTGGGAGTATATGGGTTGCGTGGGTTGGAGGCAGAGAGGAATTCAGTTGAAGAACGAAGCAGTCTTTTCCGGTATCTGTGGGTTGGGGGTAGAAGTATTCTTGGGAGCTCTTTGTGTCAGTACTTTTGGTTTCTGAAAAGAAAAGTGTAAATTATTCTATAAATAACACTGAGTTCAGAATTCTGGGCCAGACCCTCAGCAGATGTCAATCGGTGTGGCTCTCTATTGAAGTAAAAATTACATCAGCTGACAGTCTAGCCTTCTCTATGCAAAATGCATTTTTTCTAAATAGATCATTGCATTTTTAACACCACCTCCTTCTAAAATAAGTTTGTTTGTCAGTAACTCTGCCCCTCTTTCCAGAATTGTTTCACTTACCCACAGAGCTGATGCAGTTCTCCCCTTCCTGTTCTTCCCCTGCTGCTCCAAAAGTATAGCTTAAAGTGATTTTCTTTTCTTTGTTTCTTTATGTAATTTAGAGCATTTCTAAAGTGTATTATCACCACACATGCAGGCATGGGACAGACAAGTCTCCAAGATGGAGAATTGACTATAACACAGTATTTTCTCTGATTTTACTAAATTGATAGGAAAAAATGATGTAGTTAAGTCAGTGCAACCCTTTAGTGTGGATGAAATTACAGTGGTATTTACGGAGGTGTTTATATCAGTATAGCTTGTTTTGGCACAAACACTAATATAAACACCTTTATACCGGTATAACTGTCCACACTAGAGACTAAATCATTGCAAAAACTATGTGTAGACAAGCTCTTAATGTATTCATATGTCTTTGAGCACCCTGTCCAGTTTTTCCTATCTAGTTCGGGCAGTTCTCTGGGGGAATGATTTGGTTCAGTAACTATCCTCCAAAAGTTGAACTGGTTATTAAATTACCATACAAACACATTAGTTAGACACACTGCCAAATATTTGTATTTTAAAGGATACTTTACTATTTACTGCTTTCATATTCACACATGAATTTAGGGCTTGCTACGCCACTTTCCTTAACATGATGTAGGATCTTCCAGAGATGTTAGGTGAAAGTGTCTGCATTTCTTCAAACTCACACAGCTATTATTAGCAGTACTTATTTATAGTGTAGTGTTGTCCAAAGGCCTCAGTCCTGACTGGGACTCCATTCTGCTGGGCACTGGATAAATACTGGGCCACATCATGGTCCATTCCACAAGCCAGCCCAGGGAGTTGAGGGGGCATGTGTCCCTTATTCCCTTGGGCCAGTGCACTGTACCACCGCTTCCTGTGTGTAGGGAAAAGTGGGCTCTGAAGAGCCACTACATTCAGGTAGGTGGGAAAGAGCCTTGACTCGGCTCTCCTTCAGTGTGCCCAATTATGTAGTTTCACTGGTGCATCAAGGAGCATATGCTGTGACAGGTGTAGGCCTCCCTCCACAGAGCAGCTAGGAGAGAGATTGTGACTTTGCAAGGCAAAATCTCTCCACTTGTGTTGCTCCTGGAGCAGCCTGTGATGTGCTGCCCCTTACTCTGATGTGGGTCACAAAGAGATGATCTAGACCATAGGAAAAAGACAATTCCTGCCTCCTTGGGCTGGTGTTAAGCATTTATATATCTTAATTTCAGAGATTTTGATTGTTAAAATATTGTGGGGTTTTTTTTGTTTTTTTGTTTTGTTTTTTTTTAAAGAAAAATTGTACAGAGTGGTGAGGAAACGTAGATTCAGCAGCATGCTAATAAAATGTAATAGTCATTCTATACCACAGAGTATTTTTTGTAAAGCCTCTTTTATTTAATGGAATGATTGGCATTTGAAAAAATTGCTGCACAACTATTTTTAGTCTGTGATTTACAAGTTAGATAATCAGTTTGTCACCACTCAGATCACCGAGTCCCCATGAATGTGGTGTGTTTGACAGTTCAAAAATCTACAATATTATTTAATTTGAAAAATTCCCTTTTTAGCTAGCTGTGTGGCAAGGAGTTTCCCGGACATGTACTGTAGTTCAGATGATTCATTGCTTTTTGCTTCTCCTTTTAAAGGATTGCAACATTCCATAAAGCAGCAGTTCAGATTTTAGTCTGAACACAGAAAAGCAAAACAATCAAAGAATCTTTCAAGCTCCGTTCTTTATTCTAAAACTAATTGCTTGATTTATTATGCACTTACAGGAATTTGTAACTGTCCTGGTACGGGACCCTAGGATACAGAAGGAAGACTCTTGGCATTCACATATAGACTATGAGATATTCATTCATGTAAGTATAAAAATAACATAGTAAAAATACTTTGCACTTATGTAGCACATCTGAAGTGATCACAGCCTTGAATAGAAATATTAATGATTTAAGCCTTACAGCACCACTGGGACATCAGCAGGTATTATGCTCCTTCTACAGATGGATCATGATACACACTGGCTCACATTTGTGTGCTCTAGGATGCTCTGTCCTCTGACAGATACTGTTCATGGTTCAAATTCTTAACAAGACGACCGATGTGGCAGACTTTGCATGGATTTCAAACATCCGTGTTTATACAACTCCCTTTTCAATGAATAATCCAGTTACTTGCTTCATAATCAAAATTCCTGAAGCTGTTTTATCTACCACGCTATATGATTGTCATAACTGTGTAAATGTTCAATGTGTCTAGACATTTATATTGTGACCAGCTCTGTGGTATCTGGGTACTTTAAGTGTTTTTCTTAATGCTTATAATTTTAGTGTACTGCATTCTAATAAGGATACATTTGAAAATGTGATTCTATCATATCCTAAATCTGCCATACATTTCATTTAATTAAATATTGCTGATTATTCTTCCATTACCATACTTTGTTGGATGAAACGTTTAAGGGATTATAATAATTTCCTCAATCTAGATCCTAAAATTGAAAAATATGACGTATGAAAAATATCTTCCATCCCCTCATGTTGGCAGGATTACTGGGTTCAGCCTATTACTGTTTTGAGTGTAAAGTGTCCCCTACAATATTGACTGCCAGACAAACACAGATCACTTTGGTAGAAAAGTGAAATTCCATCCTTTGTCACACATTGATGCTGTACTTTGGGGCAGCCCATTGTTGGAAAATTGACAAGAAACTCGTAATGTGGACAGAGTGAATGCATAAGAGGATAATTTGGGTCTCTCAGAGGTTCAGTTTCTGCCATTCCAAGCACTCCAACAGCAGTACATCATACCTCGTCCAGCTGCCTGTCATTACCTGGAGCTTAAGCATCTCTTGAAGGACCTATTTGGTCCTGTTATGCTGGAAGCACAAGAGACTCCAGAATTGTTGCAGATCTGGAGAGCACTCCATAGGTTCACCTAACCAGTTATAGCTTGTTACGACTTCGTAGTCCAAAAACCTCTCCTTAATTTAGATTGCTAGTGACTAGCATTGAACAGAGATTTGTATATATTCTTAAAACCTAGCCAATGGAGAAATGCCTTGCAAAGCATTAAAAACTGTATGTTTCTATGATTAAGGCTGATTCAACAGAAAATTATATTTCATTCACACTGGTCACTGCACAGGTTACAGTGCCTGAGGCTTGCCAAAAGAAACTGCTGTTGGAGATGTGGGTCTCCCAGAGCTCAGATGTTTTGGGACTGTCCCAGGATACAATACTTTTGGCTAGAAGTGAGCAGGAGGATTAATATGATAATGGATACCTCTTTAAAAATTACTTCCCAGAACTGTGTTTTGGGATATATCGCATCATCTTGGAAACTCTCCAACTCACGGAAAACTTGTTCTCTAGAGCAGTGCTGGTAGCCAAATGACTCATACTGCTTAGGTGGCAGAGCAGACTGCCTTCAGGGCTAGAAGCTTGGCTCAGCAACTGGGCTGACCTGGCAGCTAAAGAGCAGGTAACATTTCTGAGAAGGACCTCAAACAGATTTGAACAGATTTGGTCTGACTTTTTAGAAGTCTTTGATTAACGCCTAGCGGATGGAAACTGAGGTAATGCTCTCCTTTCCTTTCTTTTCCCTCCCTTTTTTCTTATTTTTTGGGTGGAAAATATAAATTAAAAAAATCTTGCATAATTACTCAGATATTGAGGTGAGAGTTCGAGAGCATGAAGTCATATGGTTGCTAAATAAAGCCAAAAGCCTATCAGCACTTATTACGTGTGTGTGGGAGGAAAGCATTAATCTTAGTAAGGGCAAACAATCAAGTGACTGGTAACTAAGGGCCCAATCATTACAACTGCTTTTCCCTGTGTAGCAAGTATTCATGTTAGTCCTATTGATAGAGCCCTGCGCGGATACACAAATGTGTATCCGCATCCGATCTGCGATCTGCAAAAATTATCCACGGATGCAGATATCCTCAGATTTGCAGAGCTCTACACCGGAGGCTGGACTGAGGCTCTGAGGCGTGCACACACACACACCCCCCCCCCCCCCCCCCCGGTCTGGAGCCCGGTTGGGGAGAGATGTTCTGGGAGCTGTGGGGAGCCGTGATAGACCCTCCACCTGTCCTGGGGGGGTGTTCCCTAAAATTTTTCCCACCCATGTGTGGAATGAATTTTGTTATGTACAGCAATATGGAGGTGATGTGAGACACATCACCTTCATATTGGTGCACATAACGAAATTCATGTGGTGGGGGTGGGGCTGAGGGGTTCAGAGTGTGGGAGAGGGCTCAGGGCTGGGGCAGAGGGTTGGAGTGCAGGGGTGTGAGGGTTCCGGCTGGAGGTGTGGGCTCTGGGGTGGGGTTGGGGATGAGGGGATCAGGACTTGGGCAGAGGGTTGGGTTCAGGGGGTGAGGGCTCTGGCTCGGGGTTCGGGCTCTGAGGTGGGGCCGGGGATGATGGGTTTGGGGTGTAGGAGGGTGCTCCGGGGCTATGGTGGGGAGAGAGGACTCCCCTCAGCTCTCTCTCCCCATAGCAGCATCTGGGCTGGGGAGGAAGAGGTGCCTCTCCGCACCGCGGCAGCTCCAGGGTTGGGGCTGCAGGATAGGTGCTACTTCCCCAGCAGGTCCAGGCTGGGGCTGGGTTCGGGCCGGGGGAGGGCCACCCTGGTTGCGGCTGGGTCCGGGCCGGCCACGGCAGAGTTGGGGCCAGGAGAAGGGCTCCCCCGCCGCGGCAGGTTGGGGGCCGGGCTAGGTTGGGGCCTCCCCCGGCCGTGGCAGGTCCTTGGGCGGGTTCCCTGAGCGCCTGCGCAGTGCAAAGAAGGCTGCTGCGCGGCTGCACAGCTTACAGGGAACTTAGCCAGGGGGCCTGAGCAGCCCCCCCAGCCAGGGCATGTGGAGGGACCCAGGGTCCCCACAGCCACCAGTGCAGCTCTCCCTGACCGGGCTCTGGCCGGGGAGGGGGGCAGCTTAGAGCCGCAGCCCACCCACAATAACAGCTGGGCAGGCAGCTGTGGGGAGCCGTGGCGGACCCTCCACCTGCCTTGGCCGTGGGGCCCGAGCCGCCCCCGACCCCTGTCCCTGCCCACCAGGCTCTCCTCCCAAGGCAGGTGGAGGATCCACGCCGCGGTTCCTGACAGCTGCCTGCCCGCTCTTACCGTCAGAGCCCTGCGCGGATATAAAATTTGTATCCGCATCCGTGCTGGTATCCGCAGAAATGGTCCACGGATATGAAGTGGATACCCATGGATTTGCAGGGCTCTACTTACTGATTTAACTGGGACTATGCACTGGAAGAAGCATAGATGCAGAAGTGTTTGCAGGGTAATGACCAGAGCTATTTTTTTTAAAAAACTTTTTTTGAATGCAAAAATTGGAGTTTTCTGTTGGAAATCATTTTCTGACAAACTTTCCCATCTGCTGTAATTGACGTCTTCATTCTGGTAATTCTTTGCTTTCAAAACAAAGTGAAGAAAAATATGTTCCCTGAGAAGTTAGAAACTGATCCTGATCTGGTTCAAGATACAACTGTTTACATAGCTCTTACACTGAACTGAACAGAAGTCAGTCCTTCAGTTTTCAGGGACAGAATTCTCAATAAACTTTTTTAGTATTAAATATCTATGCTGTTTTCTTAAGTCTAAAGGATTTACAAGTAAAGTGAGTCTCATTTCCCAACAGACAAATAGCATGTGCTTTACAAGGAAAACATCTTGTGTTAGACGACGCTTTCGAGAATTTGTATGGCTGCGGCAGAGACTTCAGAAGAATGCTGTGCTACTGTGAGTGCCTTTTTTTAAAATCTACCTTCTTCCATCAAATACAAGTTTAATACTCTGCAGATGACACACACAGGGGTATTGTTTTTATCTGTCCTGAACTATTACTAGCTTAAGACTTTAGCCCATATGCTCTCTACCCTACCAGTGGAAGGTTGTTTTCCACAATACATTTTCTAGTGGTTTGCAGGTACTTCTACATAGTAATAAAAAACTCACGGCTGACCTGGCCTCCAGGACTGAGAAATTGCTGAGTAGATGTTCGGGCTCAGGCTGGAACCATCGCAAGGTCCCAGAGCTTGGGTTCTAGCCTGAGCCTGAATTTCTACACAGCAGTTTTTCAGCCAAGAGCCCAAGCCCTCAGCTCACAGTTTTTTATATCTATGTAGACATACCCATGTCTGGCCTGGAATTAAACATCTCAGCAATGGGGCTTCTACCATTACCTTTTGGTAGCTATTCCCCAAACTAGTAAGGCTTAACACATTTAGGGCTGGTCCACACTAGGGGCAGGGATCGAACTAAGATACGCGACTTCAGCTACGCGAATAGCGTAGCTGAAGTCGAAGTATCTTAGTTCGAATTTGGCGCGCTTACCTCGCGTCCGCGCGGCGCGCGATCGACGTTCGCGGCTCCCACGTCGACTCCGGTAACTCCGCTCGCCCTGCAGGAGTACCGGAGTTCGAAGTAGCGCGTTCGGGGATCGATTTATCGCGTCCAGACAAGACGCGATAATTCGATCCCCGATAGTTCGATGGCTACCCGCCGATTTCGGCGGGTAGTGTAGACGTAGCCTAAGTCTCGCATACAAGTTTGAACAGCTAGTGCTTTTGATAAACCATTTAAGATAACAAAAAATGTAAATTACACTGCTCTACATTTTCCTGCCCCAACTGTTAATCCTTGGAGTCTAGGTGTCTACACACCAAGGTTCTCATATGGTCCTTATCACTGTGGTATCTGAGCACCTCCCAAAATGATAAAATATGTACACAAAGATACATTTATCTCTCTCTCTCCCCCCTCCATTCAGCAGAGACTGGCTTTGCTTTATATTTGTCCAAGATATTTTTTCCTTTGGCCTGATGTTGTAATTTATCCTCCTAAAATTAGATCACTTGCATAAACTATTTTTCTCAGCCACTTCATTTTTGGTTTTAACTCTGTATTTTATTTTTTAAAGCCAATTACCTGAACTTCCATCTAAAACTCCCTTTTTTAATATGAATAATCCCCATCATGTGGACCATCGTCGACAAGGCCTACAAGAATTTCTTGAGAAGTAAGTACTGCAGTGTGTTTTTATTGTTAATGAAGTCACTAATTTGCTGTATTAGACAGCTCATCTCTTGTACGGGAGAGCCATCTTGTGGCCAGCATTATATATTGCTCTTTTAGATTTCCTCTGTCTCTCATTCACACATTTTTGTATATGCCACTTCAGCTGAACTGTTGCAACGGAATTTCAGCTGAAGTTCTGCACATTTCAGTGTATTGATTAAAAATTGGCATTTTTGTAAAGCATCACAGTGTTTAAATTATTTCATGGCCTTATTTTGGTTAAAAATGCTCTTCTGGTGAAATCTGCTAGCTTTCAAGAACTAGCTAGCTATGTTTAAACAAAGAAACAGGTTTACAGTGGTGAGGAAACTAGTGTTAACACCTTTCTAGCAAACTCTGTTTAAACACAGTGGGCTTGGGGAAACTCTGTAATAAGGAATCATTTAAAAAAAAAATCCCTCTAATACTACAGCTGGTTCAGCTGAGCTGGGGTTAACACTTTTATGTTTGGGTCCCCTAGTTTAGCTAAGGCAGTCTCACAGTTGGCACCGTTTTTACCACTTTGCCAAATACGTTTTAATCCAGCAGGCATAACTAAAATAGCACCAACACTCCTTCACCTGAACCGGTGATAACAGCAATGGAAATTTTTTTGGTAAATTTCCCCAGTGTAGCCTTCTTGCAAGGGACATGGTGTGTGAAAACATTGTTTAAAGGGATGGACCAAAAGAATTTTTAAAATAGTCTCCTAAGCTAGGCTCCAACCTGAGCTAGAAAAAGGTTTTAAGAACAGCTTAAACATGGTTATTTAGCTCAAAACTCTGGCTGTTTAATAATACTTAGCTCTTATATAACACTTTTCATCTGTAGATCTCAAAGCGCTTTACAAAGGAGGTCAGTATCATTATCTGTATTTTACAGATGGGGAAACGGAGGCACAGAGACCTGGTCAAAGTCATCCAGCAGCTAGCTGCAGAGCTGGGAATAGAACCCCGGCCGTCTGAGTCTGAGTCTAGTGTTCTAGCCACTAGACCAGGGGTGGGCAAACTTTTTGGCCCGAGGGCCACATCGGGGAGTAGAAATTGTATGGCAGGCCATGAATGCTCACAAAATTGAGGTTGGGGTGTGGGAGGGGGTGAGGGCTGTGGTTGGGGGTGCGGGCTTCGGGGTGGGTCTGGGGATGAGGAGTTTGGGGTGTAGCAGAGTGCTCTGGGCTGGGACCGAGGGGTTTGGAGGGTAGGAGGGAGATCAGGGGTGCGGGAAGGGGTGCAGGTTCCGGCAGGGGTGTGGGTTCTGGGGTGGGGCTGGGGATGAGAGGTTTGGGATGCAGAAGGGTGCTCTGGGCTGGAATCGAGGGGGAGGGGGATCAGGGCTGGGGCCGGGGGAGAGGCTCAGGGGTGCAGGCTCTGACTGGCACTTACGTCAAGCTGCTCCCGGAAGCAGTGGCATATCTCTTCTCCGGCTCCTACGCGGAGGGGCGGCCAGGTGGCTCTGCATGTTGCCCAGCCGCAGGCACCGCCCCTGCAGCTCCCATTGGAGCGCCGGAGGGGGCCATTGGAGTGCGTAGGAGCTGGAGCGGGGCCATGCCGCGGCTTCCGGGAGCCACGTGGTGCGGCCCCCGACCCTGCGCCCCGGCTAGAGTGCCGGAGCAGCCCCCAACCCAGCGCCCCGGTCAGGGCGGGGCCGAGCTGTGTGGTGCAGTCCCAACCCTGCACCCTGGCCAGAGCGCCAGAGTGGGGCCGAGCCACGTGGTCCGGCCCCCGACTCAGTGCCCCAGCGGGAGCTCGTGGGCCAGCTTAAAACGGCTTGCGGGCCCATAGTTTGCCCACCCCTGCACTAGACCAGCCACGTTTGTACCATCTTGTGGCTTTTTCTACCATTTGTAAAATGTCCTACCATTGTTATCACTGGTGCAATTTGTGGTTGCAGTGGTATGAGCACTAGTGAAGTCAGGCTGCTACCAGCCACCAGCTTTTTAACCATTGTTTTGTTTAGAGCTACTCTGAGCATGGTTAGATGACATGAGGGTTAGAACACCAGTCTCCTTAGCACTTACCAGTGTGGAGCTCTACCAGTAATAGCAAAGGCAGGAATTTTAAAGCAAGTTACTATGCTTTTTGGCACATGCTCTTCCTGGCCAGTGTCACGTAGCTTTAAGCTGAGTCCTTTGCTCCCAGTTTGGGAAGAGCAAGGGAAAATCTGTGTTAGCAGTGTGCTCAATAACTGGGAACAGGGCGTGTGTCTATAGTGACCCCATTAGTCATTTCAGGAACAGTCTTATCTGTTCCTGCATAGAGTCATATCCAATCTTTGTTGGCCAGGACTTTAGTCATGACTCTGCTTGAGGGTACATGACACTAATACAGAGAGTGGAGGAGGATCTAGGGATTTCCCCTCAACCTCACTGATTTAAAACAACTCAAGAGTTGGGAATACTGATGGGCTGGACAAAGCCTGTGGTTGTTCACATATCCTTGTCTGAGCTCTCAGCCTTCTCTGTGCCATGTTGTGGATAATTGTTATTTTTAAAGATACTCTAATTTTAAAATGAAACTTGTAGGAATGTTGATCAGCCCAAACTGCTCCAAAGTGACTTTATTACAGGACACAAAGTATTTCCATCCAGTGGCTGTGTTTCCAGAAATGACATTAAAACAGAAATGTACTTTCTTTCAGCTTTTTGGATACCTATAATTTAACTGAGTATTGTGATAGGAGAATGTTGAGCATTTCAAGAACATTGCTCCATAAACGTTAAAATGATTAGTGTTCGGTGCATCAAAGTTTTTAAACTGGGTTTTTCCTCTTATAGTAATGATTTAAATGTTTGCGCTTCAGTGCTGCATGAAAGGTGGCACTGTTCTCCCAGACATTCTCAGCCACAGGGGAAAGCTAGACTTGAAAGGAGTTTTTAAAAATATAGTTGTGTTAGGATAAATTGGCTTGGCATTGACATTCTGTGGCGCTGCCCTCCACTGGATGGAATGTCAGACATCCAAGTTTGTAGAAAGGTTCTTTCCATTAGCTGAACTAGAGGCTGCTCCAGACGCCTCTATTTTGGAGATTGTGGGGTTTTTCTTTTTTTGGAACAAAATGTCATGAATTCTTTCCCCGAAGCTGCATTTATGTGACTCATTGACAAGCGTGAGATCTGCATAATTCTAGCACTGGATCACTGCAGATTTTTTTCGTATGACACATGGTCCAACAATTTAAAATAGTGGCACTGACATATGGTTAGTCTGGGGCCTTTCAGATTCCTCTGCCTTGATTTTATGTACATTTATGGACTCTTTTTTTTTTTTTTTGACATTGCTTAGTACTTTAGGTCTAAATTCTGGGCCCCACAGTGCCTATAGCACAGAGCCCTCAGCAGCTCCCCAGGGCCCCCAGGCTGTGCATCTATAAACAATCACTTCCTGTGGGAGACGGAACATCCTTTGAGACAGCAAGGTAGCACTTATGCCAATGCTCTGCCCTTATCCACCCCCACACAGCAGTTTGGTGGCTCCAGTAGGGGAAATCAGTCATGGAGAAACTGAATGGGACCCTACAGGCCAAAACAGCAAAAGTGAGCTATTAGCCAGGGCAAGGAGACAGGTGCCTGTCAGGCAGAATGACACACAGTCGTGTGTGTGTGTGTGTCCATCTCCCCTCCCCACTGGCAATTGCTTATGGGAGTGAGCAGAACAGGGATCACAAGCCACACGTGCTAACCAGCTTGAGGAAGATGGGGCCATGGGTAAAATTTTCAAAAAAACCCTTCTTGAATCTTAGGCTCCTAAGTCTCTTTTGAAAATGTAACCTATGCTCCTAAATCACTTACATTTTCAAAAGCAACTAACGCCTCATCCCTAGCTGTTTTCTGTTTTTCCTCTCCTCCATCCACCTCTCTGTGTGGGAAGGTTACTGCAGCAGCTCCCAGGGCACCCACAGAAGACAGAGGGGCGAGGATTTATGGAGGGCTGGTGGGGAGAGGAGGCTCATTTGCCCTCTGTACTACCCAGCTGGAGAGTGGATGTGGATCTCTGTCCCCCACTTCCACACACCATCCTCTGGATTAGTTAACTCTGTGAACAGCTAGTTACCTTAGACATAGGGGGTTTCTGCAGCTCTTCCTGCTGCATAAATCAGGGCCAGGATTTGACACTTGGTTTGAAACGATGTAAAGCATTATAATTCATGTTGGAAGTTGAGGTTGGATTAATCTGGCTTTACCATATATTTCCAGCACTGATCCCGTTTGTTTTATAGGGGATTATCATTTTGATTGACAAAAGAACTGTATAACTCAGTCCTTGTTACTGTCAAGTTCAGTGTTTGAGAACTCTGCCTCCATTAGCTAAATGTCAGATTGCCGATCTTTCAGTCATAAATTGCTTTTTGGGAATGAGGAAAACTACACATTTCCCATTGGAAATATTCTGAAGACATTGTATTGTGATGCTGATGAATTCTCCTTTAAATTCAAATAAAAAGGCTTATTACTGAATTGAAAAAAAATCAAGAAATTATCTTTATTAATACTAAGTTTTGTTAGATCCTCTTCCTTTTCACCCAATTGTTCTGCACAAAACTTAATTTTGGGGCCTAAAATTACCTAAAATGATGATTTGCATTCCTGTTTATTATAACTCCAATATGTATTTACCAAAAGCAATTTATTTTATTTAAGTTGCATTCCATTATTTTGCTTTAACGGAATGAAACTGGAGTTATTTTCTCATACCAATGTGTGGTTTAAAATAAAAGGTAAATATCTATTAGTAATCTCTTGAGAGTGGCTATTCCTGGCAATTACCACAGGAAACATGCTTATTAGTATTACATCTCCTGACAAGAGATTACTATTTAAATCTGTTTCCATATTATTTTTTAAAAGTCCACTGCTGATTCACCAATCCAGTTCCTAATCCTGCCTCCCTACCTTGCATGCGTAAATATTGTGTATAGTCCCATTGGGCCTGGTTCACTTTTGCCCTGTACCTTGTGTAGTCATTTGCATCACTGCAAAGTGGGTATTAAACACTACCATTTTGATCTGGTTGTACTTTACTCTCACTTTGCACTGTATAAATGACTACACAAGGTACAAGGCAATAGTGAACCATGGCCATTGACTACATGTAAGGTTTACTCACACTAATAAGGGATGGGGAATCGGGCCCCATCTTTCTATTAGCATTATTCTGAATAGAATGCTCCAGATATTTCAAATTTGATGAGTTGTGCTGAAGTGAATATGGGATCTGGCAGCCCCTCGTAGCTTCTCTATTTAGTTAAATTCTCTTTCATATTCCCAGCTAGCACCTGCTACCTTTCACATTGACCTATTATAAAAGAGGAAACGGTATTGATAAAAAGTATGAGGAAATATAGGACATTTTGCAAAGGAGGAAATAGAACTTTAATGACTGTGCCCTGTATTTCCGTATTCTCCCTGTCTGAATCTCTGTGTGTGTGTGTCTCTGTTCAATAGAGGGCACCAGAACACAGGCTGTGATCAGTTGTTTTTGGTAGGTTTTATTTTTTCACCCTCTCATGATCTGATGTAAATGGGCAGAGTAAATTTGCTGAAAACGAAATCAGAGTGTTAACCTTCCACACACATTCAAGTGTGCATCTGTCATTGTATTAGGTTACAGTAGATACAGGAAATCTTTAGTTAGGATTAAGTTGTACTGTTCAGCCATATGTTGTTCTCCTCCAGCAGAACAGTGTATAATATACCTAATAAAATCACATTGAAGAAAACCAGATTTTGGCCTTTATCCAAATAAGACACAACACATGTTTTGCCTTTTGTAAATGTTCTCTCTTTAGCTTGGGAGAGGGAACATTCCTTATGTAGCATTCAGCAATTCCTCAAAAGCCACGCGCTTTCTTTTGCGTATCAATTGGAAGTTTATTAGAGGTCTGCTCGGGTCTAATTTTAAAGGCCAACCCGAACCCAACTAGACCACAGCTGACCTGAATCCACCCCGAAGCTGAGAGTGTCAAGGCATTTTCACAACTGACCTGACCCTTATAGTCAGGCCACGTCAGGTTGCAAGGTCAGGGACGGAGCAGCAGGAACCGGAGCTAGCATAGTAGCATGTCCAGGATGCTGCAAACAGACCCAGGTGTTTCTGCCATTCACAAACCTGGCCCACGCCCCTTCCCTCCCCTGCAGCTGCCCCAAGAAGCCCAGGGTTGCCCATACCTCAGTGGAGCCTCAGTCCCTCAAACTCCCGGCCAGGGCAGCCACACAGCAGGACAGACCCATTGCCATGCAGGCATGGGGCAGCTCCCCTTCTCTCCTCCACTGCCACCTCCTGCAGAGTGGGTGGGGCCCAGGGGTGGTGCAGGGTGGGTACCCATCTGTAGAGCCCCATGAAAGCCTCCATGCTGGGCAGGAGGGGTGAGGTGCAGGGCAGGCAGTGCCTGGTGTGGGGTCCCAGCTGGCCATGTTGTTTCTCTCTGTTCACACCTGAACCACACCGTGTGTGTGTGTCTGTGTCTTAAGGCAGGAAACAGCTGATGCGAATACAACGCCGCCTCTCCTGGTGGCAGCACCTCCAGTCACTGACCCATGTAGACAAAAGACTGTTTACCACCACCCTGCCGTGCCATCCCTATGGCTGCCTGTGACCCTGCACCTGCCCCCAATCTGCTCAAACCTAATTTTAAAGCCTGACCTGAACCCAGTCTAAGCATGTCAACTCATTTTCATCTCCAAACTGACCTGAACCCAGCACCTATAGTTAGGTCCCATTGGGTTTGGGTCGGGTTGCAAGACTCAGTATTTTATGCCCTCTTTCTGTAAAGGTTGAGATATGATACATTTTTACCGAGGCTGCTTACAAACAAAGATTCTCGTGACAACAAATAAAAAAGATTTTATCTCAAATTCAAACGTAGGGCCTGGTTCTGCAAACCCTTACTCATGTAAGGGAGTTCTTATGTGAGAGTAATGACTACTCACGTGGGGAAAGGTTTGCAAGATTAGGGCATTAATTTCTATCCTAGGTAGGTATAGGAAAAGTTTGACTTTCCTTTAAATCTGCCTAGTCAGTTTTTTTCAGGTGATACTAGAATTATCAGTGTGAGCTGTGACTTTTTATAAATTAACTGTGTGGGCCAGATTTTGATCTCATTTACCAAAGATTTACACCAGAGCAGCTGGGCTCAGAATCTGTTCCTGTGTTGGTATTTGCCATAATGAACAGGCTGATGTTCATCGAACATTGTGATAATTGCTGGTTGGCTAAAAATTGCACACATGGTTAGTCGGTGCTAAAACATCCTAATTGTATGTTGCCTCCCCCTGCCTCCTCCACTTCTTCCTGCCCAGTTGTTTGTCTCATCTACATGTCATGTCTTGTCATTTAGACTGCAAGCTCTTTGGGGCAGAGACTGTCACTTTTTATGTGCTTGTACAGCACCTAGCACAATGGGGCCCCGACCTAGTTGAGGCCCCTGAGTGCTACTGTAATAATAATAATCCACAATACTAACAACAATGGGCGACAAAGCATGCATGTCCTTGTTTTGGAGGTATGAATATTTTGAACATAAAAACTAAAAGTTAGGACTGAATAGTGCAGACGCTTTATTTTTCATTTTGATGGCTTTTTAATTACGTCCTTCAAGCAATATAAGCGGCTGGTGCAGAAGGAAGAAAGCAAAAGTTGTCATTTTTCAATTAAAGAGTAGAGCAGGCGTTCCAAGGGCATACCTAGTGAAGAGTGCTTCTATGACTGCTCACATGTTGGCTTACAGTGGTTAGTAAAGAACTCTAAATGTTTTCCCTTATAGATGGACTGTGTGTGATTGGTTCAATGAACATCTTTCTCTAATTCTTCCTCTCTGTGTTTCTTCACTCATTTAACCTCCAGATGGCACTATTAAGCAGAAGAGAAAATAACTGTGAAATGAGTCCAATGTAAAGTAAAATTGGAAATTGAATTATAGCTGCAGAAAAAGGACAGTAGCCTTGAGGTTCTGATCAACCTGTACTCTTATCACTTTTGTTTGCTGTTCCCATATGTTAGGTTACCAGCAAGTTAATAATAGTGCTTCAGCAGTTCAAGGCTTAGTAGAATTGCTGTGGACATGAAATAAAGCTAAAATGAATTTGTGTCCAATATCATTGACATTAGTGCTCATTACTTCTGTGGTGTAAAGCCTCAAACCATCTAAAATCAATTTTAAAGATTACCCATTATTTTATAAAGAAAATAAAATACATTTCAAAGAGCAACAAAGCTGCAAGTATAGCGTAATCTCATGAACAGTTAGTTACTTGCGCTTTAGCCTGGGTGGCAGGAAGCTACTGAAGGTACAATACCAGAAAATCTTTAGGGAAACTAAAGCTTATGCATGTTGAATTTAATGGGCTGGCTTTTTACTATATTACTCTGAATTAGAAATGCAGATATTAGTATTGCAAAAATGTGAATCTCCTCACTGTTATCTGTTTTTAAATCTGGAACATAAATTCTAGTAAGATTTACTTTAAGAAAAACAAACAAACAAAAGGAATGAGTTTGCTCATCCAGTGCTTACACTATAAATCTGTATTTATTGTTTGGTATGATTGGGGTTTTTTTTCCCCCTTTTTGTTTCATGATGTTTGTGTCATTTCTTGTTTGGGATTTCACATTGACCAAGAGTGGCCAATGAATGATGGCTTTTCAAACTGTATTCATGAAGCTATTGCTGCTGAGGAGGGAGGTGTGTGGATTTGTAGGTTCTGTGGCTTGATTCATTTTTGTACACTATTAGGTGGTTTCTTTACTGAGAAGTTTTTAAATGTACTGTGCATTAATATTTTGTAGGAATGGATTTTGAGAGACTATATTTGTGATGTCTATTTTTAAGAAAACTGCGTGGGTTTATCAGAGTAAAAGCTGGGTTTTATCAATGTTTAAAAATGTCCTCATCTTGAACAGTAGCAAAAAGTGATCTCTGTTGCAGCCCCACTCTCTGATACTTTCACATGGAATGTGGTAGATCATTATGGGCCACTGCAAATATTTTTCATTACTGCAAACTTATCAATTTCAAGTTATATATAGGTCTATTTTCATTTTGCTGTCCTTTAACCTAAAGACAAAAATCCTTAAGTATATTACATTAAATATTACCAGTATATTGGTCACAACAGAGAACAGTTTTCAGAGTTCATTTATATTTAAAATATTACAGTCCAAACACGTGGTTAAGATTGGAAGAGCCAGTCTGTTGTACACTTCATGTTAATTCGGGTATTTATAATACAGTTGAATTTTATTTATTTATTTTACTTTCACCAGTTCTTATGTTATTGTCTTATATCCAATTATATTCAGTAATGTTGCCAAATCTATGGAAAAGATATTGATAACTAAAAACTAACCTAAATATTTGTAAGTAGGCAAACATAAATTCTCAACGGTTCTGGCTTGCTTAAATATATTGCAGTAAATTTGCCCGCAGTGTTAGTTGTTAGTGTCATAAGCCCTTATTTTGCAAATGCTGAGTATTCCCACTGAGCTCAAAAAGACTACTCCCATGAGTAAAGTTACACATGCATTTTGTAGGAATGGGCCCTTATTGTCTGCTGCTGATCATGTTAGAATAGAACTATTGTGCAATTCGTTCCTTATACAAATATTGCAGGAGCGTTGCATTTTCAGAGTAGCAATGCTAATGCTCAGATTTCAGTCCTTGTAGAGTAACTCTAACTTTCCAATTTTTTTGAATGCATTGTACTTGGATTACACAGTTCATGTGATTAAAAAGGTTATGCTAAATGCATTTGAAGGCTTATTTTCACAAATATAAACTGCAGTTGAAGATAGACTTTTTCAAAAAACAGCTAAAATGAAGAGTATTGTCAGAACTTACTGAAAACATTTTACAAACAGATTTAAATCAATGTACATCAATGGCATTTTTACTATCCCTTAAATATATACAAATTTGTAAAAGTGTAAATATGTACTTCTAGTTTTTGTTGGTGTGCACACATTCTATTTCATAGGTATGTCAAAGTCCTGACTTTTCATGCTTCTAAACTCCTTCATCATCTTCCACTTCCCCACCCCAAGAGAAATCAGGCAGTTGAAATTTTAAAGTAGTTTAGTATTTTTAAATATAGACAATTCTTGAATGTAGACCAAATTTCCATAAGTGCATGTGCCTTTGCCCCCCCTTACAATCATTAATTGATCCACATGGTAATAACAGATGGTTAAATGGAAGGAACGCCCTTGAAGTTATTCTTATAACAGATGTTCTTAACTATTAGCTTCATGTTTTTACTCACCCAAAATTCCAGATAATGTAATAAAAAGGTAACACATACCTAATCATTTTATTATATGCAGTGCATTCTGAAGCTAATTTGGGATTCATTTAAAAGCAGGACACCTCTGAGAAATTGTTCTAGTAATTGTGTGTTTTTCTTTTTTTAAAGGATCCTACAAAATGCATTATTGCTTTCGGACAGTAGACTTCACCTCTTCTTACAGACTCAACTAAGTCCAGAAGATATTGAGGCTTGTGTATCTGGACAGACAAAATATTCTGTTGCTGATGCGATTCATAAGTTTGCCTCTTTGAAACGACGTTTTCCTATTGAAGATGAAGAGAGAAAAAGAGAAAAAAATGAGGCAGATTCTGATTCAGAGAGGTTACTTTCTTCTTTACATTCCAATATATATATATATATATATATATATACACACACACACAGACTTCACTTTTTTGTTGATGTAATACTAAGATAATGAAAAAATTAATTGACTGAGATTTTATTGAGCTGTGACAGCTCATCATAGAAGTCTTCACACACACCTCCACACTGAATTAATGAATGCAGTAGAAATTCAATTATCTGCATTCTGATTATGTGAATTTCATTTAGTCAGACTTGAATTATTCGCGTTTAAATTATCTTGCTAAAAAAAATATCCAACTGCACTCCAAATGGCTAATTAAAAGTCCAAATTTCCTGTCTCTCTTTGTGACTGGAGATAATTAAAGTTCTCCTCTGTTACTCAGGCTTTGAGTGTGTTGTGAAAACCAATTTCCTTTCTTTATTTTTTTTTCTCCCCTTCTCTGTAGTTCATCCTCTGGGCTTGGACACAGTAGTGATGACAGCATTTCACATGGATGTAAAGCAAGCACAGTCCCTGAAGAATCCTGAAAAATCACTTGTATATTGCCATCCCAAGACCCGCAAAATAATTTTCTCTCTATTTTCAAACCATAGCTTTGAAACTGTTTCTTTGTTTGTTGCTTTTATTAAATTGCACTGATTTATTTTTACATGTTGCCTATTACATTTAGGTTTATGCAGCCATTAAAATCTTGACAAATATTGGGCTAGTGGTGCTCTATTGCCAAGTATGGCTGATAAAATATTTCCCTGGGTGACAATGTATTTTAGATCTTAAAAAATAAAGGTATTTTACATTAGTTTTAAAGTGATGTATCAAATGAAAATATACTCAAAGCAATTTTGTGTACTTTATACCAGAGAAGTTTCACTCTAACCAGTTGTGTGACATTGGTAATGAAGTTATATAGACCACAGGGTATTAACTTTTTAAAATAGCATGGTGACTTAAGGAAAACAGAATCTGTACTATTTGTTGCTGACAATTGGAGATATAGACTACCTTCCCTCAGCCTTTCTCCAGTGTTTATGGAAAACTTGTTCTTATCAGGAACAAGAGCCAGAGGCCAACGTTTTCAAACATAGATGCCTAAAGTTAGGCATATAAATAAATGTGACATGATTTCAAGGGGTGCTGAAAACCTTCAGCCTCATGGAAGGTAGTGGGAGTTATGGTTGCTCCCTCCCTGTGAAAATCATGTGTAAAATCTGGCCCCACTGAAGTCAATGGGCATTTTGCACTGACTTCGACAGAGCCAACATTTCACTCTAGGTATCTAACTTTAGGGACCTATGTTTGAAAATGTTAGCTAAGTGTTCTAGGTTAACATTTTAAATGAAGTGAAACTATCTTTCTGAAAGGATGACAGTCACATAGATATAACACATTGTTCGAATATAGAATTCTAAGCTGTTGGGTACAAACTGAAATAACTGGAGTTTTTAATTTCACTTTTACTGTAGTAAACACATTGAAATATTGATTTTTTTTCACAAATGGCAGGCTTGAACACAACTTTTTAACTATAAACATTTGTTATAATCTACTTTGCTCTTTATAGCAGCAACTATGAGTTAGCTTGTCCCAGAGCCTGTCAATAGAAAATGTTTCAATGTTTATTTATATTTGACGTTTAACTGCTATTAAAGACAAGGCAGTGGTCTGATCCTGTTCCCATTGAAATAATGGCAAAACTCCTCTGGATTTCAGTGCTGCAAGTTCAGGTCCAGTATGGATTTTGTCTCTGACAAAGATACAGTAGTTAGTATCTTTTAACCTGTGAATTACACAGAAACAATATATAATTAATTGGCCAGCTAATAAAAGTTAGTGTGGATGTGTTTTTTAAAGCATCCAGCTGGGAATCTGTTTAGTTTTAGAAAGGTGTGTCTTAAGAGTTTGAGGATAACATCTCTTCTTTTAGGTAATTACTCTGAACCAGTTTTCTCTTCATGGTAGCACTTTCATAAGATAAATATCTGTTTCTTTTGCTCAGTTTTGTTGAATTGCACAAATATATCTAGTCACCATCTCTGCTTGTGTGTAGAAGAGTCAACAAAATATTTTCATATAACAGCACTAACATTTATTAAAGCAACAAGTTATCATGGCAAGATAGCTTCTATTGCAAAGTGCAGACTTTTTTTTGGAAGATGTTGCCTCATTGATAGACTGATTATTTAGCAAAACTGCCCATAACATCAGCGAAAAAATCTTGAAATGAACAAAAACTGAGAACTGGAATAATTTTTTAGAGAAGGAAATTAATTATTTTGTTTACCATACTATTGCTTTTCTTGTTGTTGTGGGTTTTTTTTAATGTTGAGCTAGATCATTGAATGCACTTTACACTTTGTGGCCTGCTAACACATATCCTGACTGTCTGTTTAAATGTAAGAGTTGGAGAACCTTTGTGACTACTTCTTATAATTCAGGGATCTTGTCTTTTGTGTATTAAGGAGATTTTGCAAAGCCTGTTTCAGTGATAAATACTTGGGATTCATAATAATTGTATTGTTATTAACTTTATCACACTCTTCACAAGTTATATCTGTGCTCTTAAAATCTGTTCCATTACCTTCTTCCTATCCCGCATGGAAATTTATTTAAAATGTTACTCTTTTGAGTTCTCCGTATACCTAGTATTAGTGACAACGTTCGTGTTAAATGATAATGAAGAATATTCTGTTCTAGGGTTTATTTACCAAGAAAAAACAATTGTAAATGTTTTAGGATATGTTTCTTATTTTGTGAAATTTAAATATAAAACTTCTTAAAATTTTTGATTAGTGTGTTGTGATTTTAGTACTACATCAAATATTGTTTTTCTACAAGAAACTCATCTTGTTGGGGATTTGATTCTTGGTGGTTGTTGTTTTTGACTATAAGTGACATTTCTGTCTAGTTTTTCAAACAGTCAGGATTTTTAATGTGCCACTCCTGCATCCAAAATCTTACATCACTTTAATTGTTCCTGCTTTGCTACACTTATACTTTTATAAGAAAGTTTAGTAGAAACAGAACATTCTTAAGTAATTAAATAAGACAAAAATAAATTGCTTTGTTTTAACTTGTAAATGAGATTTATTTTATTTTTAAAATCTATTTCCTAATTTATATTTTTCATGACTTTTAGTACTCTACACAGTTTTCTGTTTCTCAGATATTTTTGTGTGTGCTATATGTTAAACATAAATACCCCTAGTCATTTATATTTTTGAATTGTAATGCATATTTAACTTAAGGATATTCTAAATCCGCATTCCAACAACCTGTTACTCGTAATGCAACTGAAACATTTCTATAAACAAGGTAACAAAAATCCTCTTTTAAAAGAAAATAATTCATTCAATAACAGCTTATTTTTTATAAACATTGTCTAAGAGTAAGAAACTTGACAGTCTTATTTTCTCAACACACATTTCTAAATTCTGTGCATTTTTGTTTCTTGAAATATTTTTGTGATTTGTTGAAAGTTTTTTCAGAACTATATTAAAAAGTATCCAATTATATTTGTGACATTATCTGTTTGTAATACAAGAAGCATGTAAAGTTAGCAACCCTTTCAAGGAATGGGTAAAATAAAACCGTATGTTTCTAAGTAGTTATAACAGTAGTAGAATCAATAATGATGATCAATTTTTATCACAAAAAGGTTGGGTTTTTTGTTGTTAAACTACTTTTACAATGCTGCACACTCTTTTAAACACAAAAATGTAATTCAGTACTTCCAGTGTCAAGACTGATTCTTCTCATGAAAGGCCTTCAATACTTAAAGAAAAATAGACTTTCCCTCTTAAAATTAAAAATATTCCATTGCAGGTTAAATTGCTTTTTTGCCTATTTGAATAAACCATATTTAGAAGATAATTTAATTATCTTTTATAACAGGAACCAAAAATACTCCTTTTGGTTTGGAACATTTAGAGTTCTTGAATTGAGATACCCATAACATATGTATATATTTCTAAGTATTCCTAGCCTATCAACTTTCCATGAGCAATTATACAATATTATATTATATGGTTTGCAGCTTTGAAATTGTATTGTAGGATTGCTTGTGGAAAGTTAAATAACAATACCTCGTTGATATGATGCCTCTACAATCTAAGTTTGCAATTACAATATATACTACTTAAAATCATCATCTACAGTTTGGCAAATACAAAACTGTTCCAGTTCCATGAGGAAATCACTGCAAGTACTAAGGCAAAGCTGAGCACATTTACTGGAAATCATATGTAAAAACCTGCAAATCAGAAACTTTACCAACCCAAATATACTTTCCAAAACTTTGCTATCTCTTTGTAGCTATATCTTAGTAACCAGTTCCCCTTGCCTACAGAATGCTACATGCAAACCTTTCACTAACTGATACTGTAACTGTAAAACTTCTCCTAATTGTTAGGAACACCGTTCCACCAGTTTTTGACATTTGCCACCAATTGATCTAGCAGCACAAACTCTTCCAGTAACTGCTTCTTTCCTCTCATTGCCTGTGCTCTCTCCTAAGGCCGCCGTGAAGCTTTCAAACTACATTTTCCTGCCATGAATTCCTAACTTTATAAATTCCCCTCACTAGCCATCTGGCTCCATGCTAAGAGGCAAACAGTTACTCCAACAAGTGCCTAGTCATCAGCAGCCCCCCCATCGCCTCCTGCCTTTACTCCTGGAGGCAGCATTGGCACCACTTTCAGTTGAGTTTTGCTAGTTTCTTACCTCAGGGCCTTCATCCTCTCTTCCCTCCCACCCCACTTGCTGTAGTTTTTCCTGCAGCTGCAAGCACAGACTGACTGTGTGTGCAGGGGGCTCTCGCGGCAGCTCGCTCCCTCCCCCCTCCCCGCCCGTGAGTGTGTTCCAGGCGCCTCCATGCGCCCAGGCTCTGCCGGGGGCTGTTTGTCAGGTAAAGAAGCTAGCCGGCCTTGATCCGGTAACTCGTAGCAACCGCAACCCATAGCAACAGCGGGGGAGGGGGGTGGAAAAGGGAGGGGAGGAAGACGCAGCAATTTGCAGCTTTTCAGCCCCAAGAGCCAGAACCCCAAAGTCTCATGCATGAGATCTGGGTCTAGACACCCACCCGCCCCCACTTTAAAAATGCAAAAGCACCAGGAGATGCTGGGGGGAGGAGGGGGGGGGCGAATCTAGCAGCATCCCCCTCAACCCCCAAGAAAGCAGAGTTTGGAGGAGGGTGTCACGGGGGTGCCTAGGGGAGCTCTGCAGGGATCGGATATTTTCAGGGCGCTGCTGATTTATTTTTAAAGGTATCCGCCCCCCCTTCACATGAATGTAAAACAAAAGGCTGGGAGGGGGGTGCGTGCCTGTGAGCCAGGCTGTGATAATGGGATGCTGCAGGAGCAGGAGGGAGGCTGCCTCTATTGCCAGTCACTGGGCTGATGGAATTCTTTGTTATGCAAAAGCCCAGGCGGCTGGGCTCCTCTGGGCAGGCTCCGAGCCAGAGGAAACGTGTTTGGGGTGTGTGTGTGTGTGTACAGAGCAAAAAGGGGGAGCCCAGGAGCGGCAGCTGGGCGTGCGTGTGATCCCAGAGGAGTGCGCCGGTCCCTTCGATTTGGGGTAGCCTGCTCCTCTCTGCAGTTACGTTTCAAATCCCAATCAATGCAATTACCAGAGCATGGCCAACACTTTCCTGTTTGCTGCCCTCAATATCCCCACCTTCCATCAAATCGTTATGGCTTTATCTAGTTGCAGCGACACTTGTGCCCCCATGAATTCTTTCCCCCAGGACTGAAAGGAACTGATGCTTTGTGAGGTGGTTTTATTTATTTTTTATTATTATTATTTTAAAGTAAAATAATAAAATAACCTCTGTGCATTGCTCACATGACAAGCCAATGCAATTTGGTCAGTCCTTCCTTTATATTAGATTAGAAAACCTAGTGCCTGCAGTAAGACTGCAGAGTCTGAGACTCAGCTGGGCAGAGAGCATCGCCTCTGTGCAAGATGGGGAGACTCTATCCTGCCTGGGCATGGGGCAGGCACTGCTTCCCAGCGCTAAGTTTGCCTGACCCTATTGGGCCCAGAGAGCTCTTGTTACCTCTGTGTGTAATGCACCTAGCGGCCGGAAGGAGGCGCTGCCAGGCAGAGAGCCCGCACGGGTAGATTGAACGAGCTGAGAGCAGAGCCCAAAAGTGAGCCGCTGCCACCTTCCCCTCCCTGGGACATTTGACTCCAGCAATCTGCTCCCCAGCCCCTCTTAACAATGCACTAAATCTCTGTGGTGGGTGACAGGGCCCTTCTGGTTTGTATGGGACTCTCCCAAGAGGTGGAGATTACAGAGTATGTACCAGACACAGAGAGCTTAATGAGTTCATTGCATTTAAAACACACACAAAACCCAGCCAGTTCCCAGACCTGGGCATCTCTTTAGCCAAGGAAAACGATCCATTGCTACAAAATACATATAGATCCACCTTCCCCATGTGCACTGGCAGTTATTGCTGGGGTGTTAGATTGTGTGTGAGGAGAGACAATGGCTTTCTGAGGGGCCCACTCCTTAATTCCTCCCCCGCCCCTCCCACACACAGCAGCTCTAAGCCCTTTAATTAATTTATTTTTAACTAAAGCAATTACAGAAAAGTGAAAATCTAACGCGTGACATTTAACACTTCGCTGTGGCAGCCAGGCTGCCTTTAAATGGGGGCCTTTCTGCGGAACAACAAGAGCCAAAAGGCCCTGTGTCATGGAGTAATGTAAGACACAATCTCGCCTGCAAATGCACAATGAATCGGGAAGGATTTATGTAATTAATTGACCAGTCTTAACCTGTTATCGTGATGTAAGGAATTTGGAACTCATTAATTTGGGCCCTGACAGATTTCATATTAGAGCTGGCAAATATGGATTGAACCTCTTATTCTTGCAGCAGCTGGAATTTCCATGACAGTGAGGATTAGTGAAGAAGACCTATTGCTGGAGTCAAACTGCCTCTTTTGTAATCAGCAGCCCTGCTCTGCATTAAAGGGATAATGGGTGATAGGGGAGACAAAAAAAGTGTGTGTGTGTGTGTGTGGAAGATATTACCCTGGTGGTATAGGGAAGAGTGGCCCTTTCGCTCACTCTGCTAATATTTATATAGGTCCTAAACATTTGCAGCTGAATGAAAACCTTAATACCAATCATAATGAGAGTGCAGCTACCCGGAGCTAAAGGGAGAGGACAAGGCCACAGGCTGAAGATGTTCTGGGGGAAGTTTAAGGTTTAAAATGTGAGGAGGCAGACGTTTCTGCAAAACATTCTCTAGCTGTAGCACAAAGCCTGAGAGTCAAAGGCTGCAGAAGCCAGGAGATTCTAGGTTTAGGCCAAAGGGGAGTTGGTGCAATGCTTTAATTGTAAGTGAGCGCACCAGGGCAACTCATAATGGAGGCTGGCCTTCTCTGGAGCACACTTACTGTCTCCTAGACAGTGGGCTACACACAATCTTGTGCAAAAATAATGAATCTGTTGAGGTGCCTGTACTTTAATATGTGCCTTAGTCCCTCTGTGCAGAATTTATGAGTCATCTCTTCAGCAGTGTGGAAAGGTGGTTTTATGGTTAAGGGATTAGATTAAGAGATCTAGGTTAAATTTCTGGCTTGTCCACAGACTACTGGTGTGACCTTAGCAAAGCTTTTAATTCTTCTGTGCCTCAGTTTCCAATTTTAAAATGGAGGATAATAATACTGCCTTTCCCATCCTTTGTCTGTTTTCCCTATTTAGGGACTGTCTTTGACTATGTGTTTGTACAGTGTCTAGCATAAAGAGGCCCCAATCTCCATTGTGGTCTCTGGGCACTAATGTAATAATAAGGTATCCAGACTCCAGCTTATATCTGGAAGGAAACAGTCTTAGACCTTTTATCTTTCCTTGGCAAGTCATAAATTATTGTGCAGAAAACTGATAAAGTTTTTAGAAGGAACACTAAATGCACTGAACCAGACCCCATCTGCTTAAAAATCACATTTCTGGCTATAAAGTTTTTACCTACTATTGTTACTAATACAATTTACTGAAAGACGTTAGAGAAAAAACATTTCTCCTTTTTTTCTGGTCTCTCTACTTTGTGCATTTGACAGCAAGTTGTATCTAGTCACTTTCAGTGGTTCCCCGGCATAGTCAGTGCACTAGGTCTCTCTTTTATTTGTGTGGGTCCTTCTGCACAATAGCAAAAGAGAGAGAACAGCATTAAAATCGGCAAATATGGCTGTGAAACCACATTTGGCAGGGGGCAAATGTGGTACCAAAAATACAGTTAGATTTGTGCTCTTTAAGCAGATCTATCATTTATTATGCATTTGGATAGCACCTAGCACAATGGTGGCCTTTAGGCTGCCCATATAAATGTCAGATAATAAGTTTAACTCATTTTATTAAAAAAAAGACCAGATTGCAAGTTGATCATACCCCTTTAAAGTGTATCTTTTTATTGCTTCCTGATACATTAATCTTAACATATGCCATGGAGATCTTATTTATCCACAAGTAAGACAACATTTATCTTTTACAGATTTACATGAATCTGTCCTAACAGTTACTTCACCAATTCTGTACTTGCTTTTCTTAGTGATCAAGAACAGCAAACGGCTCAGTTTACACTGTAAGTATACATTTTACCAAATTTTTACTCTCATTAAGTGTTGATCAAGCGTAACTAATTTCCTTGTTAAATTAAATGTGCTGGCATATGGTGAAGCTTAACATTATTTAAAAACAACAAAACAAAGCATGTTTAAGGTTTTGTTTATTTGTAGGGCCTGTATTTTTAAGTATTTTCATCCTCTTTGATTCTTTCAGGTGAACAAATTCAAAGTATGAATCATTTACATTCTTTACTTAATATTATCTGGTATTTTGGATGCTTGCAAAATGAAAGTTAGTGGTTATTATTAGCAAGGGTGAAGGTTTTTGCAAGATATATGTTGGTTAAAAAAACAAACATCAAGTGTCATAGAAACCTTAAGATCAGATTTTTATTTTGTTCTGAGATGATTTAACATACAATGCAAGGCAAAAACTGTGTATATTATAATTCAGTATAGTCAAACCTTCCAAACTAATTCATTTTTGCTTCAGATATTTTGTACCTGAAGAATACAAACATATATGTCTCATTAAAAGTTTAGTTTATTTATAGAGGGTAAATACACATTTCTGCCTAGACCCGATGAAGGATGGAATGGTGGCCCCATTGAAGTCAATGGCCAAACTTCCATTGATTTCTGTGGGGCCAGGATTTCATTCAAATGGTGGATTGTTACCGTTATTTTAGTATCATCTTGTTTGCTGTTTACGCTCAAGTTGAAAAAGTGCCCTTTCCTACATACAATTTAGGTTAAAATTATGGCCTCTTTGAACCAACAGGTGGCCTTTTTTGAATATAGTTAATTTTTGCCTGTACACCGATGAAAGTCTGATTTGAGCTTAGGAACATTTTCAAATACTATCAGGATGTATTTTTATTTATGCAAAACATGGTAGACAAATTTTTGATTATTTTGTTTTCTAATCTGTATTGTAATGCAATTGATTTCATGTAGTAAACGTTTTTAGATGTCTACTTTTTCTCTAGGTCCTGGTTCTTGAATGTTGGATAATAAATAGTAATGATGATGGTGGCCCCATTGAAGTCAATGGCCAAACTTCCATTGATTTCTGTGGGGCCAGGTTTAAACCAGGCATGTCAGGGGGAGTTGGTAACCAGGTCTACTCTAGACAAAGGAAAGTGTTTGCTTCTCTGACCATTCTGGTCTTCAGGCAGACACAGCGAAGATCCATTTACATATAAGGTAAACAAAGCTACACACCAGCAGTAGAGAGAAATTTTATCTGAGCTATCAAGAGAGGGGTCTGAACCTCAAGTGACAAGCAACTGACTCATCTGATTATGTACAATATTACTGTATGATAAAAGTTTAACGAGTGAAGTTTTTTCTGAAAGCCTATGACCCACTGGTGATTAATATAATTGTTAATTGTATGTATGTATCTATACTACATAAAGAATTATGGATACTTTTTTCTATTATGCTTTACAATCTGTGACCAAACGAAGGGAGAAACATGTCTCTCCCAGACAGGAGGGACCATCACAGCAATCTATCTATCACCAATGAAATTAAGTAAGGTGTGACGACAACAACAATGGAAGCGTCATTTACATTAAATCAGCAAAGGAATGGGAAGAACAGCATGAGGTCATCCTGCCTCTTGAAACAAGGTCACTGAACTTTGAGAGATTTAAGCAGAGACAGAGAGCCATTTTGGCATCCATCACTGGACAGACACAAGGGGCCAGAGCTCTTGCAAGCTGAGAAAGATGGGTCCTTCAACCAAGGAGGGATTGCAGTCTCTGAGAACTGAATATAGGTGAGAACCTGCATGGGCAAAGATCTTTCACCTAGGAAGACAAGGGAACCCAGCACCTTGTGCTTCTGTGAAAGGCCCTGATTGAAGGAAAGTCAGCCTGGCTGGGAAGAAGAATGACTGGAAAGAGGAACCATCTTGATTAAAGCCTGTACCGTGCTAGATTAAGTTTTAGACTTTTAAATGTGTTTTCACTTTGATTTGCTTGTAACTATCTCTATTTTTATTTCTTTCACTTGGCATCACTTAACCATGTCCTATTGTTAACAAATCTGTTTTATTTTTACTATAAACCAACTCAGTGCTGTTTGAAGGGAAAGGTGTTTTTACCTCAGTCAGGTTAATAAGCTGTAATGTGCTTTTGTCTCTTTAAGGAGCAAATGGACCTTATTATTTCTCTGAATTGTCCAGGAGAGGGCTGGGCACTTGCAGAGCACACAGTTTGGGAAAAACTTGTGACTGGGAGTGTGTTGAGGCACCCTTTAAGTAGTAACTAAGGCTGGTGGTGGCCGGGATGGGGCTGTTGTGCTAGAGACAGGATGCTGGAGCCAGAGTTGCTGATCCAGGGATGTACAGCACACAGACGCTTGGGTGTTACCTGCATGTTTGTCTGCTGGCTGCTGGTGTCCAGGCTGTGAGCCACAGTACCGGGGCATTTCATGCACCCAGGGTTACGGGGCAGGTGGTGATCCCCCTCACTGGTCCGGATTGCACCCCGGGCCCTACACACTATGCCAGTAGTGTGCAGTGTAGATGGAGCCCTAGTGTGGAATCAGTGTCCCCCCAGGGGGATAGTATGGAACAGCTATTGCAGTTTTAATGCATACACTAGCTGTTTCACACTATCCTGTGAATTCCCCATGTAGACAAGCCCACAGTGTTTTTTGTAGACACAGGACTATATTTTGCTTTTTGTGATATTTAGCAACATTTGGGGCCCATTTCTTCTCCCTGGGGAATTTAGTATACGTCTAGATGGGTTGTAAAGTAGCACAGCATGGAGTACTTTCTCCAGCACTCTCAGAGTGAAATCCTAACTCCACGGAAGACAATGGGAATTTTGCCACATTGATTTCACCAAGCATCAAAAAACAGCTTCATCCATACTGTACCTTATGTACAGCAATTGGTTGGCTAGTTTCATAGTATAGGGCTGGAAAATGCATTAGACACACTGTTCATGTTAAGCTTCCCAATTATTTCTACTTCTTCTTGATATAAAAGATGGCACTTCAGTGTCCTTTGTTAACAATTAATTAAGCCTCAAAACAATAGGTACTATTGTTTTACAGATGGGAAAACTGAGCCGTAGAGCAGTTAAGTGACTTACCTATGGTTGCACAGAAAGTCTGTTGCGATCTTGGAAAGGAATAGCAATTGTCTGTTTCCTATTTCTGTGTTATAAAGGACTTCCCATTCCCAATGGGAGACGCTAGGTAACAAGCTCTTTTGAAAATCTGGCCACAATTGTGGATGCAGAGTACTTTTAAAAATATGATTTTTAAAATATGAACTCAAGACATCTCAAAAACACCTAATTTTCAGAGGGCAATGAGCACCCACCCACTCAAAATCAAGGCACTCAAACAGCAGGGCATCCAAAATCACTAGTCACATTTGATAACATTGGCCAAAGTATTTTTCAGGCTACGGCACCCATAGTAGAGGTCTGTGTTTATTTTGGAGAAGGGAGAAGCAGCGTAGTCACCTTGCTGATTACAGAGTCACAGAAGGGGAGAGAAGAGGGAGGTAATTAGTGTACGCTTGTACATATTGGTTAAATGGGCAGCATCGACAGAATTTCCTTTTAGGGAAGCTAGTAGCAATGTTGTAGTCTTGTTAATATCAATAGGTGTTATCATTGGAATTGGTGCCTGAGAAAGCAGGATTGGTGTTGATTAGAAATTGTAGGAAAGATATTGATTTTGGGCCAATCCTGCAGTAATTAGTAGCCCCTATTAAAATTATTGGGACTACTAGCATAAGTAAGGACTACTCATTGAGTAAGTGTTGCAGAATCAGCTCTTAAATATACCTTATAATAAATCTGGGCCACATAGGGCTGTTAATTTCAAGCAGAACTCCCCATAAGTGGGAGTTCTGTTGTTCAAATTATGCTATGATATGGCCCTCCATTATTATTTTCTCATATTATAATAAAATTAGTTCTTGAAAATTGATCTTATTTTACAACTTATTTTAGAGATATAAAACTTATAGCACATGACAATCCATTTAACCAAATACATTGAAAATGTGTTGAGATCTATATTTTATTTTCTGAACAGGTCTTTTCCCCTTAATGCCTTTTGTACAGGTTTCTGGCCAGGAAGAATTATGCAAACAGCTTGTATTTAAAAACAAAACAAAACTTTGTTTCTTATTTCACAGGTATGTGTTTGCATGTTACCAGAAATCACATGCACTTACGGAGTAAGATTTTTGTCTTCCATTGCTAACACAGTGGCCATCAAGCAATTACAGAGAAATACATATTTTCTTGTTCTATATTTAAGACTAATTTCTGCAGCTTTGACTGACAGGAAGAGTCCTTATGCCTATGACTAAGACACACTTAAGTAGGATTTTACAGGATTGGCCCTGATTTTGTATTCTTCACATAAAACAATACAGCTTCTTTTCATTAGCTTTAAACTATGCCGGGCCTGGCATAAAGACAACCTGAGACTCAAGGAACCACACTTGACTCCTTTACTCCCGCCCACCCTCTGTTGTGCCCGTTGGTGTCAGGGGCGGCATCTGAGGACTTCAGATGCTTTGCCATATGTCTGTCTGTCTCCCTATCTAATCACCGTGGCCTCTGAATGCATTACAATAAATTTAATAAAGGCCAGCATTTGTAAATAATTGAACTCTTGTTCTCTCCCTCTATTCCATGAGCCTGTAGTAAGAGGCTCTTTCTCTTCTTTCCCTTGAGTGACATCCGTTCGCTTAGTATGATTTTCATATTAGTCTTCCCCTCCTTGTTTCCCATCTCCCTGGGTGGGGTTGGTTCTGGTGGGAAAGATCTGTGTCTTACATTTCCTTCTGAAGATTCACTTGCTTAAGTGCTTTGCTGGATCAGGGTCAGAGAGTTCAGCATTTGCAGGATTGAAACCATAAAGATCAAGACCAGAACTTGGAGTTCAGTCCAAAATTTTTTGGGAAGTCGGTGCAGTATGCAGAAAGCATTGAGGGGCCTTGTTTGCATTGACCTGTGTTACTTAACAGGGTAGTTGTCATATTGTGCACCAGCTGAAGTTTCTTTAGAGACATTGGATTAATTCCCAGCTACAGTGCATTGCAGTAACAGGCAGGATGTCACAAATGTGTGGATCATTGTGGCTTGGTCCATGTCTGTTTAGATGAGTTTTAAGCCTTCTGGCTAGCAGGAGGAAGATTTTCTGGTTTAGAATGACCCAGAGACTGTTCATTCTCTGAATGACTGGAGGAGCGACACCCTCAGTTGTTATCATTTTGGCCAGTCCTCTGAACTCTTTCCCTGTTGCACTATACTCATGTCTGTTTTGCTTTGGTTTAGCTTCCACCAGCCGTTCTTCAACCACATGCTAATTTTGGGATCCCTGATGGGAGCGATGTCTAAGATCTGGGTGTTGTCTGCATATTTTGGCATGTGAGTCCATGATGTTTCACAGTCTCTCCCAGGCTTAAGTCTCAGAGCTCTCCTGTCATGTAGGAAGGTACTAATAGTATATGGATGTAGAAACTTGAAGTACAGAGAGTTCAAGGGTTTGACTTACCTAAGGTCGCATGGCAAGAGACAAATCCTTCCTTTACTTACAAGACTTAGAAGACCCTAGGGGTCAGTATGACTGTTCATGTGAGAAAGGCAAGCAGGACCTCCTGAGATGTGCGAAAATTATCTTCTGTTAGAGGTGAAGTTACTCAGTTCCTCCCAGGAGGCCCTCAGCATCTTTCAGGATTAGATATATAAATTGTAAGTTCTTCCGGGCATGGACCTTGCCCTTGTATTTGTCTGTGAAACACACATTTGATGCTATGTATGGTAAATAATAAATAATGACTTTAGACACCTGCTGCACATGGGATTATGAACTGATTCTCCCTCCTGATTAATTTCCCGTTCCAAGATGCCAACGGTGCAGTTTTCCTGGAATATGTCAGTAGCTGGTATGATGGCCTCTGCTACTTTCTTTTACACTATACAGCATTAACTATTGGGGTACTGTCATCTGCCATATACAACGTATTTTACAGCACAGAGAAAGAATTTTAATAAGACCTCCAAGGGGCTTGCTGCCATTTTTTAGTGGAAAGGTTTCCTACAAAGAAAGTGCACTGAAGCTCCCAAGAGACAGCAGGAGAAAACACTCCCACTGAGAAGAGCCTGTGTCATCCCATTTTATTGTCTATATGTCACTACAACACTCACATGATTCTGACAAGCTGTTCTTTTCTGCCTTAGCTAGTGCTGCTTAATGTCATTTTCTTGGTTGAACATCTTCATTTCAGACTTGTTACAAGGCATTAACTAGTTTCTAGGTTTCCGCATGTTGGCTGTATGTTGCTTTGAATAACATTCTCCTTTCTCCTTCACATAAAGGTAAACTATATGTTTACTTGATCCACATTTTTTGTAGCACATCACAGAAGAAAAATCTCTGATGTCTCCATCCAGATTAAGCATTTTAGGATCATATAAATGAGTTTGATGGGCAAACTAGACAACACTATTTCAATGAGTTACAAATAACTGAGAAAAGAACATTGTCCATGCAGTGACTCCAAATACTATACATTTAGGCCATCAGTTTACCACAGTAATATGATTCTCTCTCATTGGTAAACTACCAGCTAGTCCATTTCTTAGTGCAAAATTACTGAGAATATCCTTTGAAAAGCAATGGGCAGCTCATCCAAGTGTTTCTCTTATTTTTCCTTGTGTATACAGTGAGTACATCATGTTTCTATCATTTTGGACTTAGCACAGTTCCAGGAGAAGTGGATCATTCTGAGAGTTGGTAATCAATAACCTGGCCCTTACTCAGAGAAGCAATCCCATTGAGGCCCCTCCTATAAACATTCATGTGGGTGGTCCTTATGGGTCCTATTCTGATACCTTAACTTGTTCAATAGCACATGACTTCACAAATAATCCTATTGATGTCAAGGGGCCTATTTGTGGCGTAAAGTATTGAACGCGAATAAAGGTATCAGGACTTAGCTCTGTTTAATTCAGAGAGACTGTTGTGAGTATGTTTTCAGGATCCTACCCTAACTGATGAACCTAGTCTGCAAAACAAATGCAATGGGCTTTGAAAATTAAAGGGCCGAATGCTGCAAGGAGTGGCTTTCTTGAGATGCTAGTACCCTCTCTCCCTCCGTGGAGATGGGGTGGGGGGTGACGTTCCGCCTCGGCCGGTGCCTAGCAGCTGACTTAGAACTGGTGCACACCCCTGAGCGACATAACACGGCTACCCCTCTGACACATAAGTTATATTGACATAAATGGTAGTGTAGACATTCAGCAGGTGTGCTACAGCACCTCTTCGGCTTGTACCAAATGTGCACAACAGAGTAGGATCTCATTTTTGGGGCCTGATCCTTACTTGCCTCAGAGTTATCTTTTGAAGTCAAGGAGACTACTCACGTAAGAACTGCGCATGTGAATACGGGTTTGCAGGGTGGGTTTGTGTTCCTGAACTGATATTGCTTCACACTTCAATTATAGTCAGCAGCTATAGGGTTAACCAACAAATTCTCTTCTCTCTCACATTGCAGTGCTCATTCATTCTCCACTAAAATATATATATAAAGAAACTGAATGCTTTAGAAAGTTTGACCGAAAGCTGATAAATCATCTGTTTTCCAGATTTAACTTTTAATAGAGAACAGTGATATTTTTTGTGCATTCAGATAACAAACTCCTAACTACTGCATCAGGCGTATTGAGTTTTTGTTTCATTTTGCTTTTAAATTGAACCTGAGAAGCTGATGTACATGAGTTGCCCTGTTCTGAATCTTTGTCATCTCAGACAGCTCTGCTTATTGCCAGCTCATTTCACAGAGATCTATTTCAAATCAACTCATAAATTATTAATCGTACAAGTGTAGGTCAGAGAGACACTAACCCTGACAATCACATCCTAATATTCTCTCTTTAGCATCAGAAATAAGAAAGGAGATAGGAATAATCAATATTCAACAACCCAGGTATATCTCACACAGATATGGTTATGTGCACTCAGAAAAAAAAATTGTATCTTTACAAAACCTGTCAGGTTGGCATTAATCTTGCATGATGAATAATGTGGCAATTTATGAATTTTTAACACCTTTAAAATGATGAAATTGTGGGAGGTGATATCCAAAAGTAAATTTGATCAAATCCGAGAATATTTCTGATCAAATGGAGAGATTGAATAATGTGTAGAAAAATATTTAAACATCAATTTAGTTCACACAGCAAGCAAGCGAGTTCAGATAGGTTTGTTACTGGGAAGTAGTTCTGGTCACAAATAATTCACTTGAAGATTTAATTATAATTTAAAGCTTAAGCAGTAAAAGGTAACAAACCAAATCCTGTAAGGTGTTGAGTGCCTTCTGAGACTGGGAGTTACGGGCACTAGTAATTCACAGCAGGCATGCTGTACCATATAGGCTGTTGGGCCAGACTGTGCTACCTTGACTCCCATTGTGTAGTACCTTACTTCACGGAAAGCCCCACTGATTTCAGTGGAACTCCTTGCAGAGTAAGATACTAATCAGAGCGAATAAGGGGACGGGGGGAGAATCTGGCCCTTTATTAATACTGGGGTCTCAACCTGACAGGTGCTAAGCACCTGTGACTCCTATTGACTTCACTGGGAGTTGTGGGCATTCAGCACAGAATCAGGTCTTTATTCTGATGAAACAAACACCAAATAATTTGCGTACACATTTATTTATTCATTTTTGAGAGAGGCACAAATTATTTCTATTGGCTAATAATGAAAACTATGGGACCAATCCTGTCCCATCTGAGGAGTTTGCCATTGACTTTAATGGGGGTAGGGTCAGACCTTATCTTTGAAATTTCCTAACTTTGAAATTGCCAGACAAATATCAAACCAAAATGTTTCATTTATTAGCTGTCAGGAAGGAATTACTAACATGATTATTAAAAATAGTTACAAGTTTTCCAGGAACCATGGAACGGTTGTACATTTTAATTTTTCATTGTAAGTAAAATAAAAATGAAGATCAAGAATTTTATTTATTAACAAAAAGCATCAACCCTTCCGATGCAAACATTTTATTCAGTCTTTGTTGAACAGAAAATAAAATGTGTTTGTTTCCACAGATTTGAGGAGAATTAACATGTGTCTGATTGTTCATATTTGATCCTTCTTTAATTATTTATGATGCCAAGGAATGAATCTGTCAAGTAAATAATGAAATGCGTACATGCAGCATATGTAATTAGGTTAGGTGCATAAATCCAAAGTGTTCACTTTGTAGTTGTCAGTGCAAAATTTATTAATAATGAGAAATGCTAAATGAAGAAAATCTCTAAGTCTGCTCATTAGCGTAGGTTTGAGAAGTTGCTGAAAAAGAAAGTGGCCATTAGTCCTCTTTAGCTGCAGTTCATAGTTTTAAAATGTTGGTAAACTGCTGTCCATTTTGCTCTTCCCTGCTTAGAACTTGTAACAGGAGCATCCTCTAAGAAGGGTGTTGAGAATGCATATTGTAACTTCACTTTGTAAATAAATGTACAGCTATCTGACTATAGTAATGTATAGGTAGAGATTTTCTGCATCCACCCAGAACTTAAAATTCAATAGACTACTGCATGTTTTACTTCTTATGAGACTGAAGTTCCAATAAACACTAAAATAAAGTGAACCATGTTTGGGTGTTAGAATGTTAGGATCAGAAATGTGCAATATATTCTCATATTTCAAAAACAACAACAGGAATAATACTGCACATAGACTCATGAGTAGAGTGATGCTTGCCATGTTATGTACTTGCTTGTGTTGTGTTCTGTGCACTGGGCAGAATATGTCACACATGGGAGTGTGTGTCTGTGTGACGTGTGTAGTCCATTTAAAATGCCTAATTGTGGAGCAATGAAAATCCTCCTTTAGCTCACAGTCCGAGTCTGTAGCCAGTTATAACCTGACTTCATAAGCTATGTTTAGCTGAATGAAGACTGGAGCATCTGGATATAGGTATTAGGCCATTGGGTAGTTGTGTCCACACAATCAAAAAATTTAATGTATCACTTTATTAGCATGCCTTCAACTTGATGTCTAGCTGCCTCTATCTTGTGTGGGGGAAGACAAAAAATGGTTCTATTTAACAACAACAAAAGCTATGAGTTCATGTCTTTTGGGGTACAAAAAAAAGTGAGATAAATACCTTTTTGAGACAAACACCTGTCATTGTGGGACTCAGAATGAACATTTGTCAATCCCAAATGCTATTTTGAGCTTAACTGCTAAATTTATGTTTAAAAAGTCTTTCAATATGATGTCTGAATTACATAATTAGCACATGCAAATAATAAGACAATTATCTACACATGAGATGCTAACACATCAGTGGCATTCTGTTGTATTTTAATACACAATATCATATGAACCTCGTTGCTGAACCAAGTAATATTTTGGGATCCAGAATGAAAATCGTCTCAGGATGGCCATAAAATAAAAATATTTCAGCCTATCTAAATGACCCTAGCTAAGAGCATATGCTTTCTTTTTCAAGGCATCAAAATATCAAGACCACCAAAAGAAAACTGGTAACCACCCATTCAACTCTGCAGCAAAAAGTTAGTTTGCAACCCCAACATTCTGCATCAGAATCACAAATCCTGTTATCTGCCATCAGGGCTAACGTTTCTTTGCCCCACATCAGATACTACAATATTCGTGTCTGCTAACCAAACCTAGAAGTTCATTGAGTTGTCCATCCATAAAATCAGGAACAGGCATTTAGTGATACAAAATGGTCATGCTAAGACCCAATGCCTGAGGGGCAGATCACTCATATCAGACTCCCAGTTCTGCCTGAAAAAGACCAATTAGGTTATCCTGTCTCTATTCCACTACCAGTGCAGGATTGCTCCCAACAGAATATTCCCTAGTGCTTTACCCAATCTAGTTTTAAATTACTCAAGTGCAAGGACTTCTATCACCTCCCTTGGGGGACTATTACAGTCTCAGGTCTCACTGGTAGGAAATCTTTCCTATTATTCTGCCAACATTTTCCTGTGCTCTTGCATCCCAGCACTCCTAGTTACATCTTCTTGGACAACCCTAAATTCCCTTTTCCTTGGTAGTTTCACCATTCCAAAATGTAATGACAGTTACCTTAATCCCTTGCAGAATTAATTGGCAAAGCTATTTAAATTCTCCTTAATTGTTTTAAACGTTCAGCAGGAGCGGTAGGACCAGAATGCCCAAGCTAAGCCCTCCCTCGTTTGTTCTGGGCCCCCTCAGCCACCCTGGGCTGGATTTTTGTTTTACCCCACACAGTGTCCTGTTGTCACACCCTTCACCTGTGTTATCAGGCAGGCAGAAGTGGGAGCCTGAGAGCCAGATCCCGGATTAACCGAGGAGCCATACCCTGAAATTTCTGTCTGCAATAAGTAACCTATTGATGGGGGTGCCCGTCCCTTATGCAGCAGTTCAAGGTGATAAATCCTAGCTGCAGAATGATATGCTGCTGACATTTCTATGATATTAATTAGATCCACCTTGTCAGGCTGGAGGGAATTTGCTTAACATTCATTAGGAATTTCTTACAGAGAGAGATAGGCATCTCCCCTCCTTTCCTCCCCTTTCTTTCGGCTTTGATTGACAGGTGAGGTCAGGCCAGAGCCAGGTCTCCCCCCCGCCATGCCTGAAGAGCCAGTCCCCGGGCTCCAGGCAGCGAGGGGAGTGGGAGGGGAGGAGTATGAGCTCATTACACGGGACAAAAGCTCAGCTGCCTCGGGGCTCAGGCTGAGGGTCCCTGCAGCAGCCCGCGCGCACCAGGCAGGCGAGGGCGCGACGCAAAAGCCATTTGCGTCCCCTGCAGTCATTTTTCCACGCGGAGGTAATGAAGTTGTCAGCGGAGCCCCGCTATTCAAATAGACCTGCCAGCGTCCGCCCCCTCCCCACCTCCACCGCGGCTCTGCAAACGAGCCCGGCTGCCCTGGCTACTGCTGCGCGCGCACTCCCGCCTGTCCCGGGAGCCCCCGGCGGGCGGCTCTGTTCGGCTACGTGCGCGGCTGCCGGCTGGGGAGTGGCGCGGGCCCCAGCTGGCCGCGCCGGGGCTGTCATTAGGAGCCCGCTGCTGTGCGCCCTTTTCGGTGCACTGAATGGGCCGGGCTTGGTGGGACAGGGGTTGTTGGTATCAACGTGGCAACAAATGAGCTCCTGGCAGAAACCGGGGGGGGGGGGGCGTTTTATTACGGGCCATGCAAGAGGAGGAGGAACGTAGGGTTCCCGCATGAGCCGGTGCTGAGCACAGTCGCACTCTCGGGGTAGTTTTGCATTTCGATTGCACACGTGCTCCCGCAGGGTCCCCCGAGCGCTACACAACCCACCTGCTGTGGGAAGGCAGCAGCCAAGCGATGCCCAGCGTGCTGCAGCAGGCTGGTCTGTTGACGGTAGTAAAAGGGTGGGTGTTTTCGCAAAAAGTGCCATGGGAGGGATCAGGCATGATACCAAGGCAGATCAGACTGGGCCCCGATTTTTTTTAAGATCATATTTGAAAAACTCCCTCCTGATAAGATTGGAATTCTATATATTGACATCAGCATGAAGGGGTGGCAGCCCTGGTAGCATTGGAAATCAGTTACTCCAAATCTGAAGCCCCATCTTCAGCTGGTGTCAGTGGCATAGCTCCCTTGAAGTCAATGGAATGACACTGATTGACACCAGATGAGAATCAGGTGCTTGATTTTGAGACCACTGAGGTACACACTTTTAAAGGAGCTCAATCTCTCTTCCATTTTTGTAGTGTGTGTGTGTTGTGATTGTAATTTAAAACAAGATTGTAGGTGCAAACGATCACATTTAGACAACTAACTGATTGGTTTGCAGGTTCAGTCAGGTTGTTAGAAATCTACATTCTTTAATTTGGGCCTGTAATTGATTGAGGGTTCAAAATTAGGGGCTAATAAAATTGATCCCACTGATAAGTATTTATCTGCCATGATAGTCTCATTTTTGGATCCTCAATTTATTCATTATTTTCAGGAAAGAATATTTTCTGTGCCCTTATGAAAATGATCAATGATCCTTTAGCACAGAAGACTCACGGGAGTAATTTATTTTGTAAGCAGTATTTTAAAAACAGTGGTTCAAGCATTTTAAAAGGTACAGAAGGCTAAAAAAAATTCAGTCAGCTGATGTTTTGTTCTGCCTTTGTTCTTACAATGAGATTTTGCAGATCCCTAGAAATTTGGGAGGTCCATGGATTTACAGTAGTGTAACTAGCAGTGTTTATGCCTTTAGGATTTTCTTTTTTCACAACTTGAAATTCATTTAGAAATGTATATACACTAAAACAACTATTCCATCTGTATTTTTAGGATACAGAGTTACTCTGCATGCACGGACCTGTAGAGTAAAGGCTCCCTAAATATACTTGACACAATGCACTGTAAATGATCCACAAATGGAGGAGTCCCTAAGTGTGCATTGACTCGATACACCATGACCATAGCAGCTCCTACAGAGATTTTACAGCATAGCATGCCAATGATCCATGGATTAAGGACTCCCTAAGTACACATTGACATGATAGACCAAAACAACTCCAGTCTATCGTGTCAATTATCCAGGGATAATGACAGTGTCTTCTGCATGTCCATTGAGACTGGAGCTGTTATGGAAGAAACAAAATTGTTCAACTCTAGTCATATTGCCCTTCTTGGGTGCCCTAGGAGCTTGGCGTATGCTCCCATGCTTCATAACACATCCAAGGTGTATATACAACACTTTTACTGCACTGTCTGCGTTCTATGCTTGGGTATATGTTTAGAGTAATGCTACTGAGAGTACCACAGAATATCAATGTTTTTATACAGAAAGTCTATTGTAATTTAAAGAGGAGAGTTGGGTTTTTAGGGAAAATTTAGTGAGGAAGTGATTCAAAGTGAAGATGAATGTCAGAAGAAGATGAATGCATCCGAAGAAGTGGGTATTCACCCACGAAAGCTCATGCTGCAAAACCTCTGTTAGTCTATAAGGTGCCACAGGATTCTTTGCTGCTTAGACAGATGAGTAGCACTAGAGTCAGAGAAAACTCCCCTCCATCCCCAGTGCAGAGAATAATGGGCAGGCGAATGAGTTGAGATAATACTTTACGGTTATACAGTGCTATTCATCTTCAAACTGCTTCCTCAACAATAACTAATTAATCCTCATGACACCCTAAGATGGTGCTAAGTAAACATTCTTATCCCCATTTTACTGATGGGGAAACTAAAATGTAGAGAGGTTAATGGCATACCAAGGCCAGTGGCACATCTGAAGCTTGAATGCAGAAATTACTGGCCCCTAGTCTTCTCCTTCACCTCTAGACAAAGCTTGAACAGGCTGGGAAGTAGATTATATGAGCCAAGGTTGACATGTGCATAGAGAGTTTTGAAAACTAGCAGGACAACATGGAAATGGATTTGGAGACAGAAGGGAAGTCAATGGTCAATAGTGTTCTTCCTCCAGCAAGAAAGTAGTCTGCTGTTGTCAGGATCTAGACCCCTCCTGAAGTTTAGGCATTAGGGATTTAAAAGCCCAGAAAAAAAAAAGAAATTTAGTAGTCAGGATGGATCAGAAGATATAAAGGTATAAATGGGATTTCAGCAGAGGCAGAGTCAAAGTGAGGATGATTTTTAACAATGTTCTGGAGGTAGAGATAAGGAAGTTTAGGGTCAGATTATCTATTAGCCTGATAGGACTGGTGTCCAGAGCCCTAAGGTCTCCAAGCATTGGGACTCCTGAAGATTTTGGTGACCCCATTTTTAAACCAGCCTCTGTGTTCGGAGTCTGTCTTTTGATGCTGCTGAACCAGAAGGTTAGGAGGAAAATGAGATTCCTGGGTTGAAAGCAGACTTTCAGTTGTATACATTTTTCTTCTTCTTCAAAAGAAAGAAGGTAGCAAATTGCTCATATTGTTCATTGAAGACAGGGATGGAAGAAAAAGTGTATGTGTTGGGGGGAAGAGTAGGAATGGGCAGAAAGCAAGGGCTGGAAATCAGTAGCTGGCACAGACACTGTAGTCACCTTTATCTTCACTAGTGATTGCTGAAAGAACCTGGGTTTTCACACTACGAAAGCAGCTTCTGCAGTCCTAGTGCTCTGGTTTGTACCATCATCTCTCTGTCTTTCACTCTAGACTCCAGTAGGTGAAACCTGAGCTGATTTATATAGCAGAGTGATGTGGGAGGAGATACAGTACAAAATTGCATGGGATTAAGTTGGCACAGGGTAGAATTATAGATATCAACGTTTCAAGGAATAGAATCAGAGTGATTAGGGTGACGATTTGTTGAGAAAGAATCAAGGTATCTAGGTGCTTTATCGAATAATGAATGTAACACGTCACTGTTATGACAAATATATCTTGTTTCTCCTGAGTAATGAAAACTCAGGAAGATCTTCAAACAAACATTCACTGGATTCCCATCCATTTCTGAATGCAGTGTTTAGATTAAGCCATTCACATGTTAGAAGTCCTGGCCACAACTCCATCTGAAGTCAATGGGAGCTGCTAGTGTTCAGCATCTCTAAAATTCGGCCCTAAATGACTGCTATCAAAGCTGGTGAGTCACCCATTGTGTTTTGGACTGCAGACGTTCACACACACTCGCTCAGCTCCCTGTGCCTGACTACTTTGTTTTTGTGAGAGTAGGAGGGGCCTTGGAAAGTTTGAGTGTACTGGTGCCTGCTAAGAGTGGAGCAGTCAGACACATTAAGAATAAGTGGCATGAGCATGTGCATACCTCTGTCATGCTAATACACATTTAGTGAACTGCGGGATGTTTTGAATTTTGTAGGGTCAGTCAGAAGTGCTGAAGTTTTTCTTCTGAGTTCAAAAATGCACTCAAGCGCTCAGTTATTTTGAATAAAAAAACTATATTGCAGGTTTCAGAAGGTCAACAGGAAAGGAAATATAACATTTTAAATATAGAAATACAATCTGAGGCTTACCAACCTCCACAGAGCTCATAATAATTTGAATACATTTAATTGAAAAAAGAGAGAACCTCTTTGACTCTGATTATGATTTAAACGAATACATTATACATTGACTACCAGCCCCTTTGGTGAAAGGCTGCTTAGCTGCAATATATTGGTTTCTCAGGTCCAGTGAAGTTCATCATAAACGTTCCCATTATAATATGCTCTTCTTTGTAATGCTTAAATTCCTTGACTCCCAACAGTCCAAGAAAAAAGGTGTTGTGTGCATATTAAATGTGTTTTTAGGGCTATTTTTAATTTTATTTTCAATTTTACATTCATGGAAATCTAAACCCTACCTAACTGTCTTCTGAGGGAAAATGCACACTATTGAGACCTAAAGAAAACTGAATAAGGTCCAGATTTCATTAATAATGTTCATGTGCCTAAATGCTAATCAATTTTTCAGTGTACAACCTTGCAATGGCAAAGCTCTGATATATGCAACTTCATTGGAAAATGTCACTGTATTTGTAGCAGGCGTGATCTTACTCCCATCAAATTCAAAAGGGCTCAGATACAGTATTTCTTAATGCAACACATAAGACTTTATTACTCAGTGTTCATTCTCAAGAATTATCATTTAATTGTGGGCAGGAAACAAAAAAACCTGAAATTTTTGGGTGACAAATGTTGGGATTTGAAATTTTAACAGTTGAGGAACACCGCTAACAGTTTTTTGGGGAAAAATTATCTCAATGTGTTAAGTTTTTTTCAGGCAGCTCTATTTCCAGCTATTACAGTTACTCAGATTCTGGATGGCATTCAGCTCTTATCCAAACGCCAGTTGACCCCACCAGTTGCTGAACTACCAATGAAGCCTCCAACCACAATGGGAGGAAATATAATGGAGGACCTGGCTCAGCTGCAGGGGAGAACAGAATAGAGGAATCTCCCCACAAACCCTCTTGCTAGCAGCAACAGCTCTTCTGACACAGAGCAGAAGTAACATGGTGAGAATGAAGTGGGACCCGTTTACCCGGAATCTCAACAGTAGCAAAAGTCGGCTTTATTAAGGTAGGCATGAGTTGGGAGTTGAATAGAATAGAAACCCCATAAAGAAGCAAAGATGAAATGAGGCACAATGGGAGGGGGCACAGAAGGAGAGAACGGAGTCTGACCTCTGGAGGGAAAGAGATGGGATTGTGGGGAGAGAAGAGAGAGAAATGGTGTGGAGGAGCAGGGAGAGGCAGTGGATTTTAGAGATGCAAGGAAACAGAAGGGAATGAAGGGAGCAAAGGGGGTAAAGGACAGAAAAAGGGGAGTGTATGTAATGAGCTGTACACTGGCCCTCTAAGGGAAGCTATCGCTCAAGCATGGCCTGAAAAAAATCATTCTGGGAAATGTTGTCTGGATGGGAAGTGTAGTCCAGGAGCCGTGTGACTGGGGCTATATAAGTCAAGCTTCTTGCTTAATTTAGAGTGATCAGGGATGAAGAAAGTTTTACAGCTGAGAAAGCAGCCTGGGGCGGGGGCTATGAGAAAATGCTTGGAGACAAGCATAGATAGGACTCTTGGGTGGGATGAAATAAATGAAAGAAGAGCATATGGGCAAAGGAGTATAGATGGCTCTGGATAGGAATTGAGCATTGGCTTGCAGCTTTGGGCCCACAGCTGGGGCCTCTGGAGAGGATGTGAGGAAGTTCCACTTGTCTTACATGAACTGGGGGAAGCTGAGCCCTGGGAAGGGACAAAGAAGAAGCTGTTTAGTCCAGAAAAGGCCAAACTACTCCATGAATGGAGAAATTTCAGAAGGGTAAGGGAACCTGCCATAGGGAGCCTGGAGGAAATAGACTTTTGATCCAGCCTCATCGTCCACCCCTCACCACTTTGAATCCTTACTCCGACATCCCCTTTTCTATTTAAGATCAAGCTACCTTGTCATTGCTTCAAAGACCTGTATAGCTTTGCTCTTACCTTGCTTATTGCAACACCACTCCTGCTGCCAATACAGCCATTCCTGAGTGCTCATTTGTCCAATTCTGCTAGGGTGACCAGATGTCCTGATTTTATAGGGACAGTCCCGATATTTGGGGCTTTTTCTTATATAGATGCCTATTACCTCCCACCTCTGTCCCGATTTTTTACACTTGCTATCTGGTCACCCTAACTTCTGCAGACCTCTTTTGATGCTGATCTATGTGAATGGAACAGTAGGACCACTATCCTCTCCTTCAAAATCCTTCAAGACTCATCTCTATCCTGATGTCTGCAAGAAATTAGTCAACTAATGAGGGCAGGATTGAGGAGACTATGCGCTATGTGGATTACAAATGTTGGCAGTTTTTGGAGAGGACCACAAATTTTCTATGGTATTTAGCGGGAAATCACTGAGACAAATTTTCAAGCTAGAGATAGGTTTATATATGTATTTTTTTATATCAGTTCAAACATCCCAAGAAAAATCTGCTTCAATATTTGCTGCAAATATCACCTACATAAAATAACTGAAAATAGAATTTTCTGTGCCCGACTGCTTCATCCCCACTAACGTTAGTTCTGAGTCTAGCCAAAAAACACAGCATTATAGTAGGACACTAGAAAAAATGTAAAAACTTCAGAAAGTCCTTGCAGTCATCCATTATGGTCAAATGTGAAGAAAATATACTGATATTCATAGATTTCATAGAGTTTAAGGCCAGAAGGGACTATTAGATCACCTAATGTGACCTATCACAGGCCATTTAATTTCACCTAGTTACCCTTGTATAACTTGAATTTGACTTTAGCATAACTTGTGCGTGGCTAACACATATTTTCCAAAAAGGCATCCAGTCTTGATTGGAAGACATCAAGAGATGGGAGAATCTACTACTTCCATTGGTAGTTTGTTCCAGTGGTGAATCACCCTCACAGTTAGAAATTTGTGCCAAATTTCTATTTTGAATTTGTTTGGCTTCAGCTTCTAGCCATTGATTCTTGGTACACCTCTTTTTGCTAGAATAAAAAGTTCCTTAATACCCAGTAACTTTTTCCTCAGAAGGTACTTATACACTATAATCAAGTCACCTCTCAATCTTAAATGAAATTGAGCTCTTTAAGACTCTCACTGATAGGTATTTTCTCCAGCCTTCAATGTGCAAGAAGATGTACTAAGGAGATGACCCAAACCCAATGAAATCAAAGTAAACATTCCTATTGACTTCAATGGGCTGGGGTAGGGCCCTAAGATTGTACCAATTCCCATTGAGAATGACTAAGCTCTCAAAGACATGGTGAACAAGATGAGGCTGTCCTGAATTTCTGTCTGCTCCCCAGATATATATTAAGCTAATATCTTTTTCTAAAAATTAGTGTTCTCCTTGAATTTGAGCCCTGGTTTGGTAGTGTCATTTTAGTATAGTGAATATTTGTGCATCTCTTAGCACAGTTCTCAGTCTTGGCTCAAAAGAATTCCAGGACTAGCTGAGCAGTGGTATTGCAAGTCAAGATGTATGGTGCATCAACAGGACTTTGTGGAGGGAAGCTTGCATAGCCCCTACCTGCATTGATCTTTGATGTAACCAGTGCCATCCACCCCCTTCATAGCCCCATTCATACCCATAGAATTTACTCCCATATTTTTTACAGTAAACTCCCGTCTAAGCTAAGAAACTATCTGTTGAAGACAGTCTTTCTGCATCCTGAAGTGTGTTTGATAGGCGTTTTGCAGTGGTGCTGAAAGTGTGGACGGGTGAAAACCATTAATATCATTGGTTCTAGGCGACAAATTGATGACAACTATTGTCAGCAATGGGTCAGTGTTGTTATGCTGATAGTATAATGGGTCGAAAGGACATTCATCCAAGTTTAGTAGGCCCAAAACTTTGCCCTATTCTTCTTTATTATACCTGTTTGCAAAGTCCACATAGAAATTTTTAAAAACCAAATGGTTTGATTCTTGTATTTCTAAAAGTAAGCAAATACCAGCAGTCTAGTGTTCCTGAGTAACACTGCAATAACCAATCATTGAGTTTCATACAACAGAGGAAGACAGTGTAGTTAAGGAAATATATCGCATTTTCAAGCTTTGTACGATTATTACCAACAACTGTGAATTTGTTTTAAAAAGGTTAACGATTAGGAAAAACATGTTTGTCATAGTATTTGACTGTTATAAATAGAATGTCTATGACAGGGACAACATGTACGCTCTTTGGGACAGGGACTGTCTCTTTGTTCTGTGTTTGTACAGCTCCTAGTACCATGGGGCTCTGGACTATGACTGGGTGGTACAGTAATACAAATAAATAATAATAATCACATGTTTAATCCCCAAAAATTGTCTTAAAGGACGATAATGCCCATGTGAAATGCCTGGTGGATATGGGCTGACACTTTTGTGCGCTTGCTATTTGGGACAAACTCATTCATTACAAAATCATGACATTACTGCACTCTCACACCACCAGGATGAGGCTGAATCAAAATATCTTCAGGATGATAGTTCTCCAGCATGATGATGTTCTTCAGATCCTGAAATTGGTTTATGGACTTGTGATCCCATGTGGCAATGGCCCAACAACAATATGGTTCATCCTAGAAACTAAGGGGGGGGGGGGATAACTCTATTGAAAGATGCCATTTGATACTTTTAAAAAGAGGCTAAGAGTCTATGAAAGCATTGCTTTAAATCTTAGCAACCGAAACAGTGTGTGTGCGAGTGTGAGTGCATGTGCATGCGATTTTAGCAACCCAAACAATGTGTGTGTGAGCACAGGTTTCTGTTCAAAACATTTTCCAGGGATGCTAAGTAGTGCTTGCTTTCCTTTATACACATACATTTTCTCCAAACTTCTGGAGAAACTATTCAATACAGTACTTGCACAACTAATACTTGCACAGAGCCTGATCCAAATTGACGTCCAGGTTTTTTTTCATTGACTTGAATGGGCATTGAGTCAGACTCAGGCAATTAATGTGGGAGGCTCCAATCTTACAATATGATGCATATAGGCAGCCCCCAGGTCCTGCACAAAGCCTGGGCAATAGGAGTCTGTGTGGGCACATACACTTGTTGTGTGCATCACTTTGGTAGATTGGGGCTTTAACACATGTAGGTTATAACTGTGGTGATGAGCCCCTTTTATTTCAACACGCATAACTGAGATGAATATACGTAGTAAAATTCCCCTGTTCTTTAATTTAGAGGTAAAAGGAACCTGGCTTTTTACACTGAGAAAAGGTATGCTAAACTTTTTGCAGGTGAAAGATCTTTCAAACATTGGTTGAATAATTTTTGTCCATTTGGCCATTCAGCTAATTGATTTAGTACATCCTCCCCTGCATTTCTTCACAAGTAGTCAGACCTTTGTAGTAAAATATTACGGTCAAAATATATTTTGGAGGAAAGGTATAATAATCCTGTTAATGGATTTCTTTAAATTTCCTATGTATTTTGCAATGAAATAAGCGTATCTATAGCATTTTTTTAAAGTTGTGCTTAAGGATTTATATACTCTTAATGGATAGAGATTATTTCTCTGGATAATATAAATATCCTAAAGATTTAATGAAGCCATAAAGACATTAATAAGACTTCTGTAATTTAGAATTATGGTTACAATAGCTTCAGAATGCTAAATACACTGGTAATATTTCATTGTTTCAAGTTTTTAGTAAACAGGCTTAGTGCAAGAGACCTATACAGGAGCTGGGGAGATGTAATTGCCCTCCCAACCTGGTGGTGGGGCACAGAGCACCAGTGTACACATTAGGGTGGGTTATAACCAGAGAAGCTACATACCATACACAAATCATGTCAAACCAATCTGATAGCTTTCTTTGATAGGATAACGAGTCTTGTGGATAAGGGAGAAGCGGTGGATGTGGTATACCTAGACTTTAGTAAGGCATTTGATACAGTCTCGCATGATATTCTTATCGATAAACTAGGCAAATACAATTTAGATGGGGCTACTATAAGGTGGGTGCATAACTGGCTGGATAACCGTACTCAGAGAGTTGTTATTAATGGTTCCCAATCCTGCTGGAAAGGCATAACAAGTGGCGTTCCGCAGGGGTCTGTTTTGGGACCGGCTCTGTTCAATATCTTCATTAACGACTTAGATATTGGCATAGAAAGTACACTTTAAAAAAAAAAAAAAAAAAAGTGTACTTTCTATGCCAATATCTAAGTTGTTAATGAAGATATTGAACAGAGCCGGTTTAAGTTTGCAGATGATACCAAACTGGGAGGGATTGCAACTGCTTTGGAGGATAGGGTCATAATTCAAAATGATCTGGACAAATTGGAGAAATGGTCTGAGGTAAACAGGATGAAGTTTAACAAAGACAAATGCAAAGTGCTCCACTTAGGAAGGAACAATCAGTTTCACACATACAGAATGGGAAGAGACTGTCTAGGAAGGAGTACGGCAGAAAGGGATCTAGGGGTTATAGTGGACCACAAGCTAAATATGAGTCAACAGTGTGATGCTGTTGCAAAAAAAGCAAACATGATTCTGGGATGTATTAACAGGTGTGTTGTGAGCAAGACACGAGAAGTCATTCTTCCGCTCTACTCTGCGCTGGTTAGGCCTCAACTGGAGTATTGTGTCCAGTTCTGGGCACCGCATTTCAAGAAAGATGTGGAGAAATTGGAGAGGGTCCAGAGAAGAGCAACAAGAATGATTAAAGGTCTTGAGAACATGACCTATGAAGGAAGGCTGAAAGAATTGGGTTTGTTTAGTTTGGAAAAGAGAAGACTGAGAGGGGACATGATAGCAGTTTTCAGGTATCTAAAAGGGTGTCATAAGGAGGAGGGAGAAAACTTGTTCACCTTAGCCTCTAAGGATAGAACAAGAAGCAATGGGCTTAAACTGCAGCAAGGGAGGTTTAGGTTGGACATTAGGAAAAAGTTCCTAACTGTCAGGGTGGTTAAACACTGGAATAAATTGCCTAGGGAGGTTGTGGAATCTCCATCTCTGGAGATATTTAAGAGTAGGTTAGATAAATGTCTATCAGGGATGGTCTAGACAGTATTTGGTCCTGCCATGAGGGCAGGGGACTGGACTCGATGACCTCTCGAGGTCCCTTCCAGTCCTAGAATCTATGAATCTATGAAACCTAGTGGCCACACCCCAGCCACTCTGCCAGACCACGCCTGACTTGTCCACAGCCTCCCTTTGTACACTGCTGCAGAGTATGCCACAGTGGAATACCGCTTACCAGGGGCATGGATTCTCCATCTTTGACTTCTCCATGTTCTGTCTCCAGCACATAGTAGCTGAACCACAGTTTCACTGTTGTTGAGGTCTTATGCAGCCATGCAAATGTGGGGACACAATCTGACCCTGAGCTCCCATGGCCATAGCTATATATATATATATATAATGAGTGTTACTACACAAACAATTTCTGCTGTGTTGATCCATTGGACATTTTGATCGTATGCAAATGTTTTGTCTGTTTGCTATGCAAAGAACAACAATGACACAGAATCCAATGATGATGGCACAGAATCCAATCAGAAAACCGGCATAAAGATTAAAGGTCTTCCCAATGAGAAGTGAACTTGCTAAACTACACCTTTCAATGAATTTGGACAAAACTGAAAAATGTTGTTGGTATCAGATCCTTAGGCTGATTACTGAAGCGTTCGATTTTTCAGTGTGTCAATTCATCACTGTCTACCTGGTTATATTTAACATTTTCTCCTGTTTCCATTGTGTCTGCTGAGATAGGCAATCTCTGTCACATGATATCTGCTTCACAAGAAGGTCAATAGACCATTGTGGAGGCCCATGATTTCTGCTCCCAAGCTGGCTTGATTCTTTCCATGGTATTGCTGAAAGCAGATGGAGCCTCCGTGTCTTGCAGCTTCTAAAATATTAATAAGATTAGAGCTTTTATCCTTCAAAAAGCTGTGCATTTCCTTTTTGGTGCTCTGCAAATAGCCAGCCTGTCCATGTAAAGCAAGGGCTCTCTAAAAATATTTGGTAACTCTGACTGGTAATACCAAAATGCTATACTGTACCCGCCAGTAAATTTCCTGTATATCTAGTTAAAATGGTACTCCATATTTTAAGTCATGCTTAGAAAGAGTTAAGTTTATGTTGAAGATACTAAGCTTAGTGTAATTCTGTCTGAAGTTGAGAGGTTATGGATGCAATTTGGTAAGTATTTTGGTCCAGATCTTCACATATGGCCAAAATGCATGAAGTGCGAGGCATGGGATGGTTGGTGTGCAAAGGTGGCTTAAAGCTCCCCGGGTCACTGACCTGCTTATGGCACTGTGTTAGAGCAGCCTTTAGGTTGCTCTAACTTACACCCTGCCTGTAATTTCCACAGGGTGCCAAAATGAAGTGCAGGATTAACATGGGATAGAAATGTCCTGATCACACTCTTTCCCTCTGCCATCCTCAGGGCATAGAATCCATTTACATTGCGTCTTTGTTACTGCAGGATCAGTCTTGCACTGTCCCTGGGCTGGTTAAGACAGTTTATAGCTAGAGTAGATTGATGGTTCAGCACAAAGCTGCTGCATTTCATCCAAAGATCTAGATCAGTATCTAGGTGTGGACCTGAACCAAAACTCTGGATCTGAACACTTCTGAATTTTAGGGGATTTGGAATCTGAATCAGACCTTTTTTGCCTCAGTTTCCCAACCAGTGATGCGTACCCACCTTTGTAAAGTGCTTTGAGTTCCACAGATGGAAGGCACTATAGGAGTTCTTTCCTTAAAGGGCCTATCCCTAAATGCTTGTTGAAGAATCAGTATTTATAACTATGCATAGCCCTCTGGTGTAGAATTTTGCCTATTCTTTTCCTAATACATAGGCCCAGCTGTTATTCACTCTTCCCTTTTTAGAATCAACAATTAAATTGCACAGCACTGCTGTGTTTTACCAATTAAAATAACTACTGTCTATTTGGCAGTCCTTTAATGGGAAATGAAATTCCCGTTTAGGCATATATCATGCCAATACATATATCATATGGTATACAATTTAGATAATTTTCGAGGACAGTAACTGTATTAGTTTACACTCCCCCTACCCAGTCCTGCTGATGAGCATCAATTTTGTTAATTAAGAATTTTAAGCTCTGTAAATTTATAGTACAATTATGTTTTACTTCACATGTAGAAGGTCTTTACCCCTCTACCACTATTAACAAAATATCCACTTATATTATTTGCTGACGGTTTCAAAGGCTGGTGAATTTTATATGAAGATTTACCATTTATTTCTAAGCCTTGCTCACTGAGTATCAGCTGTTTGTCAGCAAAACATAACAGTGAAGACTTTTGACTTAAATCTTTTTTTTTTTTTTTTTTTTTTTAAAGAAAAGGCCATTCATCAGGTAGGAAAAGACTGCTGCTCACAGTCTCAAGTTCTGCCAGAGACAAATGGCTGTAAAAATTTAAAATCAATCATTAACAGATTAGCTGTTGGTCCAAAGTAAATAGCAATCAGCTTATTAGGCATCAGGCAGAGTGAGATAAAGGGGAAGAGTTATTGAAAATGAGGATGTTTGCTGGAGCTGTGCTGATGGAGCAGAACAGGAAAAGGCTGTTTCTTTGTTGCTCTAATTACAAATGGAAAATAACCTACAGTGCTGAACAAGTTGAGCTCCCTAGTTGAATTGAATGGAGCATGGTGCTTATGTTCTACGTCGTGGTTTGATTTATCTTGATTAGCATAGAAATTTGCTTCACGTTTTCCCCCCTCCCCACAAGGCCCAATTCTATATTCCCTCTGCACCTAAAACTACCACTGAAGTCAATGGACTTTTTGGACTGAAGGGGCTGGAGCAACATGTGCTAACACGTTTGAGCTCAAAACCGATGGCAACGGTGCACAGACTGTTGCCACACTAAACCATTGATGATGTTTGCAAATCTACATTCTTGTACAGGGGATTCCCTGCAGGACAGGTGAAATTTTTATCCCAACAGGGTTTAATTCTGGCTAGCTGACAAGCTGTTGAGGACTAAGTCGCAGCCAGCATTGTGTCAGCTAACTTGACAGCTACGTTGGAACATGGCAAAATTGTGTAATGTAGACAAGCTCAGAAAGAAAGATAGGTTGTAAGACATAGAGAAGAGAAAAGAATGAATGAGAAAGAGGAAAAGCAGGGGAACAGTGAAGGTTAAAAAAGAGTTGAGAGGAAGGAGAAATGTCAAGGAGGAGAGAAGGGGAAATCAGGAGGAAATGAAATAAACAGGTAGAGAAGTGAAAATCCTGCTTCAATTGAAGTCAATGGCAAAGCTCCCCTTGACTTCAGTGGAGCCAGTATTTCAGCCACAGTGCCTTTTTTATGATGTGTTCAGCTGATCCAATTGGATGCCTCAGCATATGTAAGTACCTGAGTGTACTTTATTTTCTGCCCCCTTGAGTTAGGAAGAATGAATTGAATGAACATAGTGATTTACTATGTTCATAGTGACTACTATGTTCATTCAGTTCATTTTGGTATTTGGAGTTGGGGTTTTTCTTTTAAGCGACTGAATTTGATGCTTATGAAAATGAGGGATGATTAATACTGGCTAGATCTAGGTATAATGAAGGCCTTGTGTAAACTTCCACACTCCTTTTCTATTGCTTACTGGTTCCAACTTGCAGCACTCACTGGTTTTTCTAATTCTACATCTCTGTTTTTTTATAAATTGGATTTGGTTCTTGTTAGAGTCATCACATCAGCTGCCCTGCAAACTAAAGTCCATTAGTTCAGTCTCCCTGTCCACTCATATTCCTTGTGTCGCTGCTGAGAATGCCAACAAAGGTGCCAGCTTGATAGGTTTTGTGATTGTAATGAAATGTCCACTAGGCCCTAGGCAAAGACCACAAGTTCACTCCCATTGGTGACCTAGCAAGATGTCAGTACAAGTTGGGTTTATGCTGTACGGTCAGCTGTAGAACTGTGCCAAATATTTGCTGCAAAAGTGAAAGCATTTGAAATTTGACCTTTAGAGTTCCCAGAGCCTCAAAAATAGAGCAGTGCATGTGGACTTTTCTGTGAAAGCAAACATTTTGTAGAAATTGAGCACAACATCTTTTATCATCAATCTGGCAAACCGGGAAATTTTCACTCCAGGTTTTGTGGAGCACTTTTAACTTATGAAGTAAGTTAATTGGGAGCAATGAGAAAAATATGGTATGTGTGGTTTACTGATTGTTACCAGTGCCAGGGCTTTGCATGTGTCCAGAAATCTGTCTGAGAACTGCACAATGCTGAATCTGGGTCAGTTAGAGCTTGATGGGCAGTTGTGATGAAAATGGAATTCAGACACAGTAGAAATGATCTTTTTTTGCAAAATTTTAGTGACTTCTTTCTGATTTTTCTGCAGCCCTACTGATTATTAGTATACCTGGGAACTCTCTGTTCAAGGGTTTGAGCATCTAGTCTCCCATAATTTTTTTATTTCTAGTGGATAAATTTGGAAACAGTTTTTGTCTCTGAAATTATTCTACTCTTTATATTTCTGCTTTGCCTTATAATATACTATCATAGGGGCATCCTACTTACATATAACTCTTATGATGTGCTCATTAATGGCTGAAGCAACCACATGAGCTTATTGTTGTAACTCTCTCCCTCCTTCTGCTAATCAACATTTGATCACATCCCTCATCAGGTCATGTCTTAGCTTCTAAGCTCTCTGTGCAGGGACTTGTCTGTTAAATGCTATGCATATTTGTTGTGCTGTGTAAAATAGCTATAATAATAACTACCCCTGAGAGTGTGTTTTGTTCTGTCTGTGGTGTTATTACAGGCCTGGAGGCAGCTTGTTTCTGTTCTTAGGCCTCTGTGCAGTAGGACAGCAGACAAAACCTTCAACTATCCCATTGAGTACAAGGGCCAGGGACAATCATTGCCCCTGCACTTGGGGAACCCCAGGGTCTGCATAACTGTATCCCCTACCCCCACTCCACACAGACCCAATCTCCCTAGTAGCTCCAGGAAGGATTATGCCCCCTATTTAGGCATGTAGTTAAATGCCTCAATCTTGCCTCTAGTGTCCATGTTATAGGATTGAGGTCTAACTCATGAATAACATACATTTATACCACTACCTTGTTTAATCCCCCTTGATTACACAGCCTGGAACCTGATTGGATTTCGATCTGTTTGATTTAAGTTTGAGCACCTGTGCCAGCTGAAATACAGGACATTAAAAGATTAAAATGCTACAGCATACTAGTGCCTTTCATAGAGTATATGGACATTATAAATTGCTCTTGTTTACATAAAGACTATATCAGGGTTGGGAAATTAAATGATGATATGAATAATTGTGGGACAACGAACATGACCAGAATGGGAGACAGTGGTATCACTGTGACCCTAGAACTGGGAAGCATATTTATTGTTTGTTATTTCTATTGCAGTAGCACATAAGGACCCTAGTCAGGGATCATGGTCCCTTTTTAGTATGCACTGTATCTACAAGCACATTTCACAAAGACAGTCCCTGCCCCAGAGAGCTTTCAATCAAGGGTTTTCACTATATGCAACAGGTAAATAAATGGAGTCTATGCCATTCTTAAAGATAAACATTTCTTTTTAAAGACCTAATGGGAGTTCTTAGGAAAAACATGGTGTACTCTGAAATTAATTTCTTAGCAGACGGAGAGAGTAACACTCGGACATCAAGAGGCACATCATGAGTCTACAGGGTATCAGAAGGGCTCTGTCAAACCATTCAGTTCCTGGGGAACAGGATGGATGGGAAGGTGAGCAGGGCACAGGAGAGCATCACAATATGCCAGGCCACTTATTCAAATCAAATCAAATCAGTACGCCTGTTGGAATTCTAAATAAGTTTTAAAAATCATCAGGCCAAGGTGGTATTGAAAATTTCGTGTAAAATTGAACACTGTGGCCCAATTTTCAGAGATGATGAGCACTTCCAGTTCCATTGTCTTCAATAACAAATGTGGTGGACTGAGTTTCATTCTATTTAGGCTTTCTTTGGCCCAAATTTGCTCTTGGTTATGCCAGCGTAAATCTGAAGAAACTCCCTTGAAACTAAAGAGCAGAATTTGACCTAGGATCTTCAGATTTCAGTGTTCTGAGAAAGTCACAACATCTAGGAGCAAAAGTGTCCATTCTGCATCGAGATACATTTGAGGAGAAATGCAGATTAGGGGCCTGAACTTGTGCACGCTACCAAGAACAGTGCTTGCTACCATGAGTAGACCCATTACTTCTCAAAAGCTAGATTGTGGCTAGGTGTCTGTGGGTTGCGCTGGAGATCAAGGGGGAGTAAGACCCCCAATCCCACCTCCCTGCATGACCATGTCAGACCTTTCATGAGCACAACAGGGGCTTCATAGCTATGTACATGTGGGTGTCCACCTGAAAATCAGGCCCAAAGTCTGTAGGGCTGTGCACCCCAAAACTGAAGGCCTCCAAAATCAGTGCCTAAATCTGAAATTTTGATTGCATAGGGTTCTTTGGAGAGATGGAAAGTATCATCTTGTTCTGATTTAGACTCTGGATTTAAGTCATTGGCTTAGGGAGGAAGATTGTCTTTTTTCTCAATAACCATGCCCCGGTGTTGTGGAGTTTCCATTCTTAGTAAACTGGCCACATCACTTCCTACCATTATTTGAGGGTAAATTGAGTGTAGACAAAACCATACTCTTCCTAGATCATTTCCTCTCATCTTTCCCCTCCCTCTCCCTATTTTCCCCATCTCTTTTCTTTTCTGTTTCCATTCCTCTGTGTTCCTTGCTAGCCACATCTCCCTACTTCTCCATTTGCTCTCTCATCCATTATCTTCTTTCTTTCCTCCATTTCCACACAGATCACTCTTTTCCCTTTGTTCCCCATCTTTCCTTATATGCTCCTTCCCTTTCCGCTTGTGTTTCCCTCCCTTCTTTCATTCTCCTTTCCTCTCCCTCTGGTTTCCCTCCCACATCCCTTCCATTTCCATTCTCTTCTGTCCATATCTCTTTTTCTTTGTTTGCTTATTATAGCTGAATGTTTGCACTGATTTAAATAGCCTGTTTCAGGAGTAGCTACAGCTGCCAGGATGAACAATCCTCTATTCTGCTGAGCTGAGGGAAGTCAGGGGATTGGCAGGAGGCAGAGCCTCTGGCATATTCTAATCCGGATTGCTGTGAACTCCTGCAACAGCAACGACAGTAGCAGGGATGTAAAAGGCAATGTTGGTACCATTTCGCTGACAGTTTTCCCCGGGAACCCTCTTCTTCAGAAATGTAATAAGCCCTGCCCATCTGCTATGATGGCTGAGAAGCCCCAATTCCCCATAGGGCTCTCCCATGGCAGCAGCAAAGGGCAGGTGGGCGTAGGTAGCATGATTGCTGAAGCTTTGAGGAAGGGAGAACCACTCCAGGATCAGATGGCATGTATGTGTGGACAGGGTAAAGCATCCTTACCTCCAGAATCATACCTCGATGGAGAGGGGTGAGACCTGCTACAATGACACCCCACCCCCAGCGATAATGGGAAAGGATCGGGCATCGTTAGACACAGGTGCATGGGGTAGGGAGCCTCTGAAGCATATCTGCCTGTTTGGAGGGCACTAAGGAGAAACACCTGTCCCCTGAATGCTACAGCTGACTTGGAGGCTCAGAGGAAGCATGGGGAGGTGGGAGCTTTCCCAGACTGGTTACCGAAGCTCTCATCTGCTCTCTCCCTCTGTAGACACAGAAGCTCTTTGAATTGTCTGCCCAGCTCTGCTCAGCTGCCTTCCCCTTTCAGGGGAGTGGGGAAAGAATCCCCTAACTGAGGTGGGGATGAAGGATTGTGGAGGTAGGGCTGCATGATCTTGTCCTTCCAACCTTTGGCCAGTTTCCAGGGCCCCTGGAGTGGTTTCTCTTGCCCCACAGCTTCAGCACCCACCTGTTGTTGCTACCATGAGGAACCCATCAGGGCCTCCACTCAGCTGTCACAGTAGGGCCAGAGCCTATTCCTCCAGTGAATGGCTACCAGGCATTCCAACTCACTCTGCCCATTTTTATTATCACACCCATGCTGGGCAATTACTAGGTCAGTGAAAACCTGACGATGACTGCCCATGAAGGATAAGTATCACGAACTTTGACCACTAATGGAGTTAAACTTCAATGGAAACAGCCTTTTTATTCAAATAGCATTTTACTTTAGCCACTGTCGTCATCTCCAAATAACAGGCCAAATAAAAGCAAAAGTATTATCATTCCTATAATTTGCAGTAAAATCTAAATATCTCCTTATTCCATGGTCTAACCTACTACTGCTAAGCATATGGATGGAATCTATCAGAACAATGGTTGCTCTAGTCCTGTCTCCTCGCTGCATCAGAGGCCAGTTGCAAATGCTTCACAGTAAGCTTGAAATTCTCCCATAATGGAAAATTATGAAATAAACTATCATGGGGAGAGTTCCTTTCTGAGCCCTAGTTATGCCCTGAAAGTGAATTTAATCAAGAGTAGGTAATAGGAATATATCTACCATAATGAACTTCAAGATGTGAGCAGGCATTGTCAGGAGCGGAATTCCTGATATATGCTGGTTGTAATTGGAAATCTTTACGTTTTAGTTCCACCTGTCATTTTTCCAGTCCCATTCTAAGGGTATCAATTAAAATAATACTCTCTCTATATGACAGTTACATTTGAGCCCCAAAACAAATCTAGTCCTTTTGACTGAAAAAAAATAATTGCTTTGCTACAATTCAGAATGGATGTTAGGATATTCTGGGCCACATTTTAAAATATGACCGTATCAGGTCAATCTGCATTTGTATGCATAGATTGAGTAACAGCGTGCCCATTTGTTTGTGGAGTTGTTTCCCCATTTATGAGCACAAATAAAGGTTCCTTTCCACTTGCTATCGAAGGAGACTTAGCCAGCCAGCCAGAGTTCCAGGTACACGATGCAGGTCTCAGGGTTTGATGGCAGAGTAAGTTTAATGTATCGTTTTCTTTGCTAGAGTTTTAATAGTGAAATTACATTTGAAAACAATTAAGCCCAAACCAAAGGATACTGATGATAATGCAGACCTGACTAAATAACACTGGCTGTTTCATTTTCATTCACTTATCAGATATATTTACTTCTCAGATATTTCCTTAACCGGAATTGACTGTACTATAATTGCCTATTTCTTTGGTCCATTGGCTGTTAACCTTGAAGTGACTAGGGTAAAACTGGCGAGGCCTTCCCTGTCAGGCCTGACCTCTCACTATGCTGGAGAGGGTGCTGCCATGACAACCGCGACAGATGTCAGCTAAGCAATGTGCACCCTAGAAAGACTCCTGTATTGAGAAAATCGATCTTGTAATGGTACTACCGAGCACATTCACTGAACTGCCAAGTGTTCTAGGCTTAATCATTTATTTCATCCAGCAGAGAGAAGAAAACATAAAAGAAATGAAATGAATTTGACCTCTGTCTTGTGAGTGACTTTAGTGCTATGCTGAATTCAAGCAAGTGCCTCTTATGAATTTAAAAAAATTACATTAGGAATAACATTTTGAAGTGAAATGACTCTTGTAATGCCAACCCTCCAGAAACATGTTATTTCAAATGTCAGACACATAATAGTCATTTGCTATTTTCCGTGTGTGTCCAGAGGTTATCTCCACCTAGGGTGCATTTCAGGTAACTTATTATAAAGAAACTGCATATAAAGTATACAAAAATATTGCCTGGTTTAGTTTTATTTTTCTATACTCCTTTGGTAAGGAAACCTCCTTCGTGACTACATTATAATACAGCTGTGCTGAGAAAACAATAAACAATGTTTCATTTTGATGGCTTCTCTTCTTTTTCTATGTCTCGTAACTTTCCAATTGTAGGAACACCAATATAAAACATTCCCCCCCCAATCCTGAGTGAAGTTTTTCTGGATGACAACTAATCCTCCAATGGAATAGAATGGTTTCCAGACACTGAGAGAGACTAGTCAGTCACTCCTTTCAATTACATTTGGATTTTGCTTGCTGTGTATGCAAATGATTTTATGACCAAACCCTGTAACTCCATGGTAACATTCGCCAATATATCAGTGTCATTCTGGAAACATTCTATATGTCTTTGACAAATAGTGAAAAACGAAAACCCACAGGATTTGATGTGTGCCTTCTCTTGGATGGGCCTGATGCTAGATTTCAGGGATAAACCCCCCAAACCTAAAGAGAATGGAAAAATCTCTATGCTTAACTTGTCCTTAAAAAAAAAATCACTGAGGGTGATTATAATGAAAAGGATCTCTTAAGACTGTCAATGCAATATGTCTGTCTCTGTGCTGTGGGATATTTTATTGCATTTTTGCCCTCAAGTGAAGCTGACGGGAGCCAGGCTTGTAATTTAAATCAATAAGAACCCTTTACCATGGCCATAAAATACTTGGCTAAACCTTTGAAGTGGCCACAGTTGAATGCACAGTGAACACAGTATAAATGTTCCTTAAGATGTATTGTATTAGACCACTACTAAAACAGCATTCAAAGGAACGAGCGCCTAAGCACCTTTTGTGAATGATGGGAGAGCCTCCCAGCCTCTTTTGATCATTTACATTCACCGTTCACATTGCCATGTGAAGTTGCTATAAACAAGCACTCTTAATTGGCATATCACCCCTGCTGCAGATGTCACGCTTCCTTGTCAGCCGTTCTTGATATCTGCTTGACAGGTTTCCTGGGATCTGGATTAGGTTCTAAACCAATAATCCACATCTGATATGTTGTTATGTCAATTGCTCTTTTACATTTCAATGATGGCTGGGGAAATATAAGGCAAATGCAGTGTTCAGAACCGTTCCATAAGGATGGCGTGTGGTGCTGAGTTACAAAGCTAATTTTGTACCAGGTGATAGAGATTTTAAAATGATCATCTAAATGAACTATAATGTTTCCCTGTTTATTGAGAGCTGATTTAGCCAGGATGTATTTTCAGTGCATTTCGAGCCCGTTCCTCAGCTGGCATAGATCAGCACAGCTCCACTGATGTCAATGGAACAGTGCTGATTTACACCAGCTGAGGATCAGGTACTTGCAGTCTTTAAAATGTATCTTGTACGAATATATATTTATAACTTTTTTCTTTGTAAAATAACTAAATGCAAAAAACTCCCACAAAACCAGCCCCATTTTAAATAACACCAAGCATTTGAGTTTTTCAAAACAATGAAAGCCAGGAAATTCAAAGTTATGGCTGACACTTCATCCTCACTACAAATAGCTGGGGGAAAAGAAGTAGAGTTTAAATGAATTTCCTGGCTTTTTGTTCCTTGGAATTATTTAAACATAGCTCCGTGTATTTAACTTACTTTTGTAATGTAGTTTTTTTGAATAAATAAATGCATGGTCAAATATGTATTAACCACAAGCTAAATTATGGGTGGTATCAGAACCAGTGTCAGGGGGGTATGTGGGATGGAGTGGAGGTGTAGCATTCTAGTGGCACTGTCACAAGTCTATAAGCCTGCATAATGGCTCCAGAAGCAATGGAGGACTAGCGCCAGGAGCAGCATTTAATACTCATTTTAAAAAAGGAGTAATATGTGCCCTCCTCCCCAGGGGCAGTCTCCAGGCCATAAAAGAACCCTGGGTGGTTAGGCCCCCATCCCCTATCTGCCTAACCATGCCCAATTTGGGGTATGCAATTCTGCTGTCTGTGCTAGATGTCCCTCTTTGTGCTAAGATGGCCTGATCTTGTATTCGTTGAAGCCAATGGGAGCATTTTCATTGACTCCAGTGGGTGTTGGATCCAGCCCAGTCTTCACTCTCCTGAATGAATGTTCTAAGAAGGGAAAGGGCTTCTTTCCTGCCTCTCTAGCACATACTCACAGGGGCAGTCACAGTCTGGCCTTATAGTATCCATAATATGCCTTATTATTAGGTAACTGTTTTAGCAGGTGTGTTATATCCCCATTAGATTGTAATAGTTTGAGTTAATAACAACAAATGTACTCGTTTTGGACTGTTACAAGCTAGCCTATTGTATACAGCCTCTGGTACTAGAGCCAGGCAAAACCCCAGTCCAGAAGATATTTATCTGATTTGCGATTTTGTTGTAAACTGTTTGCTGGGGTTCGCTCCGAGATAAGTTTAGAGGTAACCTATTTGGAAAGAACATGTGTATCATAAACACAGAGAGCATGTAGTCATTTTTATATGTGCTACACATGTGTATGGACTGTTATCTGAACCTTTCATGTTAGTTCATATATGAGTGAATCTCATATGTCAATGTCAAACATAGGCCGCTAATGTATAATTCATGCCGGTTATATCTATTTTGTTCTCCACTGAAAACCACAGCACAGTCAGTGGTTTCATGTGATTTTTTTTTTTACCCGAAATTAGGAAAAACTTGGTGACTTCAGATAAGTTCCACTGTGAGACTTCTGGTTTTGTTCGTATGGGACATGCAGCAAAGCAGAAACTGGGGAAAAGTTGCTTTGCGTGAATGGCTGCAAACTCATCACTGCATTTACACACATGCTTGCTCCTTAGTCTTTTTGCTCATGGTGCCTAGTTTTCTCCAGTGGACTTTCTCTGGGTTCCCTAAAATTGAACCTTAGGTCACCCTGCCCCTCCACTCCTTGTAGCTTAAATAACTGTCCTAACTACAAGAAGAGGTGGACCATGCCTCTCTCTCTCTCTCAGCCCTGTTCAGTGTAAGTTCAGGTACAATATGCCTTGGAGTGGGGACATAACTGATGGAAACCTCAGATTACTTAGACTCTGATTCTAGAAAAAATAGGGCCAAATTCTTCTCCCCCTGGAGTAATAGAAGGCACAATTTGACCCAGAGTCTTAAATTCAGAGCTATACAAGGCTAAAGAATACAACAGGGGAACAGTCAGCTAAAATAGAATAAAAAGTGATTTGTTTTACTGAAATACATATGAAGTTCATAGTTTGTTCTACCTGAAATCTTGCTTACTAAAAAGAGAATATTAGTTACAAAGTATGATTGTGGATTACCGAACAAATCTATCTATCTCATGTTTATCACTGAGGATTTCATGCACCTCTTATACCATTAATCTAGGAAAACATTTAAAATATTCATCCAAAATTGTATGCATCTTTATCTTTCCCCATTTGTCTCTGTCTTATTCTGTATCCTCCTTGGGTTGGGATGGCAAAGGAAGGCATTTCCTCGTTTGTTGTGGTTATATATTAGGTAATAGGACAGAGACATAGATCTCAGGCTGTGGCCCTGTGAATCCCTCTGTGCAATTTCACAAACGAGTCGTCCTGGTGATGCTTGTTCAGAGAGAGAGTTTATATAGAGCTAGATTCTGCCACCCCCATGTTGATATGCTGATGCTTTAAGATTGAGGAGGGAGGTCTCCATGGTCATGCTATCCTGTTCCAGGTCTTTTTCTGCAAATGCAGACCCATCAAACAAATAGAATAACCACTGAGCAAGAGGAGAACCCAAGCTGCTAACTGTTTAGACCCCAGAACCAGAGCATTGAAGTGTGAGTGGGGCAAGGCTATCCTCTCTTTCAGACAGAAGGTAACCTGGGATATAGTCCTAGGGCTGCTAGAATTTGTAGGCCTCCCAAGTGAGTCACAGTTGGGAGCGGCAGGGCTGTATCTGTCCCTCATAATAGGGAGACTGTGGAGGAAGCCAGACTCTGAATCTGCCTGAGACAAGGAAATGCTCTCTGTCTAATCAGAACTCTAACTCCCTAACAGTCTGGGCTCCTAGCAGGAACACTGGGGACCAGGAAACCCCCTGTGAGGGGGCTGTTTCTCTTTATTTGAAGACTAATACAAGCCCTTTTTTCAGATTGCTTTTTTCTTTCTTTTCTTTACTTTGCCCCTAGACCTCAGGGGGAGAATCTTGGTTACTGGGAGGACCATCTGTCAGAAAGGGTTATACAGGTTGTTCTAATCTGAAGAGTTCATGGCAAGGCTGTCAAAGAATGGCAAGGCTGTCAAAGAGTGGCAACTTGCTATGAGTAGTAACTTACTGTGAAAATAGTCCCATTGGACTAGATTGTGACCTTGTCTTACTTGATTGTGCAGGGAATAAGGATCCTCTCCTGTTGCTTGGGTGAGTGAGATCTAATTGGTTCATGGCTCTGCAGAGAGGCATAGCCTCTGCTCCCCAGATGTTCTCTTCTGTCCCAATACAGCTGTGAGCAAGGGGGCAAAGAGGTATAAGCAGTGGGCAGAACATTGGCTTTGTACCCTGTAACAACTTGGCCCAGTCCCTCTCTCTGGATGGACACAAGTCTGTTGTGAGTGGACCTAACCACTAGATCCCATGGGCTTCTAAATGCCCCCTGCCCCCTCAGTCTGGGCAGAGGCTGGTCACTTGTTCTAGCTGTAGGTCTCTTGGGCACACTCCCAGGTGCAGACCCCATATCTGACACCCTTCTTGGGCTGTGGGATCCCATAGTCCAGTTGCCTTAGACCCTGGAACCAGTGCCCCAGCCCTACCAAGCCTCCAGTTGCTTAGACATGTTTCCCCAGAGTCCACCTGGTTATGGGAGCTCTGGTTTCTAGTTAAAGCCTTTAGAGACAAAGTGGCATACAGCAAAGAACAGGGCCTCACTAGGAATTTCTTAACCATAGACACTTTACTCTTAACAAAGCACACTAGAGTGACAGCTCTTTGAAAAACAACAAATAGTCCTGAACATCCCCTCAAGCCTGATATCAACACCCCTCATCCTCAATAAGTCCCAGTTTTGGTCAGCGTCCTTAGGCAAGGCAGCCCTTCCTTAGCCTGGTCGTCTTGCATATGCCAGTGGTCTGGCTTCAAGAAACAGCCACCTTTTAAAACAGTCTCTCTCACCCTTGTGCCCATGTGCATAAATTGGTGGAGTTCTGGGATCCATAGCCGGACCCCATTAGCTTCTCTGCAGAGTCATTCAAAGTCATTGGCCCTACCCATAGAAAAGCCATTGTTCCAAGAGGGAAAAGTCATTCAGTTTTGATGGCCCTTGGTGGCTCTGCCATAGCTTCTCAGACAAAGGCTGTGTACACACCACCACTTACTCTGGTATAATTACATCACTCAGGGATGTGATAAGCCACCCTCCGAGCGACATAAGTTACATTGACCTAAGCACTGGTGTGGACAGAAGCTGTCCCGCCGACATAGCTACCTCCGCTCGTGGGGGCTGGAATAATTAAGTCGACGGGAGAGCTCTCTGCTTAGAGTGTCTGCACTAGCAGTGCTGTATGGGTGCAGCTGCGCCGCTGTAAGCTCTGTAGTGTAACCATAGCCATAGTCTGTCCACTCGGTGTCAAGCCCCTGCTACAAAATGGCTGCTCTAATCCACAAAGGCGGTTGCAATACACCACGGAGATCATATTCTCAAATGAAAGTTACAGTACAAAGTAGAGCCCCTGAAACAAAATAGGATTCACAAAACAAAATGGAGTTCATAATCTGACACAGATGTCTCCCCAGTCTATCAGGCCCTCCCTACTTGCAGGTCAGAGCTGCTGGCCAGGTGTGAGCAGAGAAATGAATTGGACCCTTTCAAGAGCTGCAGTAATTTTCTTCTCCCTCCCATCCTCCCCTCCTCGTGAGGATGACAACAAATTTGGTCTTTCTTTTGACCTTCTAATTGATGGAGTGACAAGCTATTTCTTTCTCAAGTGAGTCCTAATCCCCTCTTATGCCACATGTATGCAGGCTACTGTGATAAAAGCCGACATCCTATGACACCTGGTCAGAACAATTATTAAGGTTGTTATCCTCTAGGTAGGGATTTCGGCTATGTCATGTGGGGCAACTAAGCAATTCTGGATCCCTGGAGGAGTAGGATTCCTAAAATGCAATATGATTTAAGGGAATCATGTGGTGTTCTGGAATTATGTGCATGTTTCTTGCATTAGGCAGCTCTGGGTTTATGTACCTTTTTTCATATGTACAGCCAAATAGCAGCCTGTGGTAAGGATTCCCTGGGCCACATTTTGAGAAGTCAGTGGGTATTTCAGCACCTCTCAGGATTTGCCCCATGGAAATTAGAGCTCAATTACCTAGTCCATCCTGTTGGCATTGAAGGATTGTTCCCTATGTGTGTTTTCCACTGCTGTGTCCAGTCTAGTTGAGATGATAGGGTGTACACCACTGTTCTTGTGAGAGTACTCCATACTTAGGCTGAATATCAAGCAGAACATCCTAGCTATATGTGCATAGCCCCTATCAATCCTATAAAGTATGGAAAGACTATATCATTATTTTGCACAGGGGGTACTTAGGCACAGAGAGACATCCTCAGAGATGTTTAGGCACCTAATTTCCATTGATTTCAATAGGAGTTAGGTGCCTAAATACATCTGAGAATCTGGGCCTAAGTGACTTGCCAAGATCACACAGGAAATTTGTGGCAGAGTAAAGAATTGAAACCCAGGTCTCTTGTAATCCAGGCAAGTACCCGAACCACTGAACTCTCTTTCCTTTCTCCTCCCTCTCCTATTACTCCTCGTTATACCCCCTTGGAACTCCACCAAAGAATTCCTCTCCTTCCTTATACCCTTCAAGTGCTAGTAGACAATGATCACTGGTGATGAAATCGCTAAACGTTCAGGCCCTGATTCTTCATTACATTCAAGCACAGCTGAGGTCCTGCAGAGAGTGGTGGCTACCGGGAGCTGACTATGGGTGCTTGATTCAGGATCGCCTGGCCCTGGTGCAAGTTAGGGCTCCACAGAGGCAGTGGAGGATTGGGCATAGTGGAGCTTTGCTGTCCCATGCCTCCTCCCTGCCCATGCCTCACCCTAAGAATGGTCCTGACATGTCCCCTCCTTCCCTTTGCTGGGGATTGGAGTGGCAGCTGATGCAGGAAGTGGCTAGCCTGTCTCGGCTCGCTGTATGCCACTGTGGGGAGTAGCTGCACAGGGGGAATTCTCCACTGTCTAGGTGCGTTAAGGCCACTTTACGCTGCTTATGCAGTGTGGCCTTAGGAGATAGAAGAATCTTGTTTGGGTTCAGCTGGCAGGCTTGGCTGGACTGCTGTGTAAATAGATATATGGTGAGTGAACCGATTGCTGCTGTGGGGTCAGCCATGCCATTAGGATCTATCATTCTGGCTGCAGATTCAGGAGACCCTGAACTGTGCAGGAGCATTGGTCTGAGGTCTGGATGATCTGCTAGGGATAGTTTTAGATCAGGTAGAGTAAACAGTGCACAGGTAGTATTCCTGTTTGCACTGCCAAAGATCCTGTGTTTCATGTGCAAAACTCAACCTGCTATTTCCCCCCCTCTCTACTGTCTCACAACAGACATCAACTCTTTCTAAATAGGTGGTAAGTTGTCTTAGTGGGCAGAGTCTCTGCAGCCTGCTCCAGTGTTCTAGTGCCTTTTCAGTGTCTAGTCTCTCTTTCAGGTGGTGATTGGCTGATCTTCAGGGAGCTATTCAGAGGACCCCTTCCCCACCATCTTCAGGTGGCCAGTCTGCAGGTTCATATTCCTGTAACCTACCTTCTTGTGGTGACTGGCTGGTTTGTTTCCTTCTCTGAGACTTTAGACCATCTCTAGTTATCATATCTCCTCATTGTCTGGGGATTGGTCCTGCTTTGAGCAGGGGGTTGGACTAGATGACCTCCTGAGGTCCCTTCCAACCCTGATATTCTATGATTTTATGATTATTTGTCCTCTGTTCAAGTAATATGGGCCTGATTCTTATCTCTTTTACAACAGGTCTAAACTAGTGAAGCTCCACTGGCTTCAGTGAAGTTACTCCCAATTCACCCTGGTGTGATTGCAGGTAAGGTCAAGCCCTATTTATTTGATTATCTTAATCTTTTATTATAAATCAGTCCCTCTTGTCCCTTGTTTTGTTACTTCTTTCTGAACACACTCCAGTTTGTTGGCATTTTTCTGATACTGAGACGCCCAGCACCATCCACCTTAATATTTAAACGGAGGGGATGCATAAATGGTTATGCCTATACAGTTGGAAAGAAGCATAAACCTGATTGACAGCTGGTAAAAGGAAAAAAAAGGAAAGACAAAGGTTAAAATATGGAGCAGGCTATCGCTTTCTTTTTCAGTTTGAGCACACGTGAGCATTATTCATGGTGCAGTCTCATAAATCCCATCCCAGAAAGGGATTATTGCTTCTCTGATCCATGACTTGAGGATTCTGAGTATGCAACCCAAAATAATATTTGATTTTTTTGTTTCCCTATACTTTTGCTGGGGAGGGAGTGGCTTGGAGGTTTGGCTATTTATAGGGATAGTCTTATTTTTTTTCTACCTCTCAGTGTAAAGAAAGAGTCTTTGCTTGTTTTATTTTATTTTATTTTGGCAACTGTATACATGCCCCCTTTGTTTTGTGGAAGGTGCAGTTAATAAAGTTAATAAATATTGCATTACAAACTCATGTCTTGCTGTCCACAACTGCATATAGGTATCTCCCTTTAAGTTTGATGGAATATATATTTCATCATTAATTTCACTTACAGGCCATTTTTTTACCTTATAATATTCAAGGTACAAATGTTCTTGTATAATTTGTTATTTTGCACCTCCTAAATATGCTAAAAATGTAAGGGGTAAACCAGAATAACCTCTTGGGACGCTGTTAGATGATGCATCACAGAATTATTTGAAAAATCAGTTGCTCGTGTCCATAAAAAATAAAGTTGAAATTATCTCATCTCAGCCATTCTTAGCAGTTGCCCTACAATGTTATTGATCCTGACTGCTCATCGCATGAGCAAACTATACAGTGCAGCAGGAGTGGCTTTCAGTTTTATGTATAAGTGCTGCAACTGATATTTTAAAAAGTTAATATACTATTTATTGGCATTTTTATAACAGTTTATTAAATGTGTTAGTAGTGTTAAGGAATTGAAGAGCAGTGTGGCTTTGGGTTTATTTTAAGTGTATTTCACTCAATTTTACAACCTTCCTTCTGGGTCTCCCTTCCTTCCCCCTGGGTTCAGTTTGGCTAGCTATGTTTTTCAGAGTTGCTTCCTTTTTGGACCTGATTCTGGGCTTTACTCATCTTACTTATTCCTTAAGTAGACCCATTCATGTCAAGGGGACAATTTGTGGGTTAAGGTACTACTCAATGTAAGGGTATCAGAATCTGCCCCTCAAATCAGGAACTAGGGGAAAAAAGCATGTAACTTGTTCTGTAGGGTAAGCGCCACCCCTCTTTATGGGCTAGCTGCTAGACTTTGCATTTTGAATAGCCTTGAACAAGGGGTGATGCATAGCTGCACCATCACAGGAGTGCCCCAGCGAGGTATTGGGACTCAGAAACATAAATCTGAGCTACAGTGCCGCCCCTGTTTCCTCCTGGAAGAAGTCATTTGCTTCGATCTTGTACTTGCAGCAAATTACAGCACTTTCATTTGTTCTGGCCAGTCTAAGCTCCATGCTTTCCCACCCGCCTCCCTTGTAGGGGAGTAACTGGCTGTATAGCACCTGGGTAGTCTGGGAAGTCAGTGTAGGGACATTTAGGGAGTTCTGACACCCTCTTAGGGTGTGTCTTCACTTGTAGCTGGGGGTGTGATTCCCAGCTCTCGGAGACATGCCCCTGCTAGCTCTGATCAAGCTAGCAGGCTAAAAATAGAATGTAGCAATGGCAGCACAAGCAGTGGAAGGGGCTAGCTCCCCTGAGGACGTGCCCTTTAGAGACCCTCGGTATGTACTTGGGGCAGCTAGCCCATCTTAACATTCGCGCTGTCATGGCCACATTCTATTTTTAATGCACTAGCTCAATCAGAGCTAAGGTGAGTATGTCTCTTTGAACTGGGAATCACCCCTCCAGCTCCAAGCGCTTCCTGGAATTTGTTCCTGTTTGAACTAGAGCAGATCTTTTAGAAAAACTTCCAATCTTGATTTCAAAATTGCCAGAGATAGAGAATTCCCCCACGCAGCGGCAGCTCCAGGCACCAGCACGCCAATCACGTTCCTGGGGCGGCAAGCCACGGGGGGCACCCTGCCGGTCCCTGCGAGGGCGGCAGTCAGGCTGCCTTCGGCGGCTTGCCTGCGGGAGGTCCGCCGGTCCCGCAGATTTGGTGGCAATTCGGCGGCGGGTACGCCGAATCCACGGGACCAGGGACCTCCCGCAGGCATGCCGCCAAAGGCAGCCTGCCTGCCGTGCTTGGGGCAGCAAAAAAGCTAGAGCCGCCCCTGCCCCCACATGTGTTTCTTTGGTTTTATGGGCGGCTGTCTCCAGATTTACACTAGGCCTGCTAATGATGGGCACAATCCTGCAAGGTGCGGAGAGCCTTCCACTCTCTCTGAAGGAAATGGGATCAGGGACAACATAGACTCATAGACTTTAAGGCCAGAAGGGACCATCACAATCACTCTGACCTTCACCACTGTAGTTCAAACAAGCAAGTGACCCATGCCCTTGTGCTGCAGAGGAAGGTGACAAAGCTCCAGGGCCTGCCAATCTGACCTGAGGGAAAATTCTTTCCTGACCCCAAATATGATGATCAGTTAGACCCTGGCCATGTGGGTGAGACCCACCAGCCAGACTCCTGGGAAATAATTCTCTGTAGTAACTCAGAGCCCTCCCCATCTAGTGTTGCACATCATCTCACAGCATCAGAGGCCCTATCCCTGTGTTCAGTACCTAGCAGCATGAAGCCTTATTTCTGCAAGTGAAACAAATCCTTTGTAGCAAATGGCACCATTCATTTCTGTTATTTAAAAGAAATGACATACGCATGCCTCTGATGTGGTCCTGACGATGGCCTTGATTCTGCAAAGTGCTGAGCACTCTGTCCCCGAGCCAGCAAGAGCTTAACTTAAAGCACATGAAAAGTCCTAATGAACTTTAAGCACATGTTTAAGTGCTTCACTGGATTGGGGCCACAGTCCTCAGCATTTTGCAGGATCAGGCTCCATTGGGTCAATCCCACTGTTTGAATTTTGGATTCCCAGCTTCCCTCTATCCTAAAAAGTATAATGACCATCTTCTACAGTGCTTCCTACCTTTGTGACGTAGGGAAATATTATGACCTCTCTGCAGTGGAGGAGGAAACTGAGGCACAGAGAGATTAATGATTTGTCCTTTACTCAAGGTCAAAAAGCAAATCGGTGGTGGAACCAGGAATATAACCCAGATCTTCTGAAACCCAGTCCTGTGCTCATCCCCTTTGGTGCTCCTATGGTGCACATCCACCTTTTGTTGGTCTGGCTGGCTACTATCACAAGGCTAGAACTATGAATTTAAACCACACTTAAATTGCTGTTATTTGCACCTTTCTGCCTTATTTATTTTTGTTGTGTCTTTCATTTTTGCTATTTGCCCCACATTGTACAGGACAAGTGTCACACAGCTAGTCAGTAGGCTTTTAATCTAATTTATGTATGTCTCTATTAAAATGTAAACTGCTTCCAACCCTCTTTGGAAAAAGCCTACTCCTGGAGCTGTTGTAAAGTCATGGTAATTTCCCCCAATTGCAACTCCCTGACTTTGTGTCTCAGCATCACATACAGCATAATTTATAAAAGTGTGAGCAACTGCAGAATTGTCCTCCTAATAGATTCTGAAGATTTCAATTTCCATTCTGCCACACAAGACTGAAAATCCACTTGTGCTCAGCTATCTGTATCTTTGCCTCATCCTCACACTGCATCAAAAATCAGGTTCAGGTGCAGGTTAAGAGCATGCATTTACCTCAGGAATATGGGACTTATTAAATATCTCTGTACAATTAACATCACCATATCAATAAGAATTATCATTATGTCCTGTCAATCAGGTGCTGAATTTCGCTTCAGGGAAACAAAACAATTTAAATTATAGGAAATGCTCCCCTTCTTTTTTTTACATGCTTCTCTTAAAATTGGATAATTATGTGGCTTTTCATTAGATCCCTCTAAGCGTAATAGATCACGATATTCACCCTTTGACCTTGGTGATGAATGTTTCTGGTGAAAACATGTGACAAGCAGTGCTCTAATGAGAATAAAATACTGACTAACGGGGAGTCTCACATAATGAAAGAACAAAGCAAGAAAGAAGCACAACTACTTTTAAGGTTGCAATGTAAAATCTGTTCATGAAGCAATTCTGATACAGATGCAAGAAGGAAGCCCTTTTTAATTTAATTTTAATAGACAGTAGCAACTAACTTCGGTATTGGATGCAGACACAAAGAAAAAAAAGACAAAGAGAATCTTTGTATTCTGAATCTATGGAAACATGCAAAGTATTCTCTTCAGATGATGTATATGCAAGTCGGTAGATAAGGGTCTGTCATTCCATTTTTAAAAAACAACCTTCAAAATAATACCTATCTATTTACATTTAAAATAACCATATTTTAAATTCTTTTATTGAACGCAATGTAGAATGGCACTCAGTATGTTATTAAAAGACTCACTGGATCACATTATCCCCTGGCATAAGGCTACTGCAGTGGAGTTATACCACGGATAAATTTGATCCAATGTTTTATGTATCCAATGGTTTTTGATCCAATTATTTTATTTTGACTATCAAGTAAGTTACATGCCAAAACCAGAACCTTTTATCAATGCCCAAACATTGGTAGTTTGGATAACCTGGATCTTTCGTGCAAACTGCCCCTGATTTTGATTTTGCAACACCAAAACCAACTGAGATTTTTGCAAACTCAAGACTAAAATACAGTTTATTTTGCTCGTCTTTCTTAACTGGTCATATAGAACCTGATCCTGCTTGAGAAAGGACTGTGGAAGTGTTCTAGTTTATTAATTATGTTCCAATTTTATTTGTTTTTTATTTGTATTAAGTGTTTTATTTTGGGGAAATGTTTGTGATTGTGAAGATTAAGGGACTATCATTTCTGGAAACTGAAGTTCCATCTCTAGCCATGGTCCATGACAAGTCAGGTGCTTTCCAGTAATGACTGTGCAAAGATCACAACATCCTTTTGTAACATCATAAATTTGCAAAATATTTCCTTAAAAATCAGTAAACTGCTAATCAAGCCTCACACTTTTCACCTTGGGGCTGGGATTAATGTCTGGTCCAAGCGCAGATCTTCTCTAGAGCATATGTTAGAAAGGGTTTCTTGACTTTGGTTGAAATCCTGGCCCCATAAAGTCAATGGGTATTTTGCCATAGACTTAACTGGAGCCTGACTTTCATTCTCTGGGCCAAATTCTCCTTTCAGTTATTCCACAAAGGTACTTTGTGGCCTAAACCCAAGATTTAGGTGCCTAGGTACTGTTTTTAGGCACCACAGCAATCCACAAACCCCCTGCTCGTCTGCCATCTAACCCTGTAGGCGCCCAGCCTAGTGCCAAAGCTTTTGCAATAAAAGTTCCCTAGACATCCAAGTTTCTGCCACTGAAGGTGTCCGGGCACTTTTTCACATCTAAGCCCCAGCAGGATCCATGAACAGGGGGAAGATAGGCATTCTCCAGCCTGTCTTACCTGTGGGGCCTGATCCGGTAGACATGCTCAGAAGGTGCCTAGCTCCACACAAAACAGCCAGAGTGGCAGGGAAAATGGGAAGGGGAACTGGGCTGTAGAGTCATTCTCACTCTTTCTCTGGCCCAATTCATATTTAAGTAAAGTCGAACCACTTCAACTGGAGAGATTGAGGGAGACTCACAGCAGAATATCCCATGTAGTCCCATGGTAAGAGTGCTCTTGCCCAGTTCAGCCCTTAAGTAGCTGCAAACATTTGGCTATATTGTGTTCCTTTTACAGTCTGGTCTGTGTAAGATGCATTGCACAGCTGCCCCACTGCTGGAGTAGCCAGGGACGGAAATGCACCTCAGCAAGGCATGTTTCCTTCAATGCTTCCCCCTTGTTCCAGGAGGCTAGCAATCTGCTATTGGCTCTTCCCAGCTGAAGGTTACTATCCTTTCCCTCCCATGCTGGCTCAGCAGCACTGGCTGGCACATGGAGGTGGAGCAAAGTTTCTCCCTGCTCCCCACCCCTTTCTTCCCATCTAATTGAGGGAGAGGAGAGGAAGAGAGAGCACGCAGTGTCAAGTTAGCCCTGTGTGGCCAGCCCCAAAGCTCAGGCTGACTGTGAAGGAGGGAGGGGGGGGGTCTTACTTCCCTGATATGTCTGTGTAGCCATGTAGGCTGGCCACAGTCTGGCCCACTGGATCATTAGTATTTTGAATCATTCAAATGTTTGGTCTCTAAGACTCTACTGACTGCTTCATCAGCCTTGAAAACAGCGGGAGAAAAATGTGTGCTTACGTTAGACAGTGCTAATGAAGAAAGCTAATTTTGTTTCTCAGGCTGGTGGATCATTAAAACAAGATCATCTTATTGACTGTTTGTTACAGTTGTCAGAATTTGAAAGCGACATCGCTGCAACTTGAACCTTCCAGCATCTGATGTGATCTCATAAAAGCAGACCAGAAGCAGAATAAAAAAGGAGCACCTTAAAAGAAAATTACCCCGAATACAATGGTTAGTATCAGAAGCAAGTAAATAAAAATCTGCTACATTTGTGTACAAATGTCATCTATATATCCAATGACCATCATTTAAGTTTAACAAAACAACCTTATTTTTTATTTATACTCTTATAAATCCCTTTTTAAAAAAAGGAAGGCCCTGATCCTGCAAACACTTATCATAAGAACATAAGAATGGCCATACTGGGTCAGACCAATGGTCCATCTAGCCCAGGATCCTGTCTTCTGACAGTGGCCAAAGCCAGGTGCTTCAGGGGGAATCAACAGAACAAGGCAAGTATCAAGTAATCCATTTTCTGTTGTCCACTCCCAGCTTCTGACACTCAGAGGCTAGGGACACTCACAGCATGGGGTTGCATCCCTGACCATCTTGGCTAATAGCCATTGATGGACCTATCCTCCATGAACTTATCTAGTTCTTTTTTGAACCCCACTATAGTTTTGGCCTTTACAACATCCCCGAGCAACGAGTTTCACAGGTTGACTGCTTTGTGTGAAGAAGTACTTCCTTTTGGTTTTTTTACCTGATGCCTATTAATTTCATTTATACTCTGTTGCATCAGGCCAAGGCATTCAGGGTAGTATAACTAACTGAAACAAATACAGTAATGTGAAAACAAAACAACACATTTCCAACTGAAATACATTGAAAACAAATGACAGGAACCAATTAAAAAATAAGGAAATAAAGAGCTTGGGAAGGTGATAAATTCAGGGCTAACAGTGATTGCTTTGAAAATACCCAAGGAAAGCAAACACTTTCAGATACTTTTTACAAGTGGTAAGAGCTGAAATTAGATGAATTTCAGAGTGGGACAAGTTGCACACTGTAAGGTCACTATAGCAAAAGAGAGATGGTCAAGCCATTGAGGAATAAGGCCCCGATGCTTGTTTAGAGAATATTGATATTCATATCCTAGAAACATGTTTAAAACAATGCTGAGTGCTTTGTTGAAAAGCAAGGAAAGTTAAAATGGAAGGTGTAATTCTAAATTGGACCACTAGGGGAACTGTTAATTGTGACTACTGTCTGTCAAACCAATATGCTGCTCTGGGAAACAAGAGAATGGGTGGAAAAACTGTTTGTGGAAGAAAATAGGTATGGAACAAAGGGGTGTGTGAGGAGATGACCAGGCCCTTCAAAATGACCTCCACCAGGAGGCTCTTCCACTGCTACCACTTCCTGCTGGGCCAGGGCCTCCTCCCCCTCTACTGTCAGCCATCTTGTCCACCTCTCCCCAGCTCTGAGTGTAGGAGGCTTTGAGAAGAAATACCATTATCTGTATTGCAACCCTACAACTTCAAAACTCATGAGTCAGACCCTCCTAAAAAAATCATGAGATTGGCTTAAAATGCATAAAACAATACATTGCAGGGTTTCTTAGACCGTCTCCTGATTTTTAAGGCTTTAGAGGGAAATCCCAAATGTTTCTGGTTGAAACTGAACCTTAAATGCACACACAAGTGTGAAGACCACCCTGCTGGTTGTTTGGAGGAGGAGTGTGTTTGGGGCGAGGAGTTTGTACATGCCACTTCTACGAGGTGCTGTCAAGAGCTCCCAGTACAGAGCCTGAAGTAGCTCACGACACTTCCTTATCAACCCCATGCTGTGGGTGTCCCTAGCCTCTGAGTGTCAGAAGCTGGGAGTGGACAACAGGGGATGGATTACTTGATAATTGCCTTGTTCTGTTGATTCCTTCTGAAGCACCTGGCTTTGGCCACTGTTGGACTACAGGATCCTGAGCTAGATGGACCCCTTCCTCAACCCTAGCAGCCTCATTGTCCAACAGAATGCTGATGAGGGCCAGGGCAAGGAGGCAGCAGGGACCATGGAGGATGAGGAGCATGTGATTCTGCACTTCTGCACGGAGGAGGCAGGAGAGGAAGCCCCCCTGACAAACCTGAGGAGGACCCTGAGCTGTAGCAGCAACCAGAACTTGAGGCTGGTAAGTTACAATGGCCCCATACCCTCCCTCTTAATATCCCCTCTTGATCTGGTGCTAAATTCCTGATTTGAAGAACCAGGGCATTTGAATTACTGTGCACAGATAACATGGCATACATTGCTATGTCTCTGTGGCTTTGAACTGCAGTGCTGAAACCATGGCATTGTCACGCCCCATCCCCTTACCAAATCCTTCCAACCTCCGCCCAGTCTATCCAGTCCCTGCTCCGCTCCATGCTGAAATGGTCCCCAAGCAAGACATGGTCACAAATCAACGATTTTATTGATTTCTGATGAACCACTATCACACATTTTGCTAAAGTTATGTTTTAAAAACAGATTATTAATGAAAAATCATTGCGTCCCTGTGTCTGTGTATTTCTTGGCCAGCAGCCAGGCAGTGAGGGTCCTGGGGCCACGTGGACTGGGGGAAGGGAGGGGTTGGGTTAGGAAAGTCCCAGTTGGGGATGAGACAAGTTATAGAAAACATATAGTTTGTTGTCTGAAGTTAGTAACAGATGTCTTTTGTCCCTTTGAATATTAAACAGTTTCAGTGCTTTTCCCACCCCACCCTCATCTTATGGTCCCCATACAAATGGATGGAGGTGGAGTGGGGGGTGAGGTCAGGTAATGGTAAGGGAACAGAACACAGTTGTAAAACACTTTGGTTGTCTGTAAGTTACAGCAATCTTTTCTCCCTTGGAAGATTACAATTTTTTTACCGTCCCTATCCCTGGTGTCTGACTTCTCCCCACACCGACCCATGCTGCAGAAGATGGGGAAAACAGGCTTTGGAGAAGGATCCAGTCTGGTGGCTGGATAAACACAGGGCAGTGTCCCTTTACAGTGGAGAAGTAAGGGGCTTGTGGTGCTCATCTGAAACTTCAGAGAACCCAGTAAAGTTCTGGGCTGTCTCTTTCTCCCCTTGTCCCTTTCACCATTGTTAGGTGGGCACAGGGGCATGACAGGACAGGAAAGTGATCAGGAACAGTCAGCATGGATTCACCAAGGGCAAGTCATGCCTGACTAACCTAATTGCCTTTTATGAGGAGATAACTGGGTCTGTGGATGAGGGGAAAGCAGTGGATGTGTTATTCCTTGACTTTAGCAAAGCTTTTGATACGGTCTCCCACAGTATTCTTGCCGGCAAGTTAAAGAAGTATGGGCTGGATGAATGGACTATAAGGTGGATAGAAAGCTGGCTAGATCGTCGGGCTCAACGGGTAGTGATCAATGGCTCCATGTCTAGTTGGCAGCCGGTTTCAAGTGGAGTGCCCCAAGGGTCGGTCCTGGGGCCGGTTTTGTTCAATATCTTCATTAATGATCTGGAGGATGGCGTGGACTGCACTCTCAGCAAATTTGCAGATGACACTAAACTGGGAGGAGTGGTAGATACGCTGGAGGGTAGGGATAGGATACAGAGGGACCTAGACAAATTAGAGGATTGGGCCAAAAGAAACCTGATGAGGTTCAACAAGGACAAGTGCAGAGTCCTGCACTTAGGACGGAAGAATCCCATGCACTGTTACAGACTAGGGACCGAGTGGCTAGGCAGCAGTTCTGCAGAAAAGGACCTAGGGGTTACGGTGGACGAGAAGCTGGATATGAGTCAACAGTGTGCCCTTGTTGCCAAGAAGGCTAACGGCATTTTGGGCTGTATAAGTAGGGGCATTGCCAGCAGATCGAGGGACGTGATCGTTCCCCTCTATTCGACATTGGTGAGGCCTCACCTGGAGTACTGTGTCCAGTTTTGGGCCCCACACTACAAGAAGGATGTGGAAAAATTGGAAAGAGTCCAGCGGAGGGCAACAAAAATGATTAGGGGGCTGGAGCACATGAGTTATGAGGAGAGGCTGAGGGAACTGGGATTGTTTAGTCTGCAGAAGAGAAGAATGAGGGGGGATTTGATAGCTGCTTTCAACTACCTGAAAGGGGGTTCCAAAGAGGATGGATCTAGACTGTTCTCAGTGGTACCAGATGACAGAACAAGGAGTAATGGTCTCAAGTTGCAGTGGGGGAGGTTTAGATTGGATATTAGGAAAAACTTTTTCACTAGGAGGGTGGTGAAGCACTGGAATGGGTTACCTAGGGAGGTGGTGGAATCTCCTTCCTTAGAGGTTTTTAAGGTCAGGCTGGACAAAGCCCTGGCTGTGATGATTTAGTTGGGATTAGGTCCTGCTTTGAGCAGGGGGTTGGACTAGATGACCTCCTGAGGTCCCTTCCAACCCTGATATTCTATGATTCTATGATTTTCTGGTGGTGCCAGGAGTGGGAAGTGAGTGGGCAGTGTTCGTGGTTCACATCTCCTTTTGCATGGAAATTCTGTAAGCTTGCTGAATTGTCTCCCAGTCCTGTAAGCATATTTCAGCAAATTTTAGGTGTAGCAGAAACTCCAGATGGGTCTTGAGGTGCAACGGCAGTGTAAACCTGCTTGGTCCATCTTCATAGCTGACCAAACCCCTCTATTCAGCAATATGTAGGGGGCGAACATTAGCAGAAACATCTCTCTGGCATAGATGGCTGGATCTCCTCCACAGGACTGGAAAGCCACCCCTCTTTTCCATTCTGGTACCTTGAAAACTGCTATGTTCTCCAATTGTTAGTCAGCCTTTGAAGAAGACATTGCAAACTGGTAACAGAGCCCCTGGGAGGAACTGCAACCCCTCCACCTCAACCCCCTTGAAACATTATGAACATTTTATATTTTTAAAAACATCAGTAAATTTTTCTTACCACTAGTAGCCTCTGCTCTTTCCTTATGGGCTGCAGAAATTGTCTGAGAACCATTCCTGGAATGCTGAAAAGAATCAATAATGTGGCCTTCCACAGCAAAGTTATGTTATGTGAGGGGATTTCTCAGCTTCTTCCAAAGGAAAAAAAATGCTACCCTTGTCTTTGGACTAGCAGGACCTTCAGCTCCCAAGGGGGAAGCCATTCCACCAGGAAAGCAGCAGCAGCAACTCAGAGACTCATAGACTTTAAGCCCAGAAGGGACCATAATGATAATCTAATCTGACCTCCTGCACATTGCAGGCCACAGAAACTCACCCACCCACTCCTGTAACAGACCCATAACCTCTAGCTGAGTTACTGAAGTCCTCAAATCATGATTTAAAGACTTCAAAGACAGCAGAGGCAGATGGAGAAGGACCCTGGAAGAGCTGCTTATAGGGATGGGTAGGAAAAAGCAGGAGCAGTTTGAATTCCTCAGGGCACTGGTGGAGTGGGCACTTCAGCAGGAAGGTACATTGATGAACTGGTTCATAGAGCAGGAGACACAAGGAAATGGGAGCATTCCCTAGTGGAGAGGCTCATTGAACTGGTGGCTGAACAAGTTTGGGGTCCGCCTGCTGCTGAGGCCACTAAACAACAATGTGATGCAGCTGCGAAAAAGACTAATATTCTGGGGTGTATTAACAGAAATGATGTATGTAAGATGGTGGGGGGTAATTGTCCCACTCTGATCAGCACTGGTGATGCCTCAGCTGGAGTAGTGTGTCCAGTTCTGGATGCCGTACTTTAGGAAAGATGTGGACAAACTGGAGAGAGTTCAGAGGAGAGCAACAAAAATGATAAAAGGTTTAGAAAATCTTATAAAAACTGGACCTGTTTAGCTTGAGAAAAGAAGATTGATGGGGGGGACCTGATAACAGTCTTCAAATATATTAAGAGCTGTTATAAATAGGATGGTGATTAATTGTTCTCCATGTCCACTGAAGGTAGGACAGGAAATAATGGGCTTAATCTGCAGCAAGAGAGATTTAGGTTAAATATTAGGAAAAAATTTCTAACTATTACGGTAGTTAAGCTCTGGAATAGGCTTCCAGGGGAGGTTGTGAAATCCCCATCGCTGGAGGTTTTTAAGAACAGTTTGGAGAAACACCTGTCAGGTTTTGGTTTATTTGGTCCTGCCTGGACTAGTTGACTTCTTGGGGTCCTTTCCAGCCTTACATTTCTAAGATTTCTAAGTTTCTATGACAATCTGTCCACAAACTGCTGCCACCACCTCCTTCTCCTCCTCCGGCTGCTGCTGAGCCAGAGGATCCTCTTTCAGGGACTCCCCTGAGTGACCAGGAGGAGAACATGGAGCCTGTAGGACTCCTGGGACTTCATCCTCCACAAGTACCCAAAATCCCTCACTGGGGGATCCCCCTGAGCATCCAGGAGGGGAACAATGAGCTGGTGGGAGTCCTGGAATCCCACCAAGTGCTCACTCTCCCAAATCCTGTGCAGATGTCCCCAGTTTCCCCCAAGAGTGATTTCTCCCCATTGTTTCCCTCTGTGTCGGGGAAAGGCAAGGAGATGGCTTCAGAGACAGTAACATTTGGCCAGTGTTTCCAGTTTCATTCCCTTAATTTTTTAGATTATAGACCTTTCTTTTTAAAAATATTTCAATGACACATTCCCTCTAGTAGTTTTAATACATGTTATCCTTTCCTTGACTTCTGTGTGGACCCTCCTTCCTCAGTATGATGAACTGAAGATGTTTTCAGGTTCGGGACTGGGACCATGATTCACAGCACACGTATAACTCTCTGGTGCCACGATACTGCAAACACATTTTTTGTCTGTCCATCATCCCCCTCCCCAGCTTCAGAAATATCTGAAGTCCCAAGGAGACACAGGAGGGATGGGGAAAGTGCAGTTAATATTATGTGTTTGCAGAAAGCACTACTAGTTTTCAACATAGCAGAACTCTCTCTACAACACAGAAAAGGGGTAAATGAATGTGCTTATGGCTTAGTTCAGCTGCAGAAAATCAGAACATAATTCCAGTAATAATACAGGCACCGACAGCATCAGCCACTACCTCATGCATAAATGGACCCTGTAGCTGAAGTTACATTCCTGGTATGTAGCCCCAAAAGTATGTGCCAATGTTCTGTCATGTGCATTTCCAGCAACTGCATAAGGTGTGAAGGTGTCCCATGGCACAAGGAGATGTCATCCTCTGCCTTTCTGCTGTACTAAGGTGTGTGCACATGTGGCATCCCTGATTTTCCATGCCCTTTGGGAACCACCACCAGTTTGCATGCGGCTGGGATCCAGCTGCCTGAAGAGAGTTTGTAAACCAGACTTGTTCTGAGTGTACTCAGGACAGAAACATTCCCCTTCATCCACACAAATGTTACGAAGCGTGCAGCAGGTGATGATTATAAGAATGGCATTTGCCATATGGGCATTCACACAGTTGCATAAGCAGCACCAACAAAATTTCAGTCTACCAAATGCTCACTCCATGACCATTCTGCAGTTACTGAGCTTGTAATTGAATTCCTTTTTTCCAGGTTGCCAGCATGTCAGGTTGGGATTCTTGCCCACAGTGAGTCCCAAATGGCTCTGTTTCCACTCTCTTTGGAAAGCATCCTCTTACTTGACATCCCCTGCTGGTAGTTTCTATTCTGAACCTTCAAGCTGGGAAGCAATACAAATTGGTTATATGTATAGAGGGACTGTTATGGAGCTCAGAGAGACTCCATGCAGGGAGGAAGCTGGCAACTGAGGAGATATGGTTCTCCTACTCTAATAATGCCATAATTTGTGAGGGGAACAAGAAGACTAGAAGTGTCTCATTCAGGAGCGGAAGCAGTAGTGGAGAAGGAGGTGGGCTGGAAGGAAGGAGATGGTTTTGCAGCCGTGGTTTTTCCTCACAAACCCATCTCCAGGGCTTCTTGCAAGAGGTCTTTTGACCACAAAAAGAATCAACATCACTTCAATATTCAATATCACTTAAAGCATGTCACTAGTTAAACGTACTTAATAGACAATCATTTCTGTTATTGCAAACAGAATTGTATACGCCAGTACATATTTAAAAAAGCAATGTACAAATTATATTTAGAGGCAAGTTCTCTATATGCATCTGTCACATTATAAGCACATACATACAGAGAAGTTAGATAAAAATATCAAATACTCTCACTGAAAGGTTACAATGTAACACTATTTTTAGTCTTATAATTCAAAATGATAACCCACAAGAATGCAAAACACACAGAGAGACAAAGCAGGCTGCTCCCTGAAAACAGAGAAGCACAACTAACCCTGTTTTATTCTTGGCTGGCTGGCTGCAAACTGACTTTGCTAGGGCACAGCTCATGCTTTCCTACAGAGCCCCTGAGATGCAAGCATCTAGCCAGAAAGGGAAGAGAGAGCTTACATTTTTTGGTACAGTACAGGTTCCAGATGTGCAGGAGTAAATAGGCACTTTGTGCCTGCTGCTCTCCTCTCTGGAGCAGGTGGGCAGGAAGTGGGAAAATCTTGGCTCTTCCCCACCAACACACCAGCCAGCACCATGAGCCAGCATAGGGGTGGTGATATGATTTGCTGGTAGTATAAGCCTGCAGCAAATCACTGCCCTCCTCAACTTTAAGTGCAGTGGAGAAGCAGGGAATATTGCCTAAAGAGACACAACTTCTTCCCTGCACTCAGAACCGTTCCTTGGGTACGGTGAATCGGGGCAACAGCTCCAGGTCCCGCACTTTTGAGGGCCCCGCGGGCCGGTGCAATTGGCCAGTGCAGTTGGTTCCGGAAGTGACAGGTTGGGCCCAGAAATGACGGATTCATCACTTCTGCCCCGGGCCCTGCACCCCCTAGGGACGGCCCTGCCTGCACTGACCTGGGGCAATGTAGCTATGTGCTGCCCTATATACAGGACTTGTGACAAAGCCACAATCTAGCCCAAAGATGTTTAAACTAAAGATGGGCTTGATCCAGACTCTGGCATTTGAACCCCTTTGAATTTAAATGTATTGGAAACCCAGATTGTAATTTTGTGCCTTGAACCTGCCTCTAATGTAAACTCACATTGGTCGTCAGCATAAGCCTGGACTGCATGTATTAAGTGAATGGGCCCTGGATTTTCAAAGTTATATCAGCAATTTCTTCCTTCCCCTTTTAAGTTCTTTCAGAAAGTCTGCCAAGCAAAGTGATCGCCATGGTTTGGGTTTTAGCCCCATTTCAGAAATGGTATTTTGTCAGAGGCGATATCTCATATGATCAGATCATGTAGGAGTCACACGGCAGATATAAGAAAATCTTTCTTACAGAACTCTGCAAGCAGTGACTCTCCTTCACCACTCTGTGATAGTATTGCTCTTCTGCATATTCTCTGGACTGTAGCCAACAAGGAGCATTTCCACCACAGTGCTCATTTACTGGATTATACTGGTATCTGCACTATGTGATTTTCCTGTGGTGTGGAGCCACTTCATAAATAAGTTGTTTGTATAATCAAGCAGTCTATGTACATTTTCCTCAGTGGATAATTAATGCAACGAGACTCTGACATACTGCAGACCCTCAAAGGTATTTAGGTATCTAACTCCCATTAAAATCAATGGGAATTAGGCACCTAAATACATTTGAGGATCTCGGCCCATGATACTCCTGCTCCCCTTTATACTCATGAACGCCTCCATGAAGTTCTGGGTCTGCTGTTCTGGAGAGTGGGTTGGGACAGGCTGTGTCCTCTCCTAAATCTGTGGGGAAAGCTGGCCCAAGTTATACAGACTCTAGCTGGATTTATTTGTGTCAGGCTCCCCCTCCACACTGAGAACCCTCCCAAGAGGTGGATTCAGGGGCAGCCAGGGTAGCAGAAGCCTGTGGGGCTGGCAAGAGGAGGCAAGGGGCATCCCCAGAGATGCTTCTGCTGATTCCCTTGGGGGATTGTTCACTGGCTTCTTCTGTAGGGAGCAAATCATCCCTCCCTCTTCCCCCTACCTTCAGCATAAGAATTAATAAGAATCTCTGAAAGTTGAAATTCATGGTGTTTTCATTTAGGGAACAATGAGGCTATTGTTCTCCAGGGTTCCCATGCTTCAGGGGCAAATAAGCCAGCCTCAAATAACTGTATCAGCTCCTTCAGTTCAGTCTCCATAATCATCAGATCTGATCTGGCTAGTTAAAACTTGCACAATATTGGCCACCCAGGATTTGCAATGTGAGCTTTTTCTGTAGGAGCTTAAGTCCTCCCTAACCCCTGTAGTAATACAGGGAACATAGTCAGCTCCTGTGGCCTCAAAGGACTCCATTCGTACAGTCAAGAAGACACAGCCATCTTACAAGGATAAGTGCTCTTGCTAAATGACGAGAGCAGGAGTACGTTAAGACAATACATATTTGAGAACACTAGAGGGAGCTGAAGGAGGGTGTCAAGAAGTGAGGAAAGAAAAGAGCAAGATGATGGAGCTCTGTTCTCACTTGGTATAAATAAGGGAAGTTGGATCCTAATGACGGCTTGCTTACTTCAGCCACAGCACAACATGGAGCACCTCCAGACTAGATTGAAGCAAATAGAAACGGATAAGCTCTCAAAATCGTCAAAGCGTTATGCACCTTATGTCAATGAATTATCAAAATGATGGGGGTATATAGCCTCCTCTGTCAAACTGAGAGCCACCCAGAGGAGTGGGAGGTGGGGGGAAGCCAAAGATATATTTGAGTGAGGAAACAGTTATACATCACCTCGGGGCCGACACATGGTCAGCTATTAAATAGCTTTTGTGGCATTTGATATAGCTCAGATCTAGATGAACTCAAAAACCAGTCGGAGAACACTGCAATCTCCCTGGCCACTCAATTACAGACCTAAAAGTCGCAATATTACAACAAAAAAACTTCGAAAACAGACTCCAACGAGAGACTGCTGAATTGGAATTAATTTGCAAATTGGACACCATTAAATTAGGCTTGAATAAAGACTGGGAGTGGATGGGCCGTTACACAAAGTAAAACTATTTCCCCAGGCTTATCTTCCCCACCCCCCCCTCTACAGTTCCTCATATGGGATGTTAGATGGGGTGGGATGTGAGTTACTACAGAGAATTCTTTCCTGGGTGCTGGCTGGTGAGTCTTGCCCACATGCTCAGGGTTTAACTGATCGCCATATTTGGGGTTGGGAAGGAATTTTCCTCCAGGGCAGATTGGCAGAGGCCCTGTAGGTTTTTTGCCTTCCTCTGGAGCATGGGGCACGGGTCACTTGCTGGAGACTTCTCTGCACCTTGAGGTCTTTAAACCACAATTTGAGGACTTCAGTAACTCGGGCATAGGTTAGGGGTTTGTTACAGGAGTGGGTGGGTGAGATTCTGTGGCCTGCATTGTGCAGGAGGTCAGACTAGATGATCATAATGGTCCCTTCTGACCTTAAAGTCTATGAGTCTATGAGTCTATATCTCCTTGTCAATTGCTGGAAATGGGCCATTTTCATTACCACTACAAACAGTTCTTTTTCTCTCCTGCTGATAATAGCTCACCTTAACTGATCACTCTCCTTACAGTGTGTATGGTAACACCCATTGTTTCATGTTCTCTGTGTATATATATATCTTCCAACTGTATTTTCCACTACATGCATCCGATGAAGTGGGCTGTAGCCCACGAAAGCTTATGCTCAAATAAATTTGTTAGTCTCTAAGGTGCCACAAGTACTCCTGTTCTTTTTGCGGATACAGACTAACACGGCTGCTACTCTGAAACCTGTCAGAATGTTAGATTATTGCTAATAATCTATAGCAGGAGGTCAGGTTTTTGTCCACTTGAAGCTGAAAGAGCTTCTCAGATGTGGCGAGAGTTGCGGGGACTTGTTACATGACAGCTCTTCTCCTTGCACAAGCCCTGCACAAAGCTTCAGCCAGCTGGCTGACTTTGATGTATCCTCCTAACCAGTCCTCAGTTTGGCTCGTGTGATTATGTCACACAGGTGATTATGTCAACAACCTTACACTGCTGGCATGGACTCAGAAAGAGTTTGTATGAAGGATTGGAGGACACCGGTCCTAGTACAGCAGGGTATAGGCTGGGTTTAATGAGTGGGGTAATTGGTAGAGTTTTTTAATGCATTCTGTTAACTTTCACAAGTACGTTTTGAAACAGTGGCATGAACTGTTGTGCCGCAACAGCCATTAAAGTTACTCTCCCAGAGACTTATGTTGTTCTTACAGGGCCGGCTCCAGGCACCAGCGAAGGAAGCAGGTGCCTGGGGCGGCCAATAGAAAGGGGCGGCACTCCGTCCGGTATTGGGGCGGCACGTCCGGGTCTTCGGCGGCACTTCAGCGGTGGGTCCTTCACTCTGTCTCTCCTTCTTCGGCGGCACTTCGGCGGGAGCTCAACCATTTTTGTTTTTGTTTTTTCTTTCGCTGCTTGGGGCGGCAAAAAAGCTGGAGCCGGCCCTGTGTTCTTAATAAAAAAATAGAATTGCCATATAGTGTAGCGTTGTCTCTCTCACCAACAGAAGTTGGTCCAACAAAAGATATTACCTCACCCACCTCGTCTCTCTAATATCCTGGGACCAATATGGCTACAACAACACTGCACACAACATATAGTGTATAGCACCTTTCCTAACCTTGCGTCTAGTAATTTTTTCTCATCATTCTTCCTAACTAAAAGTAACAGGTATGCCCACTTTGGAAACAGTTTTGCATAGACTAAGAAGCTGTCACAATTTTTGAGAGAGTTGCAGCTTTAACCAGATTTCATCTTTGTGTGTCACTGCTCATGTCAAAGTATAAATGTGCTCAGACATAAGAGTTGTCCTGCTTTCATCAAGGGAGCCAGCCTGCCTTTGCCTAGTTCTGCTTGGTTAAGCTTGTTATTTAAATTGTTAAAATTGAGACGTCGGCAGTAAATTTCAGAGAAGATATAACAATTATTAGATACAAGCAGGGCTTTTGTACTTGGGAGCATATCAATGGCCTCCATCCACAGCAGAATTAGCCACAAATAATTTACAACAGTTTCTTTAAGAAGTGTGCCCTGTAGTACTTGGATGACATTAAATCAGAGTCATTCCCCAACTGGATCATATTTCCAAGTTTAAGAGAGATTTGATGCGAGTCAGCACAGTGGCTCAGCACTCCAGGGGCTACCTTTTAAAGCCGATGACTCTTGAAAAACTGCACTTTGATTCCCGATGCTGCCTTCTGGCCAGGAGCGGTGGGTTTCTGTGTCTTTGATATGCCAGGCAAGGGAGCCACAACAGTACAATTGCCCTTTGGGGCCGGGGGAGTAGAAAATAAGGAGGATGTCTGAGTGACCTTGTGCCACATGAATATTACTGAAAACTGCTTGACAATTTACATTGGGGGTGAAGGGAGGGCTGTGTTTGAGAAGCCTGCAGCCCTGCTATTTATAGGCCAAGATTATCAAAAGGTGCCACTGCTAGTGCTAAAAGAAAAAAGCACAGTGGGAAGGGAGTGGAGTAACTGGAGTAACATCAAATGAAGCGCACACACGTTTAATTTAAACAAGAGACTTGTTGGGCTCAATCAGTGTCGGTTGTGTAGGAAGAGGAACATTTTTGATTTGCCAAATAGGCTTCACTTCCCTGTAATGGGAATGAATTTAAGCTACTAAAAGCCAAAGGCTTATACTATAAATGGGCAAAAGAGTCAAATGCAAGGAAGGGAAAATATGTATGTTAGAAAACTGAAAAGAGGAAGGGATGTGCGCGGCGGGGGTGGGGGGATCGCATGCTGCATTCTACCCTCTTTTGGTCTGTATGATGTCTCTTTAGACTGTAAGCTCTTGGGAGTTTGCAGATAACATGGTGATGAGGAGTGTGGTATAAAAACTTTGAGATATGCAGTGGATCAGTAGGGGCAAGGATTTGTCTTGTTACGTGTTTGTAAAGTGCCCAGCATACTTTTGGGCACTGTGTGCTCAACCCTGAGCTCTGCTGTGTGCCTGTGCAGGGGAATAAGGGGGAATGTGGTGTCCCCTTTCATGCCTAGGTGGGGTACACACACAGCGGGAGCCAACCCAAGGGATGGTGCCAGCAGGCTGCAACTTCCTTTCTTTCCCTTCCAGGCAGATGGGTGAAGAGTGAAGGGAGCCTTAGCCTTGCTCCCTCCCCCATGCTGGCCGGTGCACTGAAGCTGGCTCAGAGGGGAAATGAATCTGTTTTAGGAAGAGGACTGGTGCAGATTACTTCCTCCCTGGAACAAGTGAGACCAGCTTGTGATGCTCAGAGTGCCAGGCTGGTTTCTGCCCTGCTCCTGCCCCTTACTCGGTGCTGAATGGTAGCAACTCTCTTCTCATAAGACTTAGCAAAGAATGGTTTGCTAGCACTGGGTTTCGGGGAGTATTTTGAATAGTTTGAGAATCACTCAAGGTCACACAAGCAAGTCTCTCACCTCATGCACAAGGACAACAATGATTTTTTCCCAATTTTTTTGGACCCACTCTCCTCAGCATCTGGTTCTCCTTCTGGTCCCAATGTGTATAATGGACTAACTGAAAACCCTGGTTCCAAAGACCCGCAAATTTGGGGGGGAGTCAATTTCAACATCCAGAGCCAGATCTGAATTTTGCAACTGGGGGTCCATCTCTAACTATAAGTGGTGCTCGTGACTCGGTGGGTGACCGTCATCTCTGATTGAAACAATACCCAAGTATGGTTTTAGGGATTTCTGTGCTGTTGGAGGAGAAACTGGCCATTTGTAAGTATTAAAGATCCCATGGCACTTTGTGTAAGAGTAATAATAATAATAATACCTAGCTTTTATCAGTAGACCTCAAAGCTAGAAATATTAAATGTGGTATCCTTATCAAATTCCAGCTATGGTAATGATTCTGCCTACCTAAATGCCCCCTGAAATAAGGGTCTTCTTCACACACAAACTCTTCACTCATTTGGTTAAGGGTCTTCTTCCCAGCTGGTCCAAGACTGTTAAATAGTGTTGCTGTGAACTGTTAAGTGATTGCATTTCATCCCAGAGGTGGCTACATTACAATACTAAAAGAATTGTGACATTCGTTAAGTTTGTAAAGTGTTTGGGGACCTTACAAAATGGAAGAGGTTCTATATCAAAATGTGTGTGGGTGTCTCTGTAGGCATGAGCTGTGTGAGCATTTGGCATCCTGAAATCAGGCTGAGTTTGGGCTATTATGTTGGTGAACCTGAACTGATGCTGGTCACACAGCCTTGTCGCCAAGTCTGTCCCTCTACAGTTCTCTCTTTGTCTCTGTCCTGGGACTTGATGACCCCATGTGTCGTCTTTAGGGAGTACCAGATGGTGGCTACTTCCACCTCACCTTCCAACTCTTATTATTATTATTTATTTATTGAATGACCCCAAATATACTAGAAGCCTCAAAAAAAAAAAAAAAAAAAAAGTCAAAGGCACGTTCTCCAGAGAGCTTACCATATAAAGTAGACACGACACAAGTGAGGATCACAGGCCGACAAGGAAGGGGAGAGGGACGATAAGGGTGACAGTAATAAGATCACATGGTTCTGCAGGAAGGCCTGAACACATCTAGATGGCTCCATTAAAACTTGTGTTGGTGTTCCCTTTTCTCCCCACCTACCTCTCACAAGCCTCCCAGCGAAAGTGAGTTTTTAGTGGGGATTTGCATACACTAAAGGAGGTGGCTTGGGAAGCCCAAGGGTCCTCCAACCATAAGGGGCAATATGCAATAAGGCAAAGAAATGATGAGATAGTGGACACAGAGGCTGGTGTCATTGCCAGAGTAGGGAGGGTGGCAGACAATGAAAGGAGATCAGGTCAAAGAGATAGGCAGTGACTGATTGCATGGTGCAGGGCCTTGAAGGCAAGGACAATATGTTTGAATTTGGTGTGCAACACAAAGAGGAACCATTCAGTGATTTGGCCTGGAGGAGGAGGGTGGGGGGCATGGTTAAAGCAACAGACAAGACAGATGATTTTGGGTGGACTGGAGGGGACCCTGGATAGAGCAGTAAGCTCCCAGGTGTTTTCTAGTTAGGGTGACCAGATGTCCCAATTTTATAGGGACAGTCCCGATATTTGGGGCTTTTTTTCATATGGGCTCCTATTACCCCCCACCCCCCTCCCGATTTTTCACACTTGCTATCTGGTCACTCTATTTCTAGTCACCATGCTCTAGGGCACAGAAGTCAAGGCCCATAATCTATTGTGAGGGAACGAGGGATTGTAGTAGTACCACTTTGTACTGATGTAGAAGCTTCCCTGCAAAAGTCTTAAGCATTTTTCAAACATTAATGCAGTAGATTTTATAACACCCCCATGAGACTGGTAATTTGATCAATTTCCAGATGACAAAACTGGGGTCTGAAAGGTTAAACAACTGGCCTATGGTCCCACAGCAAGTCAGTGATGAAGCCAGGAACCTAGTTCTCCTGTCTCCTGGAGCACAGTACAGACCATTGGCAGAAAGAGCGTTTCCTCACTCCCTCTGCTCTCACTCCTTTCTGCCCTCTCCAAAGACCCTTATAAGGATTGAACAGGAGAGGGGAAGAGTGGCCCATATCTAGGAACCTCTAGAAGAACCTGCTGTGGGGAGAGGCTATTGGTACTTTCTAGACTAGAGATATGCAGGGTTGAGGGGGTGACCTAATCACAGGATGAAGGGTGAGCTAGGAGGAGAGGCCACTTCCCAAAGTCATCAAACATAAGGTAAGGAGAGGTACCGGGGACAGAGGGAGGGGGATAGAAGGGATGTAGGATGGAGGGGAGAAGCCTGAAGGGAGGAAATGGTCACCTGTATGGGGCATTCTTGGAGATTTAAGTTTGTGTTGGCTGACCCCCCCAAGTGACCCTGCAGCGTTTGTTTCCCTGGCGACCCCTGTGAATGAACCTTGCAGGATTTGTGCGGGCTTCAAGAACTGAACCCGGTGCCTTTTGCTCCTGAAACAATCCTCCCCATTGGACTAACCTCACAAGAGGGAGTAACTCAAGGCTTCCATTCTCAACAGATGTTGCACTGTATATTAAAAGGGAAATGTCCAATATATATATTTTTTAAATCACGCTTTTAAAAATTGCTCACAAACCACCAGGTGTCATTCTGAAGGGGGAGGTGCTGTTAAAATGGGCCGACAATGCCACTGTTCTCAGTTTTCATTTTTTTCTCTCAACGTGACTGTGACATGTACTGGTATTTGCTTTGCAAGATAACGATACACACAGGACATTTCAGGAAATACAAGGAGACAGCTAACCATAGTATCTGCAACATTATCGAAGCTGGCATAATGCTGGGCGGAATCTAACAAGAAGGCAGCAGGGGCACAAACTGGACACATAACTTTAAAAATGTCATGTCTCATCAGCAATGTGACTGGCCAATCCTTGGTTAAAAGTGACTATAAAGTGTATAGGGAGAACCCAAAGCTGTGCTCTCGCCATGCTTAATACCTGTTTCCAAAATAAGGAATCTTTTTTTAAAATATCATGTGAACTAAATAGGAATGTTGACAGCCGTCCAAAAATCCTTATAGCTGGATGGCATCTGAATGGAAAGTAAAAACTTCGCTCTCATTTTTCTGGCCGGCCTTCCTCAGCATTGTCTTCACGAGAACGCTGCTCCAACTACAGACTGAAAACCAATAAGCACATTTTATGATTGTTCGCTAGGTTCAAAACACTTGAAACATTTCAAAGTGCCTGACATCCTTTCAAGTTAGCTGCTATAAAACCAAGCGCAAATAGAGTGGGTTTCAGAGGAGCTCTGTCAATCAGCGCTCAATCTGTATGTTCTCCAAGACATTCCTTATCCTGGCTGATTTATTTCATATTAAAAGGGCTGTCAATCTGTATCACGAGAACGGGTTGAAAAAATGTGAGTGATGTTTGTGATTTTTGTTTTGCTTTGTCTCTCTCTCTCTCCCTCCCCCCTTTACCCATCCCCCATCTTTATTTTTCTTTGAGTATGGCATTGATGTTGTATACCACATGCATTTAAATTAGAAATATATTTTGCAAAGCAATGGCAGACCCTTTTTTATTATCAATCAGATATATCCCTTTTACCATCTGATGGCTTGGCAACGGGATCATCCCTCTTTCAGTTAAAATAAATGGGCCAGTAAAGTGGTGGAATATTCACAGTACTGAAAAGGCTTTACACTGGTTAATGTACATTGTGTGTTGCAAGCTTCATTAGAACAGAATACTAATGATGCCCTGTATGTCTCCCCATGGTATTGCTTTATTGTACCAGCTGTATTATTGTTTTATATTAATATATTGATTATTGTCTTATTCTTTCATATATGTTTTGTCTCCTAATTTTTGTCTGGCATTGTCTGTCTATTTATTGGGTAATTTTTTAATACCACATTTTCATGGCACAATTTTGGAACAAATTTTGATCTGGACATAAGTTTTCGTTTTGGCTTCTGCAGTTGTCCCTCTTAAAAGAGGAGGTGGGGCAGGGGGTCCCCCTGGTGGATTTGGGGCCCAATAGGTGTATAATGCTCCCCCCCTCCGGCAGAAGGCACAGGACCCTGCTGGGTTTGGTGCCCCCGAAGGGTACAAGTCACCCTCCAGCTCATGGGGAAGGTCCCTCCCCCCTGATTTTAAGTATAGAAATCTCTGCAATAAGGAAAGACTGTTTCCCCCCCCCCCCCACGACCAGACTTTGGTGTCTAATAAAGTATCTGATTCTCAGGAAGAGGTGTTCACCCTGTGGGTTGCATTCCCAGTGTGAGGTGTTGGAGAGCTGCTTTGTTGAGACACTTCACACTCCAGGGAGTTGTAGCTTTACCCTCTTACTCACCCCTGACCCTATAATTTCCCACCCCCCATCTCTTCTCTGGCCCCCGTCCTCATCCCCTACTCTCTGCCCCTTTTAGTGGTGGCACTCTGGTACCTTCAGATTTAGGATTACACCACTGCTCATTTCCCTTGCTTTCCACATGCCAGAACAGATGTTAGGATGTGTTTTAATGCAACTTGCTGAGCAATGCCTCCTTCATGGATAGGTATATGGGAAGACACAGCCATAGAGAGTAGGTATCTTGGCCTTTATGCTACAAATAAGAGGTATCCCTCCTTTCAAGCCTGATTCTTGGGATCTGAGTAAAGTCTGTGAAAAGACTGCAGCTCTTGGCCCTTTATATAATAAATTGCTCCGTTTTTCAGACCTCTGGTACCTGCCCCACAACTGTTTTTTAACTCAAAAGAGCAGTTTTCTCTAACTGTAAAACAGAACAAAACGACAGTTCCTGCCCCAAGGAGCTTGCACTTGTGTTTCCAAGACACAATGGAACCAGTGTGGAGAGGATCAGCAGCCCAGCTTGTATGACCCACGGCATCCATGCTAGTAACTGGAGAGGCAAAGAGTGATTGCGTCAGGCTAAGGAGAGATAAAAGGAATGTGACCAGCAGATGTGCTGCTATGCACATCCACCAGCAAGTGATTGAAGGGGAACTCATGTTTCAATGTTACAGTTCCAGAGGGGCTTTGCTGGTACTTCAGGGCTTGTGGGGTGGGTAGGAAGGATTCTGTCTCCTCTTCCTGCTCCCTGAAGAACAACTGGGATCAAAGGCCCTTTGCTGAAGCTTTGTGCAGATGACAGGATTTGGAGTAACATACTTTCCATTAGCTGTTTATCGTGCCATTCAGAGAATAAGGTTCTTCAAAATACCTACTTACAAGGGCAGGAGGAGGTAGGCAACGATAGGTTTGAAGAGAAAACACCATGTTGCTATGTGATGGTGACTGAAGCGCTGAGGGGTTTTCCATTACAATCGTCTGGCTTTGTATGAAAAACAAACATACAGCGGCCTACACCACCATTAGATATAGGTAACATATTGGAGCTATGTGAACATGATAATCATGACTCTTGCAGACTGAGGATCCATTTTGTCACGTGGTGGTTGTGGCGGGGGAAAGGACTGAGGATAAATCAATGAACAGAAATCGGAGGTTTTTCCAAAGAGTGCGGCTTCTTCTAATATGAAATAATAATCAGGAGCTGAAAGTCAATGCATTAAATACTGCATTGGGATTATAAAACTGAGGGAAGCACAAAAGGCTACTGTACAATGAAATACGAAGTAACTATAAGAGGGCATTGTGAGCTCCTGCTAACAAGTATTTCCATTTAAATAATATTCCATATGGGCCTGTTTTTTAAAAAGGAAGGA